>OY282558.1:219246143-219653643 GCA_958295665.1 Tipula vernalis
GCAAATGCTATCCAATGGAAATTAAATCACTAGTTATAGAGAAGAGAAGTACCCGTAGGGAGTGGCAACGTACACGAGACCCAACCGTCAAAAATAGATTAAATAATTTAACACAACGAATACGTAGAGAAATAAGGGAATTTAAAAATAAATCAATAAATTCATACCTACAATCTCTCACCTATGATAAAGGTAGTGATTATTCATTGTGGAAAGCAACCAAATATTTGAAAAGGCCAGTTATGCATATACCACCAATAAGAACAAATAATGGTCACCTGGCTAAAAGCAAAGAAGAAAAAGCAGAAAAATTCGCGGATCATCTCGAGCGTACCTTTCAGCCAAATTTAACAACACTTAACCAACAGGATATATTGTTCGAAAACCAAACAACTATCCTGAGACAGGAAATTCCATTAACTAATGCTAAAGAAGTAAAACAAGTAATAAAGAACCATGTAGTACTTAAAAAATCACCAGGATATGACCTGATAACTGGAGAGATTCTAAAGCAACTACCTAATAAAGCTATTAAAAAAATATCGGACATAATTAATGCTTCCTTCAGACTCCGTTATGTCCCTCTATCTTGGAAATTTGCGGAAGTGATAATGATACCTAAGCCAGGTAAGCCACCAAGTGAACTGGCCTCATACAGGCCAATATCACTTCTTCCAACTATGTCAAAACTATTTGAGAGATTGTTATTAAAACGAATTAAACCAGAAGTTGTAAAATCAGGAGCTGTTCCGTCCCATCAGTTTGGATTTAGAGAGGAACACTCCACAATCGACCAAGTCCATAGAATAACAGATATAATAGAAAAATCCTTAGAGGAAAAAAAGATTTGTTCAGCCATATTTCTTGACATAGCGCAGGCATTTGACAAAGTCTGGCTAGATGGTTTAATATTTAAATTGGAGAAAACTCTGCCATTTGAGTATTGCGAACTGCTAAAGTCATACCTGAAAAGGAGATATTTTAGAGTTAAACAGGAAGGAGTTTACTCCAGTATTAAAGAAGCTAAAGCAGGAGTCCCGCAGGGGAGTGTCTTAGGGCCTTTCCTTTTCGTGCTGTTTACTAGCGACATACCGCAGACGAGCAATACAACTATCGCCACGTTTGCAGATGACACTGCAATTCTAGCTGTTGGTGACACAATCGGTGAAGTCACATTCAAACTACAAATAGCCGTAAATAATATACAAGATTGGCTAGCTAAGTGGAGAATTAAAGTGAATGAATCGAAGTCTACTCACATTAACTTCACTAATAGATCAATAGAACCACTACCTGTGACTCTCAATAATATCTCTGTACCACATGCCAATCAAGCAAAATACCTTGGTATGAACCTTGATGCAAAGTTAAAGTGGAAAGTACACGTGAAAAAGAAAGCAGAAGAGCTTCAGTTAAAATATAGAAAAATGTACTGGTTAATTGGAAGAAACTCTCAGTTATCCATTCATAATAAACTTATGCTTTATAAACAAGTACTCAAGCCGGTCTGGACATATGGTATTCAACTATGGGGATGCACCAAAATCAGCAATCAACAGATAGTTCAACGATTTCAAAATAAAGTCCTCAGAGGAATTGTAAATGCCCTTTGGTACACTCGTAATAGTGACCTTCATAGAGATCTCGGAATAGACACAGTCGCAAGTGAAATTAAGAAATGTGCTCAAAAACACCAGGAGAGGCTCCATCATCACCCTAACATCGAAGCTGCAAGACTACTTCATCAAGAGGGTATAATAAGAAGACTCAAAAGACTAAAACCTTTTGAGTTGCCTGAATAGTCCGCACAATGCAACATCAACCAAAACAACACTTTATGTAGAGAACACATATGGGTGCTTTATTATTATATTGTCAGAGTCAAACGCTGTTAGTCAAAAATGACTAGTTACTTTGTAAAAAAGTTTTATTGTTATCATAAATAAAATTATTAAAAAAAAAAAAAAAAAAAAATACTTTTGGAGCTTGTTTTGTTTTACCAATTTCTTTCAACTGAATCCTAGGAAAAAGGATTATCTGTTATTGTTGGCATTATAACGGCTGTCCCAAATGATAAAGTTGATGTTTTTTTAGAGGTGTTCAATTCAATAGAATCTTTTTTTTATTTACTTTATTTATGTACAATAGATTCACAATCATAATACAAAAAAGAAACAGAAAGTTTACATAAATAAAATAAGTTAGATGATCCTGGTTGAGTAACAACTCAAAGTATCGGATTAACATTTAATTTAATTAGAGTTTGTGTTCTCTCTTGGGTGGGTGCCCATAAAAACAACTTACAATGATGCATTATTTCATATACATAAATTATTAGTATAATTCCTCCACTTCAATTTGGATTCAGAGAAAAGCATTCTACAGGCGCAGTGGTCTGGAATACAAGCTCCATAGAGATCTGCCGTACTAAGATCTTATTTATCCAGTAGACATTTTCGAGTGAAATATGAGGATGAATACTTCGTGCTAAAGAAAATCTCTGCCGGTGTCTCGGACCAATCCCGTATTTACTATATACAAAGGAAATTGCAATTAAAAATGAAGGAACCACAGCCACCTTTGCAGAAGACACAGCAATTATGGCGATTGGAAGTACTGTCGCTGATGCAACGAGCAAACTCCAGAGGATGGCCAATGCGGTTTGTAACTGGAGAAAGCGTTGGTGAATCAAGTTTAATGAGACAAAATCCACGCATATTAACTAGGCTTACAATTGGCCTCGCACATATACTATGCTTTCCAGCATACGTTGGAAATAGGACATCACAGATATGCACGGGACGCAATTGACAAAATACTCCGCTTCCTGCATTTAACTTCTTCGGGAATTTGAACTTTAAAAGCGAAGATATCTTGTTTTGGTTGCCAATGAAGTCCAAGAACTTGAGAGATATCACTATCATGTGCGATTTTAATTGATCCACTTACATCCGTTAACGACGCTAAATTCGACTTCCATTTTCTCAACACAAATCCCCCTTGTTTTAATACGAAATCGATTTCATTTTTTATTTTTAGTACTTCTTTCTCGTTCTTGGCACCTGTGAGTAAGTCATCGACGTAAAAATTACTTCTAATAATGCCAGCAATCTCTGGATAATCACGCTCATAATTCTCAGTAAGTTCAATAAGCACTCGAGTCGCGAGGAAAGAGGCTGAAGCAACACCGTAGGGTACTTGAAAAACGCCACAGTATTCCTTGATACTGAGTTTGTGTAGGCTCGAGCAATATTTGTCGATACATTTTTTCGATGTCGGCGGTGATAGCGATCGGAAATGTTCTAAACCTTAATAAAATTGTGGAGAGTATAGTACAGTTGGCCCAACATGGAGTTTGTTATTTAAGGAGATGCCAGTTCATGACACGCATAAACCATCAAATACCACACGCAGATTAGAAGCATAACTACTTGTCTTCCAAACGCCGTGGTGTGGCAGACAGCATATTTCTCTCTGTTCTGCTTCCAAACTTTCAGGTGATATTCTAATCATGTACTTCTTCATGAATGCGCGATACAATTGTCCAAATTCACTATTAGAATTCATCTTGCGTTCCATTGTGATTAATCGCCGTTTTGCCATTTTGAATGAATCTCCGAGCTTTGGTTCTATTTACTTAAACGGAAGCTGTACTATTTATCTTACAAATTCATTGCGTCGAACTGTTGTTCTAAAATGACTCTCGCACAGTTCTTCCTCTTCCGATATTCGCCGAAAGTCCTGAATTTCTTCTTGCTCCCAGAATCGCTCCAATGCCTTTTCCAGAGATCGGTCCTCCAACAACCGCTTCGTCTGTATAAATTGATGTGGTCCATTTTTCCAGATACAACCCAACCAAATGATGTCTTGTGCGATGGGAGCATCCTTTGCGACTTTGCCTCTCCTTAAAACTTGGAAAGATATCAATTGGCTTACCCTTCAAATACATTGGATCCGACATTCGTCAAATTTATCTAAATGACAGCGTTCATCATAACTTGCTGTGGTGGTGATTTGTTTTAAAATAAAAACATCCATTTTTAGCCAATTTGATTGATCAAACCTTGGAGATATTTGAATGATAGTAACTGCTGATACTTTAGATGTGGCTCGTCCTCCAATTATTAAATCTGTACTCCGCCTTGGAAGACCTGATTTCTAAGCTGTTTCTTCAGATACCAATGAAAATTGTGAACCTGAATCGAGTAATAAATTGCAATAAAGAAGATTTCCAGATTTATCACGAAGCTTAACCAAAGCAGTTGCCAAAATTGCATGGCTGCACAGTGCCATGTTTGATGAAGCTGTAGTGGTTAGAGTTGAACTAATATTTTCTGTGGATGATTCATTTCCTGTTGAACCGTTCAAATCAGATGCTGCATTACTAAGAACGGCTTCATGTAGCATGGTATGATGTCTGCGACCACATTTATAACATGATCTTTTTAATTTACATTTATTCACTGTGTGCGTTGCGCTCAAACAATTACAACAAACATTTAATTTCAATGCTTCCTCACGTCTCGTAATAATATCTAATTTACTGAAATTGTCACTGTCATATAATCTATGATCCATGGAACAAGATGGGCAATTGGTAAACGATTGATCAAGAACGTTGTGTGATTTAATTACGAATCGATATTTTGATTGTTGCGGTTTAATGCTTCGCATGGTTCTAAACCATCGCATCGAGTGTTGAGAAATTTTAAGAAACTTTCAAATGATGGATAATTTATTTAGGCCGTTTGTAATGCCCATGCATGTTGAGTATTCAAATCGGTTTTGGCGAGCAAAATATAATGAGCCACGGATCTCGTTTGACAGCATTATCGCCTAGGGCTTCAAGACCCCATTTTACTTGATCTGCGACGTTTGCTAAGCTTCTTAAAGTTCTTGCTGATATTTATTTCATGTGTGGCAAGTCCATAAATGTCTTTAGATATTCATTGGTGATGTATTTTTGTTTTTCGTAGCGTTCGCGTACTTTTACCCAAGCTTTCTGATAATTCGCGTCCGATGTCGCAAAATGCTTAATTAATTTGGCTGGTTCATCATTAAGGCACCCTCTTAAATATTGGAATTTTTCTGCCTGTGATAATAGTATATTATTCAACGAGCATATAGCTGTTATTCACGAAGATGAAGTTTACCGACACGAGCCGATAGGCGAGTGCCGTAAATCATCTGAGTGAATAACAGCCATTACATGCGAGTAGAATACGATACTTTGTCCACGATCGATAAAAAAATTGAATTTTGTGATCAAATAAATAAGCCTAAAATAGTTTACGTCGACATTTTGATGTCTCAATTTCATAATAATGAAAATAGCAAGAGACTACTAGATAAAATTTCAAAAATGAAATTTGTCCACGACTAACGTATAATATACTCATTATACGTTGGTTTCTTCAATTATAATGATATACATTATTCACTGCTAGTTTATCTAGTAGTCTCTCTTCCATTATTCACTACTACCAAGTAAAAATTTCATTTTTGAAATTTTATCTAAGTAGTCGTTTGCCATTTTCTATATAATTAAATTGAGACGTCAAAATGTCGACGTAAATTATTTTAGGTTTATTTAAAGGATTTGATAATAAAATACAATTTTTTATCAGTCGTGAACAAAGTATCGTATTCTACTCGCATATAATGGCTGTTATTCACCCAGATGATTTACGACACTCGCCTATCGGCTTGTGTCGGTAAACTTCATCTTCGTGAATAACAGCTATTATTATATGCTTGTTGAATAATATATTATTTTACTTGGTAGTAGTGAATAATGGAAGAAGGGACTACTAAATAAACTAGCAGTGATTAATGGATATCATTATGATTGAAGAAACAAACGCATAATGAGTATATTACACGTTAGTCGTGGACAATAGTTATTTATGGTACTAGTGAGCAAAACGAGATATTATCCACGAGGGATAAGTTTGTCCCACGAGGCGATAGCCGAGTGGGACACTATCCCGAATGGATAATATCTCTTTGCTCACGAGTGCCATACAACGTTTTATCCACTTTTGTTGAAATAAATTTCGTAAATTAATAAGAAATACATAGTTCCATTTTGTGTTTTCACAGTGGAGCATTGAATTTTGAAATACATTTCATCATAGTGACCGTTCTTTAAATTGTCATGGCGTACTTTAATTTAACTAATTTTTGGGATATAGCTTTTTCAATTTGACTACGAATAATTTTCCAATGACTACTTAACATTTTGTTATATCAAATATAACTCACGTTACCCCTAGCAGCGTGGGTTATACAATAACAATGGGTTATTTTACATTATCTTTATTTGAAATCAGCATAGTTATCGGGCTATTATATATCAAAAGTGGATAAATAATTTTTATTATGGACTGCTGCAGAAAAAAGGTCCTTAAAACTAGGTAATTCTTTATATTCTCCTGTAAATATTGGTACACTTAATCTTGCAGTAAACTGCAGCTCTTCGGATGATGTATTTAAGAATGACTGATTTAATAACGTGGACAAAGAACTAGAAAATTTGGATAATAGTTGATTCTGTTGTTCTACTGTTTGTGACATCATTTTTGAAAATTTTTCCATTAAGGTAATGATGATGCTTCACTAATTTTCTTATCCTTGGATGCCTCTGCCTGTTCGATATATGATACAATACGGGTAATGCTGCCCTTGGCTTAACCACGTGTCGGTGTCAGCTCCTTGATCTGAGTCGTTTTATCTGCCATTCGGAATTTATAACGCACACTTGTTTCCTTTGAGGGGATTCTAAATTATGAACTTATTCACTTAAAATAATTCTTCGACAAATATTCTTAATGATCATAATTCGTTTTGATGTCGTACGGCCTACCGGATATTGTTTCTTTTATATAGTATTTACAAATATTAAATTTATTATTTAGGAATGGGGACTTTTGTGTTTTTATTATACAAGCAATATAGAAATTTTGACAGTATAAAATAAGTGTGTTTTACGTTAAATATGAAAGTGAGATATAACAGTTCCTCTTTCTCAAATTAGGAAATTATAAATCCAAGCGTACAGTTTTGTTTTTTGGTCGCGTTAATATTCTCAGGATTGAAACTGGCATATCGGTCTCAGTGGATGGAACTGCAATGGACGTCGATGGTTCTTCGATCTCTATGGTGCTCGGAGATGGATTTGTTTCGTTTGTTTCCAATCTAGCCATAGTTGGATCCTCCATGAGTAACGTCCCAGTCTCCTTTTGCGGTGTAGGTACCATAAAATTGTTGAATTGTATGGTTTTGTTACTATCCGAAGTTTGGGTGTTATCGGTGCTTGACTCGTCGGACATTGATCTCGAAACTGAACTTCTTGAGCGAAGCTGGGTTTGGTGTCTTCTCCATATACCAAGATTTTTCTCTACCAAATACAACTTGGTTCCTAGACATGCCTTTATGAATGGCCTTTCGCCACATCTGCCCTCTTGATGAGTAGTCTCTTGCGTAAACTGGATCATTTGTTTTGAATTTATTTGACCCTTCGAAATTCCCCCGCTCTATCCTAGGTAAAATGGTAGTTAACAATTTCCTCGGTTGGCGTCCATGGAGTAACTCAGCTGGCGATTGATCCATACCTGGTAAAGGGGTTGCTCTGTAAGTTGACAAAAATTTTATTAAGGCAGTGTCACAGTCAGTGTTGTCAAAGCAATTTTTTTTTATTGCGGTTTTGAAGGTGCGAACGGATCGTTCGGCTTCGCCATTTGATTCCGGGTGGAACGGAGCGACGTAACATGTTCGATTGAATTTTGTTTACAGAACATTTGAAATTCACTTGAAGTGAATTGCGGTCCGTTATCACTAACAATGGGGATCGGCAATCCCTCAATTGCAAATATTTGTTTTAGAGCGCGAATAGTGCTATTTGATGAAGTAGTTATCATAGGGCTGATGAACGGGTATTTGGCATAGGCATCAACACAGATTAAGCACATTTTTTCCATGAACGGCCATGCGTTGGCCAACTGATAAACTCTTTCTTCGGTGCGCAGGCGTTGAATTGGCAACTTCTGCAATTTTTTACGAGTTCCTCAATATCGCGAACGAGCGATGGCCACCAGCAGCAGCGACGTGCTAACTGCTTCATTCTAGTTGTACCCCAATGTCCTTCGTGGAGTAGTACTAGAACCTTGTTGTGCATGGTATCTGGAATGACAACACGACTATGATGCCCTGTCTGTAATAAGATAATGTTGTTAAAACAGCTTAAACTATCTCTGCTTCTAAAATACGCTGAGTAGGATATTTCGTCGCATGAAGATAACCTATTTGGCCAACCATTTTGTATAAACTCATTTATTTTAGAGAGGATTCGATTAGATTTAGTTTGTTTTCCGACAATCTCGGAATTTATTGGATAATCATCAAGTAATGATTGATACTCGTCGTCCACACTATAACAAGCCTGTTCGCTAGCATCGAACCGGGTGTCTGGACCACAAGGCAGTCGTGAGAGTGCGTCTGCATTTCCGTTGTGATGTGTTGGTTTGTAAATAATTTTGTACGCATATCCCATCAAAATAATAGCCCATCGTTGTAATCTATTAAGAGAATGTACCGGGAGTTGTTTTTTTGGGTCGAATAAGGAGATAAGTGGTTTGTGATCCGCCATCAACACAAATTTGCGTCCTTGCAAGTATTGGTTAAATTTGGTCACTCCATAAATAACTGAGAGGGCTTCCTTCTCAATTTGTGAATATCGCTGTTGTGTTTTGTTTAGGGTTTTCGAAGCGAAAGCGATCGGGTGCTCTGAACCGTCTGGATATCGATGGGAAATAACAGCTCCAATACCATAGGCGGATGCATCCGTGGCTAGGATGATCGGATAATATTGCCGAAAATGTGGCAGTAGATCCGCATTTATTATTGCAACTTTCAATTTTTTAAATGATTCCTCTTGAAGTTCTGTCCACTGAAAATTGACATTCTTGCCTCTGAGATGGTTTAGAGGGGCGGCTAGCTGTGAAAAATTAGGGATTAATTTATTATAATAATTAATTTTTCCTATAAATTATTCCACTTCTTTTACATTTTGAGGGCGCGGTAAATTTTTTATAGCCTCTAACCCACGCGAAGATAATCGAATACCGTCGTTACTGATGATAAGTCCTAGGTATTCTATATCAGTTTTGGCAAACTCACATTTATTTAATCGGCATCGAAATCCATTTTCTTCCAAACGGATCATTAATAATTTCAGGTTGTTTATGTGTTCAGCGTTTGTTCTGCCAGATATTATGACATCGTCAAGATAAACTGCACAAAACTCGATGTCGACAATTAGTTGTTCCATTAATCTTTGAAAAATACCTGGTGCACTTGAAATACCGAATGGTAACCGTTGTTATTCGTACAATCCGAACGGAGTATTAATTACCGTAAATTTCTTTGATCTGTCAGATGGCTGTACTTGTAAATATGCATCCTGTAAATCAATTTTTGTGAAGTAAACACCACCTTGTAGCTTATAGAATAACTCTTCGATTCTGGGAATGGGATGTCGGTCGGCTTCAATTTGTGGATTAACCATTTGTGGTACCGGGACAATAGGTGTTGCCCATTCTGTGGTCTTGACCGGTTTTAAAATATTTTGTTTTACTAGTCTTGATAACTCATCTTTTACTTTGTTTTGGATAGCAAATGGTAGAACTCGAGCTTTGAAATACTTTGGTATTGCGTCCGGTTTAAGATTTATATCCGCTTGAAATGACGTACAGCGTCCAATGGTTTCAGAATTAAATAACTCGTGGTGACTTTTGCAAATGTCCATAAGCTGGGCCTTTAAATTATTATCAGGTTGTATATCAATTGTGAATATATTAGTTTGGTTGTGGTTAATACTAAAATTTAATTCTTTGAACCAATCTAGTCCCATAAGGTTAACACAATCATTGGAATCGACGACAAATAAAGCTAATTGTTTTTCCATGTTATTATACAACACTGTGACATTCAAAGTACCCTTAATTGGAATGACGTTTCCTCCGTACGCTCTTACTATTTTTGAAGATGGATAACATTTTGGAAATCCCATCGTCCATAAGTTGCAAGTCCAATAATTGAACAAGTAGCTCCCGTGTCCACTTGAAACGAAATTGGATGTCTATTTATTTTCAATCCAATCGAAATTTTACTAAAAGAGCAATAACCCGCGAGTGCGCCATCACTATTTGAAAAAACGTTTATTGAATGAGCGGATCCTCGCCTACGTGGTGATAATTAACTATCTCGAGGGCTTGAACTTCTGCGGCGCTGTGAGTTAGAAAGCAAACCTTGGGGTGATTGCCTACGTTGTCGATTCAGACTGTAATTTCGATATGGTTCACGATACCTGAATGACCTTCGACCACGCCCGCTAGACATGCAAACGGTGGAAATGTGTCCTTTTTTATTACAGCTATTGCAGGTGGCATCAAAATATTTGCATTTTGATCTTTCATGTTCATCTATGCACTGGGGACAGGATTTATAAAAATTTTCACTTGTAATTAAATTATATTTTACATCACTATTTCGATTATCAGCACGAGGTGAATCAATTTTATTTATATCCATTGACGTTTCACCTTTTATGATTTTACATGTTTTAACGGTAGTTTCATACGCGACAGCGATTCCCAATACTTCATCTAAAGTAGGATTATTTTTTTTGTAAACACGTGGTTCTCACTGTAGCGTGTGGTGTATTTATTACAATTATATCGCGAATTAATTCGTCAACGAACGATGTGCAACAATTTGCTTTTTTACACGTAAAAATGCAATTGCGTGCGATACCACGTAAATCCCCTACCCAGTCTGAGTAGGATTGATTCGGTTTCGTTTTCGTTTTGTGAAATTCATAACGCGCAGCCAAAATACATATTTTTGACGTAAAATGGTCTGATAATTTAGAGGTTAGATCTTTATATGTCCTACTCATCGAATCGCCGTCGAATAATTTTTGAAGGAGTTCAAAAATATATTCTCCCACGTTGGACAGGAAAAATGCTCATTTCCTGTTATCATCCGATACCCCGCATGCCTCGAAATGCTGATTTATTTATAGTTAATATGATGACCAATGATGTTTCTGCACATTAAACGGGAAAAGCGGTGAAACTGTTGCAGCCACTTGTTTTGTTTGTGCCGCCAAAAATGATTGTATAAATTCTTGTTGGCTTTTAAGAATTTACGTGTGTTAAACTTTTGCAATAAAATTTGTTTTTTTACGTTTCGGTAAAACGATGTTGTCATTTTAAACGGCCGTGGCAAATTTTTTGGCATTATTAAAGAAACATTAATCTATAATCTCTCATGTGATTTCTATAATGAAAGACGTAAATGTGACAAATAACAACCCTGTTAAAGTTAGCCAAAAGTTTACAGCCGAAAGTAAAAAGTCAATAATGCAGATTATGTTATTAAAATTCCAGCCGAAAATAGACAATTTGGTGGTTGACAGCCAAAATTAAATAGGATACATCGATTGCAAAACTTTGCGTGGAAAACTTTGTTTAACTTAGTCGTGGACAATACCGAAAAATCAGAAGAATCCACAAAATTGGAATAAAATCAGCCTCTAGAGTGTTATGTCTGGAGATAGATTGCATTGATGTGGCTTGTCAATAGCTATCGCAGGAAAAAATTCAGTTAAACTTTCCTGTGGGAAATCTCGGAAAATTCAAAAAAGTTACTAGCTGAAAGTAAGAAATGGCTGAATAAAATCAGCCTCTAGATTGTTATGTCTGGAGATGGATTGCATTGATGTGACTTGTCAATAGGTATCACAGGAAAAAAAATTCAGTTCACGTTTCCCGTGGAAAATCTCAGAAAATTCGATTTTCCAAAAATCATTAGACAGTTTGTATAAAATCGGCTTCAAGAGTGTTATGTCTGGAGATGGATTGCATTGATGTGACTTGTCAATAGCTATCGCAGGAAAAAAATCAGTTTAAGTTTCCAGTGGGAAATCTCGGAAAATTCAAAAAAGTTTCTAGTCGAAAGTAATAAATGGATGATCAGGGCCATATATATTAAGTATATATAAGGCCTTGGTCACATCAATGCAATCCATCTCCAGACATAATACTCTAGAGACTGATTTTATAAAAAATTTCTAATGATTTTTGGAAAATCGAAGTTTCCGATCCACCTCCAGAAATAACTCTACAGGCTGATTTTATTCATCCATTTCTTATTTTCGGCTGGAAACCTTTTTTGAATTTTCCGAGATTTCCCACGGGAAACTTGAACAGAATTTTTTCATTCGATGGCTATTGACAAATCACATAAAGACAATGCAAATTCAGATATACACTAAAGAGGCTGATTTTATTCCAATTTTGTGGATTCTTCTGATTTTGCGATATTTTCCACGACAAGGTTAAACAAAGTTTTCCACGTAAGACTATTTACAAAAATTTTTATTTAAATCCATTTATCTTATTACTTTCGGCTGATAAGTACAACATTTTTTATTTTCGGCTGGAATGTTAATATCATAGTCTGGATTATCGCCTTTTTTGACTTTCGGCTGGAAACTTTCGGCGGGGATTACGCGATCTGCATTACCATTTTGTTTTACTTTCAACTGAACTAACACAATCTGCATTATCGACTTTTCACTTTCGGCTGCAAACTTTCTGCTAACTTTAACCGTATCAAATGACAGTAAGTTTCTGTATTTCCACTTTGGTTGACGCAATACCGTCGCTTGGTGTAACAGGCCACACTCCATTATGATGACTTAGGAATTGCGTGCACAAAGAGTTCACAACACACAATAAACCACACTGTGTATAAAAAGCGAAATTTTAGAATTTGTGTTGACTCAAATACTAATTTCTGTATTTTGCTGGTTTCGACATAGGAATATTCCTATTGAGGCATTGTTACCTAGTGAGGGAGTAAAATGTTCCTGTTAGGAACTAATATAAGTAACAGCCTCGCTGTAGCGTAGTCGCGAATGACACAGGAAATATTTGGTTGCAAAATGCTACGTGGGCTGGGCTCTCTATTTGACGTTTGAAACAGTCGAGTGTCAAAATCTTATTTGGTAAAAAGTCGTGCTTATTGAAGTGAAAGGTCCAATAAATTATTTTTTGAACCTCAACGATTTAGAATATCTATCCGTTAAGACATCATATTAATATATCATATTAAATATATAATGACGGGTTATAGCATTTTTGCATTAACAAATTAGCAACAATCAATGTTATTTACTCATTACCTTTTTCAATAATTTGATCGTTTTAAGAGAATTTGGGAACAAATTAACACACTTTAGTTTGTTAAATATACTATATGACACTGAAATATATGACATTCCGGTTATAATACGAACAACTTTATTCTCGCAAGATATCATCAAACAAATAACGCCTCTGCATGATTGAAGGTATACGTAAAAGACAACTGTGTGAATTGCAAACTTAAATTTCATTTTTATAATGCACATATTTTTTTTCGAATAATTAATTTGACCAAAAGTACATGCAAATTCCATTGAGGATGACGCATAACCAAAAATGTTTTAACATTTGTATAAAACACCTTAATTTATGATCGATCGCCAGACCATGGTACCATGAGTCACAAATTTAATACCAAATTGCAACAATAAAATTGGATAAAAAAAGGTTAAGATTTTAATTCTGTGGTTTATCGAAATGTCTTTGGTGGTCCTAAAAATAGAACAAAATTCTTTAGCTTATTAACAAGTTCATTGAAGACGGCACAAAAAACGAAACATTCTTTCGCACAACACCTATGTGCATACATATCTTTAATATACTTGCTCGACCATGTCAAATATTTTAGAAGTGTGTAATTTAAAATTTATTATTAATATTTTAAAATATAGTCTTAACTTTGAAAATTTCATCTGAATTTCCTCTTATGAGATTACAAAAAATATAAAATACAATAAAGGGTTGAAATATTACTGAAAATTTATAAAAAAAAACACGAAGAAAATGGTAATCCCTTGTCTACCATTTCATATAGAATTACTTTTTTCCTACATAATATTTGTGCTACATACTGACATACATCTTGAAAGGATGATACATTAGAAGTTCCAACAATTTTTGAAAACAATCTAAACGTACGAGTATCTCAAATGGAGATATATACTTTTACGGTGTATATACCAACCGGGGCTATTGAATTTTTGATAAACTCGATGGTAACATATTCGTTATATTCCGTGAAAAATGAAAATTGGTTATTTTGTAATAGAAATTTATTCATTGATTGTTGTTTTGAGACGCTTAAAAGTTCTAAGGGAGTTCTGAAGAATTAACTCCAGTAGAGTGTTAAAAGTAGTGACAAATATTTGCTTATTTCAATAAATTTGGGTATACTCGTAGCTATAGGCAAGGCTGGGTTTTGAGTAATTAAAATACAAGTTACAATTGCTTTCAATTGAAATTTGTAATTGAAATGCAAATTATAATTAAAATTACTTTGCATTTATAGATTTACTGATTATGTCCTTAGTTCCGTAGACAATTACAGGTAAGTTCATTGTATTTATACTGATTTTAGCAAAGCTTTTGATAAAGTCTTTTGGTTTATCTCAGTTAGACGTAGGACTTTTCAATCCAATTTGTTAGATAGGAGACAATATGTATTGTTTAATGGTCATAAATCTAGTGTTTCATTGTTACGTCTGGAGCCATACAAGATTTAACATTAGGTCCTCCACTGCTCCTAATTTTTATTAATGATGTGATTGGTCTGATTAAATCCGGTTGCCTACTTTATGCAGATGACTTAAAGATCTGTAGTGAAGTACGTAATTTGTCTGACGCATTAATTTTCCAAAACGTCCTTCATCGGGGTTTTTAATGGTGTTTGATCAATGATACGATAAGTTATCACATACCAGAAGGATTAACAAGTTTTATTTTGATTATAATTTTGATGGGATTTTTACCCAATAGGAAGAGTGTAGTTTGAGTATGTGATAGAGTTTATTTGAGGATACTCATAATTAATTTTATGTGTTTCTGATGTTAATATAGTTCCAGAATTAGTCATTGTTAAAGGGATTAAACTTAACCTAAATTTTAGAAATAAAGGTATAGCCTGATTCAACTCTCGGCCGGAGAAGTAAGGTGGTGGGAAATATATAAGGGATAACTGCTTAGTAATTAATATTGACTTTAGGATGACATGGATTGAAAGCAGTAACAAAAGTAATTTTTAAAAAAGTGTATCGTCCTAAGCATGAACTAAAACTAGTAACTATACCACCAAGGTGTTTGTAACCGGGTCGATCTCAATCCTATTCTAACCATCCTATCCATTTATTCCAAGTGAATGTAAAAAAGGCGTAAGGTGGGTCCGGCATCAAATTCAATACAGAAAGATCTTGCTTAATGTTTAGTCGTACACTCAAAATTAATTAATCAATCAAAAAAAAAAAAAAAAAAATAGGAACAGAATAGTGATAATAAAATAGTAATAAAGGAAAATAGTGATAGACGTATAGGCATAATTTTTGACCATTAATTGAAATTTGATATTCGTATTGAGACTTTATTGATTGATTGATTGATTTCAATGTACGATCAAGCATTAAGTAAGTCTCCCGTATTATAAATGGAAAAACCACACCACTATACCCATGTTACAACACGACACCATAACTCTCCCTCACCAAGGAAATATGTACCATCATACTCAGCTTTTCATGAAACCAAACATAACAATATTCACCCAGTAAAGGAAGGCGCCTCATCGATAACCACATAAGTCTAGTGATATCCGCCCCTGGCCAGGCAGCCTTCGTACACCTTTTTTACATGTAACAAAACCGAAGGATTGGATAGGATCATTAGTAGGGACAGACTCGACCCGGTTACAGACACCAAGCGATCGATAATTAGTAAATTATTAGTATTATATATAACAAATAGGTTAGAACAAGACAGCACAATCTAACTACATTATTAGATGATCATTTCTCTGGAATCCTGGGCCGGATACTCAGGACTCCCTAAATCTAAATCAGGACTTAAAAAATTATTAATGTTGTAATGTCCCCCTGTTCGCCTTTCATTAATTTCCAGAAAAAATATTTGAGAAAATTTAAAATTACTAAGCTAAGATTACAAAAACAGCGCTTTTTTATTTTTCATGGTCCTTCTATATCTAATTAATTAATTATTACATACTGCAGCAAGAATAAAAATAAACGTTAAAAACCATTTTAAAAATAAAATTTTACTTAAAACTAATCATAAATTTCCTACCGAAGAGAAACCTTTAAATATTTTTAAACTAAATTAATTAATATATATTCATGAGCAAAACACAATATATTACATATAAGTATTACAAAAATCAACATTTTATGAAATTGCCTATGCCTAAAGAATGTTTAAAAATTTTAAATTGTTAAGTTATAATTTAAATTCACAGCACTTGTTCCATTAGTTACCATTCTCCTGTAAATAGTTAATTAATTGTTTACCTACTGCAACTAGATTTAAAAATAAAAAGTTGCAAATATATATTTAACAATACTATTAAATTTAAACTAATCGGCAATTTCCTGCAGATCTAGAAAAAAGGAAATTAATAATGTTGAAATTAATTATTTATTTATAAAAGTATATAATATAATTTAAATGCCAGAACTCAGGATTTCATAAATCTAAATTAAAACAAAAAATCAAATACTACGAAATTTATTATTTGTATAAGAATTAGATTTTTTTTATTTTTATCTATAAAATAAATATGAATATATCTATAAAACTTTTACTCCGTTTATGGACATATTACCCTGCAAAATAAAACCGGCAAAGTAAGTAAAACCCATGAAATAAAATTGAAACATTATTCTCCTACAAAACTAATCGGTGTACTACACAAGCAAAATTGACGTTAACGTGTGAAAAACTGCAACCTAAAACTTTAATCACATTCTATTAAGTTAATAATTAAGTTCAATACATTTAGCCTTTCGAAAATGTTTCCACATAATTCCACCTCGTTCACCTTCTTTTAATCGAAATTTGGCATGCATAAATGAATACGTCATTATGTGATGCAAACCAAAATCACAACTCAACTCAAATCAACATTTCCAAGTTAGCATTTTATTTATATGGTTTTGTTAATTTATAGCCTTTTCACATTAATTAAATAAATTTAATCATTTAATGCATTTTATAATACCCTGTAAAAAAATAAAATAACTCATATCTAAAATAAATCCATCCTATATGAATTATATAAGGCGGATTCCAATTCGACTCAAAACCCATTTGATTATACAAAAATATAAAAACCTATTTGAGTAGAATACCCTAAAATTTCGTTGTGTTTGTACAGTTCATGTTTTATTAAGAACATTATAGTTGTAACATGAATACAAAAACAAAAATAGGGGAAATAACAAAATATAATAAAAACAACAGATTCTTATATACTAAACCACCAACACACATTAAAAGCAAATATCTCTACAATCTTCCATGTGCGTATCAAAAGACTTATCATGTTTTCATTATTTTAAATACAGCTGATACCATTATAGCGCCCATACAAAACAATCCTGATCTTAATATCAAGATATAGAAAAATATTGGGAACCACTATACTATCACCCACAAAAAGTCTCTCTGTTTTTGTTGTTGTTGCTTAACTAAACATAGCAAAAACCAATAATAAATAGTACATTTCCCTAATAGGATCCGCGTAAAGAGCGAACGAGGCGGCCCGTACAAACATTTCGTTGGCTTTGTCATGTATCAATTTTCAAGAATGTATTTCTGTCTATTATACTTTGTACATAACATAAAAACCAAGAACCGAAACCCACAAAAATGTTTATACGTATGTATGTATAAACACCTTTGTTTGATTTGCAAGAACGCATTCAATTATGCGTAAATATAAAATCGAATATGAAATTAACTACGAGTATGTATGTTAATTTGCGTTAAAAACTATTTTAATACGATCCAATTATTAGGTTTTAGTAATAAAATCCATGTACAATCACACACACGTTAAAAACATGCACCCAATAGAAATCAATAATTTTCATTTCTTTATCTATAAATATAAAACATTGCCTGATAAATGCATCCCGGTGGATTGCATTTTCCAAAATTACACTTTAAATTATTTCACTTCCACTTTAATTATTATTCCACTAAAAACTGAATTAAATAGAATTAAAATTATAAATATAATTAAACTTTATATACTATATGTATATAGAGTATATACATAACAATACATAAACTATATAAATAAAACAAAATAGAAATAAAATTAAATTAAATTTTTGAAGAGGATAGAAAAAAAACGTCTAGCCTCTTTGACGAACATTCGCTCACCGATATTTGTGTTGATACTTTATGTAGAAAATCGTTTCGAATTCTAGGTTTTATATTTAGAAGAGGTCATGAATTTAGGGTGGCCTAACCCCTGTACTAATTATAGTATTTAATCATTTAGTGCTTAGTTCCTTAGAGTACGAGTGCCAAAATTGGAATCCTAACTATGAAATATACTCTACTAAATTTGAACTGATTTAAAAGAAATTCACCAGATTTTTATGTTTCAAATTTGTTCCATTTACTGCGAAGTTGAACTACAATATTAGACTTGGTATAGTTGATATAAAACCATTTGAAACTATGTGGCAGCTGTTATATACCTGCTAGAATTGATCTTTTTCGGTATTCTTAACTTCATTTTAACCGTCGGGTATTACTTGAATAATTCATATTTTGATTTGCGTTAATTATTGTGTATTTACACTCACCGGCAGAGAAAACGGGCAAACGTGAACCGCACTAATTGGAAAAATGAAACAAAAATCATATTCGAGGTCATTCAAAACAATCGTAGAAAATGTGGGATGCCATGGGAAATTTAAATGTATCGGTCAGTTAACAATCGAAAATTTGTGAAATGGTTTTTGCGATATTGAATCGTTTTATTGTCGAGTTTACATTTTGCTGTGCCAGTGTGTTACGTTTTTACTGTCGTTAAATTCAGAAAGATTAGCGATAATCGTGGCATTGTTAAAAAATAGGAGACGCACAAGTGTTTTGTCGCGATTTTTTGGAACAGGAAGTGTTGTATACCAGGCGACAAGGTATCGAATCGAAATTTTTTTTGCAGTCTCCTGGTTGGCAAGAACGAGTATGGCAACGGCAGGTGGAGCGTTACGCTCAATGCACGGCGGGCATGGAACTAAGAAAGTGGTGCACCAACATACTTGAAATTATAAAAAACAGTCGAAAATTGACGAAAGTGATAGGGATTTATTGGCACTCAACATTTGATAAATTTACATTTGCTGTCTACTTTAACGAAGAATTTATTTATTTATTTTTATAAATTTGATGTGAAGGTACACACTCTATTTTGAGCATATGCTCATTACAATAAAGTATGTAGCCACACTAAACTGTGGCACAATATAATCACAATAATGCTACAATATCCAGCTATTGGGATTATCACTTCACACTCCATTTCGAGCAGAAAAGCTGTGCACTCCTTTTATTTCCCTGCAAAAGTTTTTATCTGGATATTCCTCATATCCAGTTGAGTATCAACAATCAGGATTTATAAGTGCCTCGCGGTTCAACTAACATCTGATCTTCAAGATGAAATTTTGAAAAAATTGCATAAATTGCAAAAAAAAAATCAGAAGAAAAGAATGAACCGTTTCCAATAGATTCATTTTATCTTGGTCTATCGGCACCGGTGGTCATATTGGGAAAATTGCTGTTACAGCCACTGTAGAATTTACAGCTGGGCCTGGGTCAAATACTTCCCCAAAATCTGCATACATACTGGCAAAAGTTTCAAATGAGTCTTATCGTAATCAACCAATTCTCGATAGATTGTCACCTATTTAGTTCAGCTCGACCACAAAGCACCCAAATACAGGGATTTGCCGATGCAACAAAGCGCGCATATGGTGCTGTACTGTATATTTGCAGTATGACAGTCGATATGTGGAATCAAGTGTGGCTCCACACAAAAAATAACTTTGTCACACCTAGAATTATGTGCGGCAGTGTTATTGGTAGAACTAATGCACAAAATTCCCAATAAGCTAAATTTTAATGTGAACCAAACATTCTACTGGTCCGACTCGATAATCACGCTGCACTGCATCGAAATGAACGACTTTCCTTTCCAACGAGTCCAAATCCACATGTATCGACCGAATATAATCAAGCTGAGCTAGTGTGGTTTGTCTGAAATTTGTCTTCGCGTTATTATGAATTTTTTTCAAAATTTGAGATTTTTCGTATTATCTGAATAAACAACATTTAAAAACCAACATTTGTACTTTTTCAACGTCAAACAATCAAAAATATGTTATTAGGTAAGCGGATAAATAGAAACTGGTTATCTAGCTTTATCGCGATATGGTCATTAGAAGTAGTTCTTAAATATAAGTTATGGTCTATACATTTTCTTTATAGAACGCAAGCTCTTGCCTCGCATACCGTAGGATTCATTACCGTATTTCTACCGATTGCGTGAGATTCGAAAAAATTTAGACGCTTTATTGGTTTACGGTATTTCGATCCTAACAAATAGTACTAGTTATCCTAACGATAGTACCTAACAAATTTTCCATGACCCTGTCTCGAGTTATGGCCTATACCTAGAAGTAATCCTTACGGCAGATTCGCGAGCGCTTATCGCATAGCGTTGGATTCTTTAAAGTTTTCTCTATAATTCGTGAGAGTTTCGTAAATGTTCCATGACGCTATCTCGAGTTGTGATCTTTAGAAGTAATCCTTATGGGAGATTCTCGAGCACTTATCGCATAGCGTTGGATTCGTTAATGTTTTCTTTACGGTTCTTGGGAGTTTCGAACATGTTCCGTTACGCTATCTCGAGTTATCCTTAAGTAAGATTTGTAAGCACTTATCGCATAACGTTGGATTCGTTGAAGTTTTCTCTAAATTTTCGAAAATTTTCCATGACGCTATATCGAGTTATGGTCGTTAGAATTAATTCTTTTGGGAGGTGCGCGAACATTTATCGTATTGCGTTGGATTCGCTGAGGCTTTCTTTATATGGCTTTTAGAAGTAATCCTTATGAAAAATTCACGAGCACTTATCGCATAGCGTTGGATCCGCTGAAGTTTTCTGTAAATTTTATGAGATTTTCGAAAATTTTCCATGACGGTATCTCGACTTATATCTTTAGAAATAAACCTTTTAGCAGACTAGCGAGCGCTTGCTGCATAGCATTGGATTCGTTCAAGTTTTTCTACGGTTCGTGAGATTTTCGAAAATTTTCCATGATACTATCTCGAGGTATGGTCTTTAGAAGTAATCTTTATGAAAAATTCACGAACACTTATCGCATAGCGTTCGATTCGTTAAAGATTTATCTACGGTTCTTGAGATTTTCGGTGACACTGTCTCGAGTTATCTAAATCGCATAGCGTTGGATTCGTTAAAGTTTTCTGTAAATTTTCGATAATTTTCTATGATACTGTCTCGAGTTATGGTCTTTAGAAGTAATCCTTTTGAGAGATTCGCGAGCACTGTTGCAAAGCGTTGGAGTCATTGAAGTTTTCTCTACGGTTCTTGGGAGTTTCGAAATGCTCCATGACGCTATCTCGAGCTACGATCTTTGGAAGTAATCCTTAAGTTAAATTTTATAAAATTTTCGAAAATTTGCCATGACGCTATCTCGAGTTATGGTCTTTAGAAGTAATCCTTAAGAGAGATTCGCGAGTACTTATCGCATAGCCTTGTATTCATAAAATTTATCAAAATTTTCACAAAATTTAGAGAAAACCTCAACAAATCCAACGCTATACCATAAGTGCCAGCGAATCTGCGAGATAGCGACATGGAAAATCTCGAAACTCTCACGGATCATAGAGCCAACTTCAATGAATCCAACGCTATGCGATAAGTACTCACGAATCTCCCATAAGGATTACTTTTAAAGATCAAAACTCGAGATAGCGTCATGGAAAATCCTCGAAACTCTCACGAATCGTAGAGAAAATTTCAACGAATCCAACGCTCAGTGCTTGCGAATCTACTAATCTTTCGTCATGGAAAATTTTCGGAAATGTCATAAAATTTAGGGAAAACTTCAGCGAATCTAACGCTATACGACAACTGCCGGCAAAACTCGCATAAGGATTACTTCTAAAGACCATAATTCGAGATAAAGTCATGGAACATTTTTGAAACTCTCACGAAACGTAGGAAAACTTCAACGAATCCAACGGTATGCAACAAGTGCTCGCGAATCACCCATAAGGAATACCCCTAAGAACTTTAGCTCCAGATAACGTCATGGAATTTTTTCGAACTTATCTCGATTTAGAGGAAACTCATTGATACAACATTTCTCACAATATTCGGATGGTGAGTTTTTTAAATAAAGTCCTGTATACACTTTGTTTTCTAATATTAATTAAAATATTTGCTAGCTTTTGGCATGGAAAAATTCTAATTTTCGGTTTTTAAGGGTTGCATAGTCAGTAGTGACGAAATATTAAAAAGCTTTACATTTTGCAAAAAATTTATAATAACGAGATATTTTATTTGTTTAACCAATACATTCTCAAATGTGAAAAAATGAACAATTTTTGGATAAACTTCACGCTCGTCGATAAATACGTGAAATACGTTGTCCTAAGTTTGTACCATATTTTGTTTTTGTAATTTGAGGACAAAGTTTGGACAAACTGCATGCGAATTCCAGCCGATCTGATTTCACGAGGATTGCTTCCAGAGAAGTTTATTAAACCCAATTTCTGGCATCAAATGCCTCATCACCAAACCACTCATGGTCTAAGCACCATAGCATTTCTAGGTTGTTTCAAACGATTTGTAGCCACCTTTTGAGGCTTTTGTAAACGAGTGTTTCCAACAATGGAAGTTGCCAATTCAGAGTTGCGGGAATTATATGCGATAATGTGTCATCTCAACCATTCATGGAAGATAATCATTCTGCGAAGATGACCAGATCGAATGGAAATTCACACCGGTCTCAACTCCAAACTTCGGCGGCGTTCATTAACCGGGAGTAAAACTCAGCAAATTTTATCTGTTGCGAACATTCGGGTTAGTCAAAGTCACTTCTGAATAGCTTATGACTAGATCAAAAATGTTGAAGCGGTTCTCAACTCTCGTCGACTAGGTGCGATTATATTAAAAATTGAAAAATTATACGCTTGTGTTGATATTAAAAATTACCGGTCAATTGGCTAAATAAATAAAGCATTATTAATAAAATAAAACAACTTGCAATTGTATATACTATATATGTATATACTCTGATTAACCTTCAGTTTTTCTTACCAGAATATTTCCATTGCGGATCCATAAATATTTAAACTTATCTAATTTTTTAAATTTCTAGCTTCAGCATACAGTTGATTCCTAATTTTGGTCAAATTTTCGTTGATGAAAATATTTGATGAAGGTGATATTCCAAGACAGTCACTGGATAATCGCTTCTTCCTCTTAGCTGCCAACACTGAATCACGAACGATATGATCTTTAAATTTGACGATTACCCTTTTCAATCGTGGTGAATTTATTTTGTAAACAGACAATACATCATTTGTATCAATGCCTACATTAAGTCCGTGGTTAATTAATTTTATCTCATTAGCAGTTATGTTGTTTTTATCGGCAGTTAATTAGTCAGGCATTCCAGTTATCTCCAATAAATTATTTCTATTGTTTTGGTCGATACTATCGATGCGTCATTCTAGTACAGCTACTTTTTTTTTTTAAGTTTAGGTTTTTCAGTTGTAACTCATCCAGTTTGTTGAAGAGTATTTCGATGTTGTCGAATCGCTTTGTGAAGGTTGTTTCATTTATTTTTAATTGTTCATATATAAATTTGAACGATGCAACACTATCGGTAAAATCAAAGTTAAAGTTGACGGAATTACCATCCGTTGCTCTTTGTGAACAATTTTTTTCTTTAGGTGTTGATACATTTTCGACATTCGACTCTATTGGCGAAGATTTGGTTGTTTTTGCCTTGTTTTTACACTCTGCACAATTCCACGCTGAAAGTTGCCTAATAGAGTTACTGGAATTTTCTTTATGAGACAAACCTACACAGCTTGAGTGAAATAGAGTTAAACAACCTTGGCACTTTACTTTGTCATTATCGCGATTTATTTTTTTATCACATATTTTACACACACGCATTTTGAACTTTACGAGTAGCATGCATGGTTTGGTTTTAATCGTTCCCCATAAATGTATTTTGCATCCTCGGGTTTTCCATTCCTGCAACTAAAAGGACATTTTATTTCTATTATTAAAGTTTTAAATTCATTCATCCCATCAGGAGTAGCAGCTAGATAATTGTGCTCCTCGTCAATAAATAGTCCGCATTTATTTATTTTCCCCCCCGTTGTTTTGCAATATTGCTTTCTAGCAATCTAATCATTTTTTAGGCCCCCACTTCATAGCATTTGATGTAATATAGAGTCTGTTGAAATGATACTTTAAAAACGAAGTACAATATTATTGGGTTCTCATGGTAGTCAAAACGTTGTGATTTATTGAGGCTGTTATACGAGTTTTCCTCATATTTTTCCACAAAACTCCTTCGTAAACCGTTTTTCTCTCTATATTTAACCGTTCATTTTTTAGTAATACGTCTTAACTGCATTCAAATGAATAACCATCAGATTGTCTTTACAATAATCGTGTCCTTGGTGTTGTAATTCCAAAATTAATTAGACTATTTAAATATTCGTCAGTTTTTGACGTGCTAGGGGTAGGTGTCATTACGATATGCGAATTTATCATTGAATCAACTGTTAATTTAACTAAATTTCTCCCAGGTTTAGGCTGGTGCTATATCTGAAGCTTCAGACCCATAAAATCAACAAATCAGTATTAACCCATAAAATTCAAAGGCATGTAATACAGCGCTAATATGCATACCTGCCAAACTTGTACCAGTGCTAGATGGACATGCGCATGTTGCCTTCATTATCGATCGTTCCTAGTTATTTAAGTGCATACGAAGAGATTTTTTAGTTTCGGTACTACACATTATTTTAAAAAAAATTTTGTGATCTGTTGTACTGAAAGTAATTGTTTTGCAGAAACGAGAGTGAAACTGCTTCCTACCTTGCTGTTCACCTTTCATAGCTTTCCTCTCATTAAAATATGATTGTATTATGGCCGGGGTCAACCAGCCAACTTGGTCGATCGGAAGCTTATCAAGCTCGTGAAACGGTTCAGCGTCACCATTGAATAAATGGTAGCAGTCTGGAGGTACAAAATTTGAAGAACATCTAGTTCGGCTAAGGTGAAGGTCTTACCATAAGCTTAATCTAAAAATTAATTGATTATAAATATTTGTGTTCAAAATTAATATAAAATGTACCAGAGAATTACCTTTTCAAAAGAACTGGCTTGTTGCCAGTAGTTTTTGCACCAAATAACTTTGATTTTTTTTTTCAAATCTTGAGTTGATTGAATCAATATTTTTAAATATTTATTTCGGTGACTTAGCTCACATAATATTTTTAAAAATAACACAAATCACAAATTTATCTAATTTTATCTATTTAAAACAACTAAACGCGTTATGTATTCCATGTTTACATTTTTTGTTATTACTGACATGTCTTAAACATATTTTAAAATATGAAAATTGTTTCATGTTATTTATTTCGCCATCGCCATACATTTCTATACAAAACTTAAATGACAATTGTCACTCTATCCTTGACAAATGGTGCTGCCTTAAAAAAATAGCGGCAAACATTTTAACTGTAACATCTGTTAATAGATATTTTAACGACATATTACAATATGTGAGTGTGATGCTTCAACACAATTGTTTTCCTATAATTTTAAAGCCGCAGAATTCTTCTCTCTTTTCTGAAAGTAGGAATATCATGCATAGTATTTTCCATAAACCAAACATTGGTGGAATTAAAAAAATTGTGCGAAAAATAAAAAAAAAAATTCATTAAACTCATTTTTTTTTCGAAAAAAATCACTTGTAACTTTTTTGTTTTTCAAACAAAATTTACTATGAAAAATCAAAGCAATCGTTTTTGGACGTATTTAAACAGAAAAAAAAATTACTAATTGAATGTTGCATTTGTTTTTTTAATCGTTAGTAAATGGCTAACCAGCGAAACAGCAAGAATCCTTAAAGAATTTGACGAAATTATTTCCTTACAGAATATTTCATATATCGGCCACCAAATCTGTAACTACTGACAAATGCAGTATTAAAATTGTAATATGGATAGGAAAATTTATTATTTTTAAGAAAAGTGTGCTGTGGAAATTTTTGATGTATTCTGACATATTCTTCAGTTTGCGAGTTAATTTTCACTCTATTAAGTGACGGCTGAACTGAACGAAACGTTCCTAAAAGATTCGCTGGTCAGTAACTTGCATCGCGTTCTTATTTAAAATTGTTATTGACTCGCTGCTTCCCCCATAAACGTATTGCTAAAATCGTTCTTAAACTTTTTCGAATAATTTGTTTGCGCGTTTGTATAATCAGAAATAGTAAACGCTACACATTCGAATAACTTCCCTTCATTTATTTTATTTATGGTTTGTGTAACGGAAATGGACGAGTTGCAGAGCGTGAATACGCAAACCGTTATCTATATAGGCCGGTACCAGACCATAGAATGTTTGAAACAGTTTACAGAAGATTACGAGAACGAGGGACTTTGTTCCTGACCCCCACCATTGACACAAAACGTCTTTCGATACATCTTGGTATTGCCAAAAATAATGTCTGGAGAGTACTTCGAAGAAACTATCAACACCCATTTCACTGTACTCCAGTGCAAGAATTATTACCGGTCGATTTGTATGGTGTATGGTGTGTTATAATTGGAAATAACTTTATCGGACCAATTTTACTACCTGAAAGATTTAACTCACAAAAGTATCTTCAATTTTAGAATGAAATATCTTCCACTGTGCTAGATTCAATTCCACTTATGACGAGAAGTACTTATACCCTACACGTTTGGACTCGTCTCCAAGGGATACCCTGCATTACTAAGGGGAAGTGTTTTAAAGTTGTTGTGATTGTTAAAGATGAGTCGTAACGATACCAAATTATTGCATTTTATGGTGGCTTAACCGCTACCTACCTTTACATTAGATGTGCACATGTACCGTACGTTATATATAAAATAAATCTTAATTCTTTTTTACAATTTTGTCACAAACACTCACCCTGATAAATGTTGTGTAATATACACTCACACTCTCCCCGCACACAAAATTAAGTTTTAAATATTCAAATCCCTATAAATTCCCAAAATAAGTTTTCTTTGTCTTTATTCTATACAAATAAGTTAAGCACTAACTCAAAATTCCAAGTACCTAAAGCTTTTTTAGAATACGTACAACATAAAATAAATCTTTTACGAAGAAATATGTATAAAAATTTATTGGAAAATTGGGGATACCAAATAAATAAAATGGTTTTCGATTTTCACATCTTATCTGAATGCAAGTAAGAATGTAAGGCGCTCGAAACTTTCCCGATAAACTATACGGTAATTTGGGGAGCATGTTTTTTACGAAAGAATTTAGAATTTAGACTAACTTTGTGATTGTTTTGTTTTTTGCGCGATTATCGATTTATGGCTTTAATAAAATTGAAAGATGAAACATTTATATTTATTATGTCTAATCTAAATTTTAATCCATTTTCCTTTTACAGTACACTGTCTCAAAGGATTTAAAAAATAATTTACATCAATATGTTGGGACGGTCATCATCATGTCTTATTTATTCCCAAATAATAAAATTTACATTAAAGTATCCAATCTATAAAAAAAAAAATAACTTTGAAATTCATTTAAATAATGTTTGGAAATATAAAAAAACGATTTGCAGCGATTCTTTAACCCAATAAGGACGAGAGTTTTGTTTCCATTCGCTCAGAATTTGCATCTCGAGTGCCGAAAATAATAATCAAATTCCTTGTGCTGATTAATTCAAAGACGCTTCCTACTCTTATACATACATATGTATATAGTCTAAACAAAATTACAACGGATTTGTATATTTCTCTGAACTGGCGTTGTTGTCTTGGGGTTGAAAGCAAACGAACAACAAACACAGAAAAGATTAAAGAGAAGAAAAATAAAGATATTTGGAAGATTCAATTTGAATTATGTATGAACTGATTGATGATAGTCGATTATATATCTCGAGGAGGATGATATAAGATAAATATATACCAGACAGTATGTTTTTGTATAATGATGCTGCTTACATTTTTGTTCTTTATAATTGAGTTATTGTTGTATTGTTGAAATATATTTTCCGGATTCTTAATTTATGTACTATATATTGTGGGGGAGAATAGTTACAGAAGCAACAATTTGCAATTATAAATGGGAATCGAGGATGATTTGCATTGTTTGTTATTTATAACACTATTATTAAATAATTTACAAGTGGGTTTATTCTATCTATTATTTGCTATCTACCTTTAAATAACCCAAAATTAGTAACAACTTTAAAATTGTTTTATTTCCACTCTCTCTCTCTCTATCAACTGCAAAGGGCAAACAACTCACCGCCTCACACAAAAAATCATGACTAGACCAAAAATCTTTCCTTGAAAAATCGATACCTAATTAACACTTCTTGCCTATTCACCTCGTTAAGCAAAATCTTTTTTTTTTTTTTGTATCGTAATTTAGCAACCACTTCCTGTTCCAGTTAAAATATCTTTACACACATACCATACACACATTTTCCATTCTTGAATATTTTTTTCTCACTTAACCAATTTTCACCATGGCTTCTTAAACGAAAATTTGTTGGTATTGTTATTTTTGTGTTGTGTACTGGTTATCCTTTTTTGTTTGAATGAAATGGGCAGGTTTTTAATATTATTTTGTTGTCCTTTTTGTGTGTTTCCAGCACCTGACGTTTATTCACGCATATACATTTTTTGTCAAGAAAATATATTTTGAGTTGGGCAAAAAATCTCTAAGGGTACAACCTTCCGAGGACTGAATTCTTAAATATTTTGGTAAGGCCAAAATATTATTGTGTGTATGTGTGTGTGTGTGTGTGTGTTTTTATAACCGGTTATTTTTCTTCTCTTGCTATATGTTATAATAATATGTTGGGTTGACTTTAAGTAGAATTTATGATAAAAAGAAATTCGAAATTTAAACCGAAATTGTAAAGAAAATATTTTTTTTTTTTTATAAATAAAAATAAAATAAGAAGGAATTGAAATGGTTGTAACAATTGTTACGGTAAATTAAGAAAAAGGCTGGATAAATGTTTAATGGTGGATCGTTATGTTGGGGATATATGTAAGTGCTGTTGTTGAACTTTAAATACATTTATATGTAAAGACCCATAAGGACGTTGAAAGCTCCTTTACAGAATTGCTTTTAATATTTTTCAAGGTTATTTGTTTATCTCTAAGAAGATTTAAGCTTATACCACAATGTAAATAATGTCAAGCCTATAGACATACCCAAAAATATTGCAACAGGGAACACAGATGTATCAAATGTTTAGGTAAACATCATACCAAAACAAATTGTTAAAGCGTTCCCCATTAGAGAGAGCCACAAGTTCTGAGGAACTTAATTAATTATTATAATTTTTTTTTTGTCTCTCCACTATTTTTCCACCGGCGGGTGGGGGAGAGACGAGATTTCGCTCTATCATCATCATGCCCCATGCCATGGGGACAACCCCAATTTGTATTAACCATAGCTAATGTTGTTTAACGTTGTTGTCGTCATAGTTGTTGCTCCTCTTCTTTCTCGTTTACTTGCCCCCCCCCCCATTTTTACAACGTTAATTGGCTTATGCAGTCAAATTGATTCAGTTCTCTTTAAATAATAAAATTTTGTGTCAGATAGTGTAGCGGTGATACTAAATCGAACTTCAATATTATAGGTAAGTGCTCTACTATTTTACCCATTATTTATAAGTTAGCTTCTTCCAAACATTATTGCCTTTCTTCAATAAATGTTTGGTTCTAATTAAACATAACACTCAACTGAAATTAGTTCAACGAAAGTCGATTATTAAGCGTACAATTGATGTAAACACGTCATAATAAATATTTATAAAAGTTTACAACGATTTTCTAATTTAAATTCAATCTAAATCTTCAAAGAAAATTATGATCCCTTCAGGTATTGATATTCAAATTTTGTGTTTTTTGCTTTCAATGCTTTTATACTTTGATTACCTACATTATGTAGTATCATAATATACAAATTTTAAATTAAAATTATTTTATATTATTTGATTTATTATTGACTTGGAATCAAGGTATACTCGTACAATGTGAAAATATTGTTTGCTATTTATTTTAAAAATTTAGAAAGTGAAGAATGATTGATTTCTTTGTAAAATATGTTTTTGATATATGATTATGTATTTAACCTATATTTATATAGACTAATTGTTTTTATTCAGTATTCTATCTCATCACGTACATGTTTAATATAAAATATAGCAATTTAAATATTTTTCCGAATAATGATTGGTAACAAATTCAACTACAAATCAAATCGACCACAAGAAATTTATATTACAATTAATTTATATTCATTATTTCGTATAAAAGGAATAAAAAATCAATAAGGAGGAAGCCGTTCAAGAATTACCTCAGAAATGAAAAGTTGCAAGAAATTACTTGCTTATTCAATTTTTTTAATGATACAATAAAAAAACGATGGCGACTATCGAGGGATATTTTGGCTGAAACACATAATCAATATATAACTAATTTCCATACAGCACAATTCTGGTAAGTACTTATTATTTACTCGCAATTGTGATAGTAAAAGCATTTACATATTTTTATGCATCCATCCATTATGTTAATAATTATTATTATTTTTTGATTGTAGTTTATTTTCAAATAAATACTATCTACTTTATAAATAATACCTACATATTAGCACATACCTTACTCTGGCGATAAATATGGCGGATGTTCTTAGAATAAAATTGCTTGTGTAAAATCCCATATATAATTTCAGCAACGCTGAAATGGCTTCCGAAATGGCTGACGGAGATAAAATGGACGCAATAGTTAACCCCTTTTTTTATATTAACGAGTTGTATTAGAAATTGTTTCCTGTATGTGTCATTACACGCATAAGCAAAGACACACAGCATTACTATAAAAGAAAAAAGAACTAAAAAGCGAAAGACAAGAGGAGATTAAACAGCATCGGAACTTCAGTCTCCAGAATCCTTTCTTTCTTCGATATTGAGAGTTTCAATTTCTGTAAGTTGTATCCTGAAGGGAAGGCCTCATTTTATGTTTTATTTATTTATTTATTTATTTATTTATTTACCGATTAATTTAAACAGCTTTTAGTATACTCTATTTTGAGCAAAAGCTCATTTACAATGGAGTATAACCAAAAGAAACAAATTGCAAAGTTTAACATAAAAACGGAAATTTTCTGCTCCGAATTGCTGCCAAGCGGAGGCCTTCCATTCGGCACCAGTGAACACTGCGTCGAAGGTTAAAGTGAGGGCTGGGCTAACAACATTTAGGGATGTTTTCAGCCAAGATCACAGTATAGTTGCTCAACTCCTCTATTTCGGATTAAATATCTCCCTCACTATTCCAATCCCTGGACGTATATATTGTATTAACAGCCCAATTATTTTATTACAGTGGAACTTCTTTTATCCGGAACCTTCGGGGGATCAAATTTCCGAATAATCGAATTTTCGGGACATTCGAGGTCTCTTATAAAAACGCAATATTACAGTATAATATTTTTAGAAATGATGTTTTTTATACAAAAATTATGAGAGAGAGTAAAATCCAAATAAAAAAAATAAAAAAAAATGTTTTTTTTATAGTTTTTCTGATTTTTTTTGTTCTTTTGTTTCGTCCGGATAATAAAAGTTCCGAATAACAGAAGTCCGGATAAACGAAGTTTCACTGTATTTGGATTTGTTAGGAACCGTGATGATACCTCATCATCTAGCCTTTTCCAAAAACGCGTACTGCGAGAAAAGAAAGAATTTTGGATCTTATACCTATGAACTGATCTTATTATTGTCCGTATTGGCTTGGACATACCAGGCTCAAGTCACTAGAACTCCGTGGAAAAGAGAATCAAGGGCAGAAAAGATGTTACAATTCGAAATCTCACGACATACTCGGTTCTTAACTCTATCGGGTGCAGCCAGCTGGGTCTTCGGAGAACACTAGCCCAGTAATGACAATTCAATTTGGGTAAAATAATATCTACAATTTGATATATGCCCTTTAAATTTTGAGAATTTCTGATGAATTAAAATAAAATTTGCATCGACATAATAGATATAGTTAAATAGAGCATGTAAATAGATTCGGTGTTGCTCATACTGGAGCCACCAATCTCGAAAGATGGTGTATATTTATCATTTCTATCGGTGAAAACTGACGATTAACACTTCTTCAAGCAGCTCCAGCCGAGCTCTCATAACAATTCTCTCTGCGAGAACGTTGTTTCGCTAAAAAATAGAAGATGGAAAAGAAACTAAGCATTAATGTGAGCTGTGATCAGCATAAGAATGAATTGAATTGAGAGTCGGATAAACGATCATTGATGAAAAATGTAAATAAATAAACGTGTAGGGGACAGAACGGATCCCTGGGGGAAAACCAACATTTTGAGAAGTCACATCATCTTTCACCACTTGAATTCTCCAACAAAAAAAAATTTCAACACAAGAACGCAGTGTTCTGTGAAGTCCAATTGCCTTCAACTTGTACAGTAAATTCTTGTGTCACAGCCGACCGAACGCCCGTATTTAAGATTCAGCGGATTCATGAATGCATCTGCTGCATTGCTCGGTGAGTAGATAAGCTATGCGGGTACTGGCACAAAATTACATGAATTTTCTTATGAAGGTCTAAATTTGCTTTATTTTGACATCTTTTCATATGAATGTGGAGCAATTGAGAATTTGAATCTAAATAAAAAATTAGTTTGTTGTTGTTGCTAATGACCTGAATGAAATGCCGTGGGAGCTACCCACGCTTCGCGTGGGTTGCACCCACCACACTTCATTCATGTCATAGATATTTATGATAAAAAATTGACTTGAAAAGTTAAAAAGATAAAAAAAGTCAAAAAGTTAATGAAAGGTAAAAAGTTAAATGGTTAACATACATAATTGTGTATCGACACCAATCATCCATAATCCATTACCGACTAACCGAAAGTTTTATGTAAGGCTATTTTAAAACAGGTTTAAGATGATATTACGTGATTTCGTGGAGTTGGATACATGGCAACACATATAATCCAAGAAATTTCGTTTATTACACTTCTCAATTAAGTGAAACATTGACAGTATTATTTTTACTCCATTTTATTATAAATTTTTTAAATATGCTGATTCATTGATTTTAATAATTTTTATAACAAAATAGTTTTATTATCACTATTTTAAAGAAATCAAGAAATCCTATAATGGGCAATATGTGAACCTTCAACAATTTATACATACCTTTTACATGTTAAGCTGGTCTCACCACGGTTAGTTGTTGAAAGAAGCTGCAAAGCTTAAAATTGAGGTAACTATCATAAGAAATTATTTTTAAGATCTTCTTCTTTATCCGCATAAATCAAACGGTTTTTTATTTTAAAAATTAACTTTATTTATTAAATATTTTTAAATTTATTACATTTTTAACTTGATTCCAATTTTTTTTGAAATTACTGTAATATTTTTTACATTAAATATAAACGTATGTTAATACCTAATCAAAGTTATTTGTTTGTTTATTAAAAGTCGCTAAGCTATTTTGTTAAATAAAATAAAAATCCTTTATTTTATTATTACCCCATTAAACAGAATTTCGAATTACAAATCTCTTATCAAATACCCTAGACACACTGCGATTTAATAAAACCGATTTAATGAATTTTTCGAGATTATTGTAGTTGCAGTGTGTAAATCTCGATTTTAGCTAATCCCTTTGTTTTTCCATATAATACTTAAACTAGTTTAGCTAAATCGGATTTATTAAACCACATTCTGTCTAGGGTATAAGGATCACTATTGTTTATTTCGCAAATTTATTATGTTTATACTTACCATATTCGTATGTGTTGTTTTAGCTGTCAATCCGTGACAAGGTGAGAATTCCAATTACATAAAAACTGAACTGTTTCTTTTAGCTATTTTATTTATTTATTATGAAAGTATTAAACATACATTTTATATTTTTATAGAGATTAATTTACTATCATAAAATAATTAAAAGTATTATATTGATTTGTTAATTGATTGCACATTTAAAGATTGAACTTCATTTTATGCAGTTTCTAAATTAAATTGATTAAATTTTTTATTATTTTATTTTAAATTAATTAATAAATTTGTATTCATAGTTATAAAGTTGCATATTCATAAATTTCATTTTCAAAATGTGCTACAATAAATATCTTATTTATTAACAGGAATATAAAACAAAATATTTTAATAGATTAATTGATTATATGACAAAATATGATAATTAAACACGGCTGTGAAGTTTGTCCCAAATACAAAAATAAGCATGTATTAGAATATACACTGTTATAATAGGTTCTTATAAGAATTTTGAGTGCAATTTTCAGGAACAAAAATAATGGAAAAGATACAAAATTAATAAATTTAATTACACACGAAGAGTTGTAGAGTTTGTCTGGTAATGACCATACATACAAATGATAGCCTAATGTTTCGTGAATGCTCGAGCCTTAAGCCATTTCCAAACGGAGGGGATAAAAATGTTTAGTAATTTTTTGAACGTCGTATCGATTTTATTTGTTTGAGTAGTTTACGAATCGGTCAATATCAGATATCCTAGAGTTTGTGACCATACATACAAATGATAGCCTAATGATTCGTGAACCAATCGAGCCATAAGCCATTTCCAAACGGAGGGGATGAAAATGTTTAGTAATTTTTTGAACGTCGAATCGATTTTATTTGTTTGAGTTGTTTACGTATCGGTCAATATCAAATATCCTAGAGTTTGTCGGGTAATGACCATACATACAAATGATAGCCTAATGATTCGTGAACCAATCGAGCCATAAGCCATTTCCAAACGGAGGGGATAAAAATGTTTAATAATTTTTTGAACGTCGTATCGATTTTATTTGTTTGAGTAGTTTACGAATCGGTCAATATCAGATATCCTAGAGTTTGTGACCATACATACAAATGATAGCCTAAGGATTTGTGAACCAATCGAGCCATAAGCTATTTTCAAACGGAGTGGATGAAAATGTTTAATAATTTTTTGAACGTCGTATCGATTTTATTTATTATTATGTATCGTCAATTGAATTATGAAAACAAATTTATTGAGATTTCAGCCTAGTAATCGATCGGGGATATATCATCATTTGCATGTATGTATATGCAAATGAATTTATTGAAATATCTGGCTAGTATTAGATCGATGAATTCTCTTCATTTGGTGTTTTATGATTTAGTTTTTCATATAAATTAAAATTGAAGAATTAATAGAATAATCGGGTTTTAGTTGGCTTGTAAATTTTCGGAGGTCATCGTGACATTCCCATACGCCGTTAGGTCTTTTTATGTAAGCAGTATAATGTGCAACGCTACCAGAAAACGATGGATGATGATAATTTACTATTCCTTTCAGATAAACTTTTCCTTCGACTAAGATTATATCAGATTGAATGTCTGCTAATTTTATTTTATAGACAGTTGTATTATTCAATGGCTCAACATCGATTATAACAATTCCATTCCATGATTTTAATGTCTTGGTAGTAATGCGGTTTGGCAACTTTGGCAAGTTGCATGTGGTAATCTTATTTTATTTTCAATACGTTTGAAACCATTTTCGCAGAATTCAAGATACTCAATTGATAAATGAAATATTTTTTTTGACAATTTATCGCAAGCATCGGTACATACATATTCGACATAAAGCGAAGGGTCCATAAGGTTTTTGACTATTTGTAATATATTTGAAACCATTGACAGTGTGGTTTCAGTATTTGATTTGTATTTTAAAATTAAACTTGGGAAGAATTTCAGTAGAATTTCCGAGCGTGTGATATACGTTTCCCGTTAGATTCCCTTACTTACCAATTCTGAGATAAACTTAAAATAAGTATTGTTATTGTGCGACAGAAATAAATACTTATAGTACTCTATATCAATTGCCGCCGAATATAAAATTTGGGTTAATGAATCGAAACCGCACGTTTCAGTCACGCTTATTCGTTTATTATCGACGTCACGATAAACAAATCCATTTGATAATATTGACACCGGTTCGGTTGCCATACTTTTGAATAAATCCGAAGTGAATTGTTCTGATTTGGACCTTTCCGACTTTTTATTTTTTATTACGGCTGATACTTTTTTTATTGGTTTCTGAACGAATAATTGCTTCGATGAGTATCTTTTTATCACCCGTTCTCCTATATGTCTGGGAGACTTGCATGTTTTCTTTTTTTTTTGCCACATCTCTTCGTGAATGGAATCCTTATTATCATAAAGTTGCAAGGGATCAGGAGAATAGCAATGTTTCTTAGGAATTTGAATAGTTCCCAATTTTGGTGGGGATGGTAAAATCTGTAAAAATTCCATTCATTTTAAATTATTGTCAGTTTTTCCATTTCACAGGCTTACAAACCTGCCTACCTTTAATTTTTAATTTTCAGTGTAATGATTTTTTACAAGATTAAACCAATTTTCGACATTGGCGTCAGACAACCGTCCTGAAACGCCTAAAGGTTTCGACAAGCATGTAGACCAAAATGGAAAATTACTCAAACAAATAAAATCGATACGACGTTAAAAAAATTACTAAACATTTTCATCCTCTCCGTTTGGAAATGGCTTATGACTCGATTGGTTCACGAAACATTAGGCTATCATTTGTATGTATGGTCATTACCCGACAAACTCTAAGATATCTGATATTGACCGATACGTAAACTACTCAAACAAATAAAATCGATACGACGTTCAAAAAATTATTAAACATTTGTATCCCCTCCGTTTGGAAATGGCTTATGGCTCAATTGGTTCACGAAACATTAGGCTGTTGAAATTTTAAAGAATGGTTCATCAAAATAATCCAATATGCAGTTTAAAGTGTCGTTTTGGTATGTTTGATTCAGTTCGTAATATTTTATAATTTTAAATGCAAAAAATTTGTTGTTAAAAATATCAAAAATTTGATATTAAGCTAATGTTACTAAGAACATAAATGTTTCAAAAAGATTACATTTAAAACGAGAAAATTGTTCAATCAAGTAAACGAGAATCACAGTTTAAACTACAAATTAATTAATTAGATATTAACTAAATAAAATTAAAATTAAATAGAAAATATTTCCATATACTTATCACATATTTCACTTGTATCCGCTAGAGCACATAGTCCATTCGTTAATATTTTTTGGTAAAACTTTATGTTTAAGTAATAAATAAAAAACTTATTTGAACCGAATTTGAAAATAAGTTTATCATATTATCTCTTTTCAATATTCTATAGTTATCTCTTTACATACTAGATTTTACAGTGTAATTACTAACACACATTTGGATTTTAAAATTCTTATTGGATTTGTATACGTACATGGTATTTTTTTTGGGACAAACTTCACACCCGTAATTAAACTTATAGTTAGTTCATAATTTTATAATTTTATTTACTTAAAGCTACAGTCACTAATTTTATAACAAATTTGAATTTCTCGATTAATAATTTTATATAGCTACATTAAAGTTTATGTATTAATTAATCAATCTCCATTAATTTGTAATGACCCCAAGATAAAGTTTCATAATCTCATTTAATTAAAAATCGTTTATCATCATGAGGATTAAGTGCGGTTTTAGTTTGAGTAAATGAACTAACGTGATGTTTTCTCGATTGAATTAAGTTTTGTGAAATAATTCTTTTTTCATTATTTAAACAGTTTAGATAATCATTAAATGTTATTCTGCATTTTACAACTTGTTTTTTTACTCCTGTAGCTTTTTTAGTTTCTATAGTTCGTTCTTTTTCCTCCCCCTGAACCTTATACGCAAACATCTTTGATCTCAAACCAACAAACTCGGTCATTATTACACCATTATTCTCGTCTTTCATAAGATTCGCAACATTTTTATTTTCCAAAGAAAGAATTTTCCAAATATTATTATCGGGGTAGTCACTTGTATCAAAACGTGTATAACAATCCTGCTTAATTATCTCATAAATATCGGGACATGTTATCTGATAGACGAGACTGTCTGTATCAGTATAGCAAATTATGCAACTATCATCAAATTTAGGGATTATGTAACCATAATGAAAGTCATAAAGTGTTGTTTTGGCCAAGTCTAAAATACACATTCCAATATATATTGGTTTATTAAAAAAAAATTCGGATTTATTTAATTCAATAGCAACTAAATTTTCATTCAAAATAGTGGGCGACTTGAATTCTGGCTTTGAAATTAATGCTTCGGCTCCATATCTTCCTAACCGCTTAGTCACCAACTTTATGTTTTCGAACATTCTCCATAGTTTTACCGAATACAGCATTATTCATTAGTTTAAAAAGATTTTTCTCAAACTCATTCTTTGCGTTTGACCGTAGTAATGTATTTAAATCTATATACGGCTTTAACCAAGGTGATTGATCAAACTCAAGATTCTTATGAATTTTTGTTATTTTCAAACCATATTGAATAGCTTGTTTTAGGTTTCTGGCGACGCTGGATAAAAATAATTGTCGCCGTGTTTAAATTACAAAAAATTTGCAGGTCACAAATACGTTAGCTTATTCGTAAACTAATCGACGATAATTAAATAAAACTATATTTTGTATTGTGACACTTCACTTAATTATTTATTTACTCGAAGATAATTTTGAATATAATCAAAAATAATGTCGATGATTTTACATATATATTTTTTATTTGACTTATTCTTACAATGATCAATGACAGACTGATTCCAATTTTTTTTTCCACCACCAAATATTTTTCAAGCTGACCCTAGTGGCATTTGCCGTCAAAAAAGAATGTACCTTTCGAATTACTACTATACGCAACCAAAATTCGAGTTCGAAAAATACATTTGTAATGATGGCGTTTGTTGACATTTTAACACAAGAAATGTCACAACAAACTAATTTATTTACAACATACATTTCAAAGTATGTATATTTATTTAATTATATTAATGGATTATACAATATAAAATATAACATTTAATAAGATAAGTATATGTATAACAAATAATACTCTTTAAATGTACTACAATATAATTTTTGGTTTCTTTAGATAAATCATCATGGATATTATGTGTTTTCAACGCAAAAACAACTCGGGTAACTATTATAATGTTTTGATGAACATTTAAGTTCATGTATTTTAGTATTTCTTCTTGTTTTAGGAATGATGATTACTCTGGCGTTACCATACCCGCGGCCTTGAAATATGTATAAATTTCAACAGATTGCCTTTTACATTTTAATTATTCAATTTTTGTAATACGAGTAATAAATACATAACTTTCTGATTTGTAATCTTAGTTGGGTTTATATTACCTCTTTTCTTTTATTTTCATAAAACTACCCTAAACCATATAACCTAAACTGAATTATACTGTTTGATTATGTATAATTGATATTATTCGAAGTCGTCGTCGATAGGTAGAACACTGATTCGATTTGTAGCTCGTTTCAATGTAGACTGTGCAGTTTTGATTGTGACCACACGTATCACACCATCCTTACCGGGATGAGTCTCTGTTATTCGACCAAGGTTCCATTTCATTGGTGGTAAATTGGTATCATGAACGAGAACTAACGACCCGATTTTAAATTTTTGTTGACCTCGTTGCCACTTATTACGTTGTTGTAATTCTGTTAAATATTCTATTTGCCATCGAGCCCAAAAATTTTGAAACTTTTGTTGAAGTGCCTGAAATCGAGATAGTCGGGTGGTGCGAAGATGCAATGTGGAAGGTTCCAATAACGAAGTCAATGGTGAACCGATTAGGAAGTGACCAGGGGATAAAGCGTTTAAGTCATTTGGATCACTAGACATGGCTGTCAGCGGGCGAGAGTTCAAGCACGCTTCGACTTGAGCTATCAGCGTATAATACTCTTCTATAGTAAGAGACGACTTTCCGATGACTCGCCGCATGTGATATTTGGCGCTTTTAACAGCAGACTCCCACAAACCACCGAAATGAGGCGATCTTGGCGGAATGGTGCACCACTCAATGTTATGATCTGTGCAATAATGACTTGTTTTCTCGTGAAATTCTTGGGTCATAAATAATTTCTTTAAATTTTGAAGTTCAGCCCGTGCTCCAATAAAGTTGGTGGCATTATCAGAAAATATTTTTGCACATATTCCACGACGTGCGACAAATCGGCGAAGACACGATATAAATGAGTCAGTAGACAAACTCATAACTAGCTCTAGGTGCACAGCTTTTGTGGTGAAACACACAAACAAACACACATAGCATGGCATCATTGTTTTTGAGCGAACAGTGGGTTTAGTCGCAAAGGGACCACAAAAATCTATACCGACAGTGACAAAAGGTCGGGATGATGCGATGACTCGGTCCGATGGCAACTCGCCCATAATTTGATCCTGGGTACGAGGGCGTGCATGGAAACATCTTATGCACTGATGTACGGTGTTTCTGCACAGGTTTCTACCTCCAATGATCCAATAAGTTAATCTAAGGTTATATAATAGGGCTTGGGGACCTGCATGCAGTAATCTCCAGTGCTCGTGACGCACAATTAGTTTAGTCAATACATGAGTACTAGGCAGAATTATTTGATGTCTGTTATCGTACGAGAGGGAGGCATTTCGAAGCCGACCGCCAACTCGTAGAATACCGTCTTGACCTAAAAATGGAGTCAACGCTCGCAATGAATTTGTGATGCCAATCGGTTTGTTGGAGTTGAGACATTTAATTTCTTCGGCAAATTCGTTTTTTTTGGGCCAATTTAATTAATAAGTTTAATGAAGTATTTAGTTCCGACGGAGCAAGGTGTCTTGACGGATATGAGTGGTCCTTGGCCTTGACTGTATTGTAAAATCGAAGCATGTACGATACCACTCGAAGCAATTTGGAGAGCGAATGAAAACGATTGAAGATATCATGGTCACAACTTTTTGATTGAATAAGTGTTGCTGTCGAAGAATGCCGAATATCCAAATTCATAAGGTCAGCATCGAGCTGACGACTGGTAGGTTTTGGCCATTCTGACTTACTCTTGCGTAAAAACTCAGGGCCGGACCACCACAAAGAAGCAGCCAAAAACTCTGAAGGCATAAGTCCTCTAGACACGTAGTCTGCGGGATTTTTCGATGAATTGACGTAATACCAAGTCGAAGAAGCAGTTAGTTCTTGAATTTTGGCCACTCTATTTGCAACGAATGTAGCATATTTGTGGGTTTCTGATTTTATTCTAAACAAGGTTATTTCAGAATCTGACCACAAAAAAACCGCATTGAATGGTATTTCTAGAAACTCTACAAGTTTGGATGAAATTTCGGCTAACAACAATGCTGCACATAATTCCAGGCGAGGAATGCTTTGCTTTTTGAGTGGTGCAACTCTCGATTTTGCGCAAAGTAGTTTTACTTGATGGCAACCTGATGAATCAGTAACTCGTATATAAAATACGCATCCGAACGCCTTTTCGGAAGCATCACCGAATCCATGTAATTCTACCCTTTGAACATCTGCAATTAAAATACATCTCGGAACGGCGATACCTTTTAGTTCTAACAGCTCAGACTTGAAACTGATCCAATCATTTGCAATTTTGTTTGGTATGGGATCATCCCAACCGATATGTTGAATAGACCACAACGTTTGCATAAATAATTTTGCCACGACTATAATTGGTGCACAGAAGCCTAATGGGTCAAAAAGTTGACATATTTCTGACAGGATATTTCGTTTCGAACAAAACGTAGATACCGACAATTTATCTAAACAGGTTTCGAAGTTGTCGGATGATGTATTCCAGGTCAGCCCTAGAATCAACGAAATGTCAGATTCGGGATCACTTTCCGAAGATAACGACACGACGTTAGATTGAAACTTTCGAAGTTCAAAACCTCCCATATTTAACAACTTTGTTAAATCTGACTTAAGTCTTATGGCATCGTTAAGAGTTGAAGCACCAGTTAAGACATCGTCAACATAGAAGTCGTTGGATAATATTTTCGAAGCAAGAGGATATTTTTCATATTCATCTACAGATAACTGTTTTAGCGTGCGTGTTGCTAAAAATGGCGCACTAGCCATTCCATAGGTGACGGTGCATAACTTGAATGATTGCAATGGCTTGGATTGATTATCCCGCCACCAGATTCTTTGAAAATCTTGGTGGTCATCATGGACACGAATTTGTCGGTACATTTTTGCAATATCTCCACAGAATGCATAAATGTGTTTTCTAAATCGTAGAATAATAGCAAAAAGAGTTTGTTGAATAGTAGGGCCGACCATTAAACAATCATTTAGCGACAGTAGAGTCGAAGTTTTCGCTGAAGCATTGAAGACCACTCGAAGTTTGGTGGTCGTACTATTACTCTTTTGCACATAATGATGCGGCAAAAAATACGTCTTTGAACCGCTAACGTTTGATGTTGGGGTCATATGGCCTAACGAACAGTATTCCGACATAAATTGTTTATATTGTTCGTATAAAGTTTCTCTGTTGCTAAGGCGTTTTTCTAATGAAATAAATTGACGAAGCGCGAATTGATCAGAGAATCCTAACTCGTCAATGTTGGGTTTAATGGGAAGTGCGACAGAATATCTCCCGCAAGGCAATCTCTTAACATTTTGACTGTAATGCTCTTCACATAACTTCTCTTCCACTGAGTAAGTATTTTTGAGCAAAATGTTCTCTAATTCCCAGAATTGTCGTACCTGTGAGTTAAGAAGTTCGATGCTACACAGAGCTACACACGAGGTTTTTAGTTTCTCTTTACCTGATCCAGACTCAGCTTTCCCACACACAACATATCCAAATTGGGTGTTGTAAAATGGTGGCAGTTCTCGGAATAGGTTGACATGATCGCCCTTGAATAATTGATGGTAAATTTCTGCTCCTAAGAGTAAATCTATTCGATCAGGTACATAAAAGTATGGATCTGCCAAACATAATTCGACCGGAACTGATGATGATTGGAAATCACAGGTCGTCGAAGGTAAGTTGTTTGTGATTTTTGTAAGGACATAAAATTTTAACTCTACACTATAGGTGGATACTCGAGACTGTATAGTGAGATAAATTTTATGTCGAATGTCTGATTCTTTTCCACTTATGCCTGAAATGGTCTTACATGTAGGATATCGTTTGGCCTTTAAACGATTGCAAGCATCACTTGTAATAAAATTTAAATGAGAACCGCTGTCAAGCAAAGCTCGACATAATAGTTGGTTACCACATGATGATGTGGCATTTACGAGTGCTGTGCCTATCATAACTAGCCCCTTTAGATTCGAAGACTTACATGAGGTTGATCGAAGTGTACTGGCGGAAACTTGCGATGGTAAACTGCTGTCTATATTAGACTTATTTTGGTGATTTACGGTCGAATTTTGACTCGTAGTGGTCGACGTGGTATCAATGCTCGATGCATTTACCTTTCTAGGTAAATTGGTCTTTTGATCTCTCACCTGTTGGTAATTTTTGAAATGTAGAATGTCATTGTGTTTGAACGAACAAATTGTGCAAGGTGGACTTGGACACTCACTGACATTATGCTTCTCAACAAGACAATTGGTACACAATCGATTATCTCTTATAAATCTAAAACGCATTTGTGGAGACAATTTCAGGTCCGTAAACGATGGACACTTAACTAAAACATGATCTCCCGAGCAATAAATGCATTTATTGAAATTAGATACTAAAACAGGCGGCCGATAATGTTTTGAAGAAGACCTGCGCGTGTTCATAGGTTGACGTGGAGGCTGTTGGGGTGGGTTACTAGCTTGCAATTCACTCAGTAACCGACTTCGACTCCTTAACATTTTAACCAATTCTGGGAAAGCAAGGATTTCGTTGGATTTTGATTTCTTAATGACTTCCGTTCGCGAAGTATGGTCTAATCTCTGAATGATATGATGAGTAAGCATTAAGTCCCATTCTTCGATCTTTACTTTGAGTGATTTAAGAGCGTTATAGTTTTTTACGATATTATCGATAAAGATTTGCAACGATTTAGCGGAATTTTCTTGAGGCGACTTAATGTCGTAAATTGCCTTCATATGAACTCTTTGGATGGACACTTCATTATTATAACGGTCACAAATTGATTCCCAAGCTACGGTATAGTTCTCTGCGGTTACTGGCAAATTTTCGATGATATTGTATGCTGAACCAGACCGAATATGCGAAATTAAATAGACGAACTTAACCGTTTGATCAATATTCTTACTGTGGATTAAATCTACAAACACGTCCCTAAAGGCTAGCCACTCCGATTCAGCACCACTGAATGAAGGGAGCTTTAGTTCGGGCAACCGAATTCCCATTGAGTTATTACTTGAAGAAAGATCATGTATCGACTCGTTGTGAAATGACGCGGACGAAATGGTTTCTTCTGCTTTCTTTAGTTCGTGGATTCGAGTCAATATCATGGACTCTAGTTTTCCATATTCTTCCTCAAAATTATCACGATCAGTTGAAGGGATGGCGTCAGTAATTTCAATTTTCAGTTGTACCATACTATATTTTTCATATACCATTTGAATCCGACGTAACAAAGACTCATATGTTCCGAGAGAGGACGCAGAACTACATTGATTCTTAAAAAGTGTCAATTGGCCTTTATAGGCTGCACGCTGCTTTTTCAATAAATCTAAATTAACTACATCGTCAAGCGACATTTTGGGAAGATTATTATTATAAACAAAACTAAAATCACCGTATCAATGAAGGGTATAATCAAACAATTTAACTTTTACAACTTATGCTAAGAATATAAATTTAGTCAGAAAATTATGTATAAACTACTAAAGTATTACTTACTCCTATAACTCGACTAATATCGAATAGTGAATAACAATTATGATGTACAATTATGATATCCTGTGGTTGATTCTCGAATTATATACCACAAAATGGCTCTGATGAAAGTATTCTGACCTTCAGAAATACAAATGTAATGATGACGTAATTGAACGGATAAATTTTATAAATGACGATGTCCGTTTTAATTATCCGTAGGTAATATTCGATGTACTGTTCGTAATGTTATGTCCAATTTGAAACCAAACGATGGTGATGTAAATTGCCTTTGAATAAGCAAATGTTGAATTAAACGCCCGATGTCCGATGTATAGTGTTTGGTAAATGGCGTGCGTATACAGCAATCAAAATACTTCTCAATTTAATGAATATTGTGATGAATATAATTATAACTAATTCAATGATTGGTTGTTGAAGTAGGCGATAATGTTGTTTAAAATGATGACTCACGGTGTGAAAACAATTTCCCGTTGATTAAATTATACACGTGTCTGTTAATCTTTACCAACAATGACGGCAGTACTCAATTGTGTTGTAAAAATGTGTTACCGTTGCAGTTGGTACTGGATAATTACTGCTAGACTATGTGCACGGCTATGTGTAACAGTAGACCGTAAATTTGTTGCACTACATATGGATATGATACTTCACTGTAAATGTGCGTTCGAGGTATGTACTTAACTTTCGATGCTGTACGTTTGTATTATCCCACAATAGTGAAACATGCACAAATTTACGAGCTTTGTAGCGAACGATGATGCCGTATCCGGCTCGAAGGACCAATAAATGGCGACGCTGGATAAAAATAATTGTCGCCGTGTTTAAATTACAAAAAATTTGCAGGTCACAAATACGTTAGCTTATTCGTAAACTAATCGACGATAATTAAATAAAACTATATTTTGTATTGTGACACTTCACTTAATTATTTATTTACTCGAAGATAATTTTGAATATAATCAAAAATAATGTCGATGATTTTACATATATATTTTTTATTTGACTTATTCTTACAATGATCAATGACAGACTGATTCCAATTTTTTTTTCCACCACCAAATATTTTTCAAGCTGACCCTAGTGGCATTTGCCGTCAAAAAAGAATGTACCTTTCGAATTACTACTATACGCAACCAAAATTCGAGTTCGAAAAATACATTTGTAATGATGGCGTTTGTTGACATTTTAACACAAGAAATGTCACAACAAACTAATTTATTTACAACATACATTTCAAAGTATGTATATTTATTTAATTATATTAATGGATTATACAATATAAAATATAACATTTAATAAGATAAGTATATGTATAACAAATAATACTCTTTAAATGTACTACAATATAATTTTTGGTTTCTTTAGATAAATCATCATGGATATTATGTGTTTTCAACGCAAAAACAACTCGGGTAACTATTATAATGTTTTGATGAACATTTAAGTTCATGTATTTTAGTATTTCTTCTTGTTTTAGGAATGATGATTACTCTGGCGTTACCAGTTTCTATAGTGAATAATATATTTTTCTTTGTTATACAATGTAGCCATTAGTTTCTCCTCTTTCGAACCCGGACTACATTGATGTTCTGCACAGAATGGTAAGCCATTATGACTGTCATGTAATTCACTAGTATACTCTATATCTACTTCTAAAATATATCCCTTGTTAGAATTATCTTCAATTAGTTTTGCATCAAAATCTTTAGTTTGAACCCATTTGAAGCCTCCAAAAGGTAAATATTGTGACATTGCCCAACCGTATTGATTATTAATATCATTATACATTAAATAAGTGGATTCTTTATCGGGATCATAATTTTTGATATATTTATTACTGGCTTTAACGTAAAGTTTTGTACACTGACTTAAGCCACCTCTAATTCCACGCACTACGAACATTAACATATCAATATCTATAAGTAGTTCTAAAGATTTATTAGTATATTTTAGCATCGCATCCCAAGTGTGTCCAGGAAGAGTAAAATAATGTGCTGGATCTAATCCGTAAATTTACTATCAAAATAAGCGTAAGGATAAACATCCTTCTTAGTTAACAGCAAAAATTTGTCATCTGAAATTAGCGGGTATTCAGATTTTAAATTAGGAAAAGTAGATAAATATGATGAAAGGTCATCTAAGCTTTTATCCATAAATCGAAATGAATCTATAAATCGAAATTTTGTTAAATAGAAATTTAAATGTTTAGTAAATGTTATATATTTCTCCTTGTTTATTGGTAATAAATCTACTCTACCAGGCATATCAGATGCTATATTTTCTATAATAAAATGTGAATCATAACCGCTTAGATTGTGAAACACAATTGGAACAGTGTGACCTTCTTCTTTGTAATTAATATTGCAATAATTATGTGCAACCCCTCTAAATTTCCCCGTAAAATGACAGTGATCACGGACTCTAATATCATCAGTGTCAAAATGTTTTTCACATATATGATATGTCGAAACTGTTTTTAACAAAGAATTTTCTTCTTCTGTTAGAACATTCATCTCTACAGGATTAGTCAATATATTATCTAAAGTTTTCGCGAAACAGGCTAATTCTTTGATAAACCAAGAAACGCAAGCCTCACCACGGTATGATTTGAAGAATGATAGTGTGTTATCATATGAACATTTCACATAATAACCTATACTATAAGGCTCAAGATTTTGATAATTATTATTATTAGCTTCAACTTTTTTTAATAAACATTCTAAATCACGGATGTGAAGTTTTCAACAAAAAATAAAAATCAACAAAACGTATATGTATACAAAATTTGTTGATTCAACAAAAAATTATATTAGTATTAGTGCAATAGTCGGTAAAAGCAATTTAAAAGAAAGAGAGCAGACTTGTAAACCACAATAAGAAAATATGGATTAATCTTTGTTTAATAAATTAAAGCTTTATACAATTTGTGGTATCAACATTGCTTAGACAAACTAACTAGTTAGATTTGATTATGACAGTAAAAAGTCTTTTGTGGGTGAATCTGAAAATTGTTGAAATTTTTTTTTTTTTTTGATTTCTGGATTTTAGAGGTTTGCTGTACTGAAGATTGCCCAAATCAAAGAGTTTTTCCCGGGTTGTGGTGGCCACCAACTGGTGGCCTATGTCACATTCCGGGAAAAACTCTGTGATTTGGGCAATCTTCAGTACAGCAAACCTCTAAAATCCATAAATCAAAAAAGCAAACCTCTAAAATCCATAAATCAAAAAAAAAAAAAAAATTTCAACAAGTTTCAGATTCACCCACAAAATACCTTTTATAATTATTAAATTATTTAATATTTTCTTTAAGATTTAATATTTTAATTATTTATTATTTAATATTTTTTTTAATTGTTTTATGCTTTATATTCTATAATTAAGTAGTTAATTATTATTTTATTTTAATAGAAATTGTGTGGTCTACTGTATATCTATTGCACCAATACATATAAATTTTTGTTTTTTTGTTGGAAACTTCACACCCGTTCTAAATCCGCATAAATTATGAATGGTGCAACTATCTTATTCTTAAAATTTTTAAACTGAATATATTTTTGTTCTTTGTAGGTAACCTAATTTTACAATTATTTTGATTTAAACAATTCTCACTGTGTTTTAGTAGTATCTTCATTGAATAGAAATAGTGTAGACATCGATCACAGAAATTTGTTTGTCCTTTGTGATTAGTTACATGTGACGATAACAGACGGGAAAGATTTTTAATCAAAACGTAATGATACTTAATCGGCTCATACTCTCTCAATTCATTTACTGCTTCGTTTTCTTCTTCTTCTCCTTCAGCGCTTTCGTAAACATTTTGAATTAGGAGTAAATTCACATGATTGTCCTTCTTATTTTTAGATAAATATGTTGGTAATGTAATATAGTTCCCGGACTTTTGTAGCTTCAACACATATACATTGATTGAGATATTATTTTGCATTTCAAATCGTGGGATTTGTTTTATTGTCATTGGAAATTGAATTCCATACTTGGTTGTGTGTTGAGGATTTTTTCCCACTGGGTGCAATGCTGCCATTAACGACCAAGCAAAACACGCATTATCACTATTTTTAACGTTAATGCAAGCCGCCTTCCTTTGTATTTGATCTGGCAGCTCTTTGTACGATCAACCCAGTTGCGGTGTGAATTTATTAATATTCATGGTTAAATTAATGATTGCAGAAATACTCCAACCACTTTGCTTTTCTTGAAACTCTTCGAGTTCTTTTAATATTATTTCTTTAATATTTTTAGTAAACCATTCCTTAATGTTTGTATCCCGGTGCAGCACATGATTTTTTGTATTCATGTATTCAAACTCGAAACTATCTTTACCATTAGCATCACCAATTTTAAACTCACCACAGAAAACTCCATTAATTTTCAAAGCAGATTCATTTTTTAATAGCTTTTTGATGTGAATGTAAAAAGTTTTCTGACAATCGCCCAGAAAATCTATTGGGTCAGTATGAGTCAAGTTGATTATGGCTAAAGTTTTAATTAATTTTGAAAAGCTGTTTACAAATATTCACAATTAAACACGTCTTGTTTTTTCTCATCATTTTCATTTGCGTACGAAATCCAGTTAATACGCCTATAGCACATGCCATATGTTTTTTATCTCCTGGAATGGTACATTTTTGCAGCTTGTTTCTAAGAAATTTCAAATTTTTATTACATTCCTTAATGGTATCTGGTAAAATCTCAGGATTTTGCGTAGCACTAATGAGAGCTGATTTAGTTTTGCTTACTAATTGACTTATTTTGGACATTTTCACAATTGTATTAATAACTTTAAATATATAGGATGTTAGATAGGTATTATCTATTTTCACTATACTAATTTTATGATCACAACTAATTTTTTTTAATATATTATAAACTGTTTGCTGAACACCTCTTTTTATGGTTTTATAAAACCTGCAGAACACTACTAATTATATTTAAATATTAAACGGTATGAACACTTCGAATTATATTTGACGAATGAATTAAAATTATAACTCATTTAGAGAATGACAGTAAAATCATAAACGCGGTATTTATATAGTTCTTAAGCACTTGTTGACTTTAGCGAATTATAAAATAAAAATGTCAAAAATGTTAAAATATTATTTAATATACTAAGATAATAATTTTCGTAGGTTCTAAAAGTTACAAATTCGAGAAAAAAATTATCTCATCATGTTCTTCAATCTGCTTCCGGACGTAGCAAATTTTTGCCAAAATTTCATTAGGACCTCTAATTTCGGAGATAATTAGGGTTTTATGTTTTTTATTTAATACAACAACAAACTAATTTTTTATTTAGATCAAATTCTCAATTGCTCCACATTCATATGAAAAGATGCCAAAAAAGCAAATTTAGACCTTCATAAGAAAATACATGTAATTTTGTGCCAGTACCCGCATAGCTTATCTACTTCGGTGACGAAGTTGATTAAATCTGTTGGTCTGAAATCACAAGACGTTTCTAGGTATTTTATCAGATGAAGATTGACTATTGTTTCCAGAACCTTAGAAATAACTAAAACAATAGCTATTGCCCGGTATTTCGACTTTGTCTTTTTTCAGACAGAGGTTTAAGTGCTAAGAGTCAAAATTTGGTGGAACAAAATAGTTTTAACAGAACAAGGTTTAGCAAAAGTTTTACAACTGGTTTTGAGAACAATTGGCGGTATACGGTTAAACCCATTAATTAGTTGGCACCGATTTTCCTGAACTTTTGCGACTACCCTAGGCCTGAACTTTATACGACACTTCATGGGTTAGCATATGAGACAGTAAAAGGTGTTAACAAAGAGCCAGGGAAGTTAGAATTTGCGACTTTTTCTTACAAGGAAGTGAATCTTTTCAAGCAAAATACAGCATTTCACCTTTGAAGCTGCTAAATTTGCTGCTGCTAAAGAGACGTTTCTTTGAAAGCGGTCATCCTATGAATTGCGTTACTTGAAAGGTTTTGGAATAGTTTACGGAATAAATTGTTCCCTTGCTGTGAGAATTTCTGAGATCATTCCTGTCCAATAAGCGCTCTTACTGTGCCTTAATCGGCGTTCAGGTTGTGAGCTCTTTTTACAAGACCACAAAGAAAATTCTGGTGTAATTAACCGATGATTGGAATTCCTAAGTGGGAAACAGACAAATATGGTACATTTCACAAGATGGGTTGATCTGAAATAAACCTGAATAAACCTGATCTGTTTGTTATTCGCGCAGGATGGGCTATGAGTTGTGTAAGATGATGTACAGCTGCAAATGTCGGCTGCCTCACCAGCTTTCGTGGCGGAAGATATATATGGAAATTCCACTGGGACAATGTCAGAGACTCGAAAAAATGTAATTTTCGAGTCAGTCCATAGTTTAATTTCGTTAATCAATTAAATTATAGTTTGTTGATTTTGTGCGTACAGTTGGATCAGTAAAAGTGATGTACACAATTCGAGACTTATAGTTTTCGTATAGTTTGTGTCTGTGGCGCCATCTTTGATTTAGCACGAAGGACTTGACAGACGCTGATAATATTAATCTGGATCTAACCTACGACTATTTGGTTTAGGAAGATTATGGTCCCAGGTAAGGTTCGTAATATATTGGGTATTTTGTTGGGTTGTTAGTATTTTATTTTATCCCGACATTATCAATTATAAAATATCGAAACTATCGATTAAGCAGACTATCGATAGTTTTCCAACGTAATTTTCGAACGAGAATAATAAGTCAAATAATTTACTTTCCTGAACTCCGATGGGTAGCTGCCTCTACATCAAACCATCTCTGTTTAACAAACTTACAGCTTTACCAGTAATCTCTTATCAAATCACAATCAAATTAATTCCAATTGAATACGTTTGGTTATGTACTTTTTTGCTACTCTCGATTATTATATTGTCGTCTAGTCATAATAATAATAATCACTTCATGATGATGTGGTTCACTGTTCCCTTCTTTTTTTTTGTTTGTTAATAACACTTCGCTATACATATCGAGAAATAAGAAGACGGCAAAAAAAAAATCGTCTAAGTAATTTTATGATATCTTTATCAAAATTAAATGATTTGAAAAGCTTTTTTTTTTTCTTTATTACCTTCTGAACATTGTGTTTCGTTATTACTGCAGAGGAAAGCTTACCAAAGCTTATTTCGTTTTGTGTTATTTTTTGTATAGTGATTCTTGAGCAGAAAAATCAACAGATACTTGAAATATTTTAACATATTTCTGTATTTTTTTGGGTGTTTGAATGTGGATGGAATGGATATTTTTTCATCGTATATCCTTATCATCGCAAGTATATGTTGGCTTTATCGTTTCGCCATTCATGGAAGAGTTTTTTCACGATTTTTTTTGTACCTTGAATTGAAATGGATGTATGTATTTCAAAAGTTTTGCTGTACATTTTTTATTATCATATTCATATATGGTATGTATATGCATATTGCTAGTTTGAAGGTGTATATATGTGTACATCTTTACATGAAATATAGCTCCCATTTAAATTCAAAGATAATAAAATTTAATTTGAAAATTTTCTATTCCGCCTATTCATCATCGCGACTTCATATTATGACGATTTTAAAATAAAATAAAATACAATTTCCTTTATTTGAATTGGAATAAGAATGATACAATTTTGTAAAATATGGAAAAAATGTATCGGTTGAATCTAAATAATTTTTAATTTTCTATTCAAGGTGGCAGAGTCATTAGGGTTATCGTGTAGACTTACTAAAAAATGCAAATTACCCAAACCAAATAGCCCTTCCTTATAGGCGCAAATTCAGTTGAAGGCTGTTCTGTTTTAGCATAAATTATGTCTAGTGAAGGGCGACCTGACCAAAATATGCAAATGCAAGACGTTAAAGCACGACGCTAAACGAAAAATCCTTCATGCTCGTACCCTGCAGCTTCCATCTTAAAACCTAAAAACGGATCTTTCCGATCTTACATTCTACAACAAAGAAATGTATCAACAAAGAAGTGCAAAACGACGCGGCGATCTCGGAGGTAAAAACCGCTCCTACGAAAAGAGAGCCTGGGAGCAAGACCAGCTTCACAAGTGCTGGGCTCACTAAATCATGTCGACCTGTGTGTTTCCTTAGAAGATAGATTGATAACACTAGTAGGAACTGCAACATTGGATAGAACATATTATAGAAAGGATATCCCAGAAAAAATTATCAAGCAAAATGCTGGTTTCAAAAGTGAAATCATTTCGGAATTCTCGGATAGTGAAACAGTTAAAACTGTTGTAAAATAGGATATCAGCAAAGGAAAGAACCAGATTTTAATAAACGCAATCTGTTTCCTTGGCGACTTAGGAGTCCTTCCTAACGAAACATGTGAAGATATCAAATGTTATGTAGAAATCGCTAAATATAACAAGCTTTGTTATGCAATATGTAGTAAATCAGATATCTGTGAAGTTAGCACGAAAAACACAATGGCAACACCAAAGGTTTACAGCTTTAATATCCTAATTTTAGTACAAGTCACGCACCATTTAATACAAGGAAAATGGTTGGAGTATTATCTAAATAGTAAAAGTTAACACGAAATAAAAAAGCAAAACAAGAAACCTAAGATATTTTAGTACAAATTTTTGACATTTATTTGAAAAATATTCTCCTACATTCACAATGTTTTATTATGCTGTCCGAATTGTGTATTAATTTTCTGGCATATTTCCCCACCTCGTACATTTATTGTGTCATTTTAAGTACAGTAATTCCCAAGAAATGGGAAGACTTTTGGACCGAAAATGATGTGAATGGTACTCATAAGTAAACTTGGTGGGTTTTGTTGCCATGTCAGCTCATTTTTAATTATGGAATTATCGAAACGATACTCAGCAAATATATAATATATACATCCGCAGAAATAGGAAGTTGGCTTAATCACTTTCACGGCCAATATTTACAGAAGAAATTGAACTATTATGTAGAAAGCAAGGGATTGGTCTATAGAATGAAATCACATTTGGGGTTGAAAAATTAATTGTTAAATGAATTAAAAGCATTTAGTATGCTTGATTTATATGACAAATTTGAAAGTTGAAGTAAATATTGACTTTTATAACTTTTGAATTGCGCATACGAAAATCCTGAAGATTGTGATGGAATATGGTAAAGGATTTACTGTTCATTCACGTTCGATATTGCGGAAGTTTTTCGTTTTATTTCGCTCATATTTTTGATAATTTGTTGCATTTGGTGCCATATTGTCGAACGTATGAATACGCCGAGCGAACAGTTTACTTCAGTAAATTTGAATAGCGATATTTCGGCGACAATACGGAGAGTACCATTATCATTACTACCAAAAAATTACATGCATTGATTGAAATGCAACAGCCAATCGTTAAATCGCATTTTTAAAATCCATTTAGCAAAGTGACACGCATTGAGGATAATCAATCCTCTAGTAATAGAAAGATTGAGTCGAGCAACAAATTTGATTTCACATATATATAGCTTTCAGTTGTGTGGCTAGATATATTTCAGCAGCAATTTAATATCTATAACAGTAAAACTGAATCGATAATAGGGCCTGATAATTACTCAACCCTTTAAGCAAGCGGTAATCAAAGAACTGGGCGAATTCAAAAGGACGAAGTTGCATAATATATGAATGTACTGTATTCATTGCGAGATTGTAAGCCTCGCAAATGTTAGCCCGTTTGAAACTCAACGCAGGTACTCAAACGCCTCTTTCGTTCGCTACTTACCGAAAGAGCCGATAATGGGGTAAAAACCATGTCACAGTTACAAATTATCGCGGTTTCAAGTGCATCCAGTCAGACTGTAAATACGCTTACAGAACCATCTCAATCGAGCCTGGATCTAAAATTGTCGACATATAAAGAGAAAGTTTGGCAAACTGGCATTGAAATGTGTTTCTTCTTGTATTTATCATAAGAACTTCACTCATAAGGATGTCACTCAGCAATCCGTTGATAATGTTAACTCAAAAATCCATATCCCTTTTTGCATATGGTCATGTGCATGGATGAAAGAAATTCAAGTTATCGAATAAGCCAATTACAAGAAGAAATTATAAGTAGATACAGGTGCTTACGTTACGGAAGTATTCCCCATTCAATAACGATAATAAGCTACCGGCCGCATCAATTGACTTAAATATTTCTATTGTTATATTGTAACTCTTATTGCAATGGTGGTATACAGCTTCCAGTCAGGCTAGACAAAACTACCTTTTGGCATCAGCAAATGTGTTTGGAAATCGATGCGGCCAAATATTCGCACTAATATCTCACTTCAATTTTATACGAATTGAACTTTCTAGGTTATTTCCTAAGAAACTAGCAGTGAACTTATATACATTGCAATGGCGATAGGTTACTTACAGGATAGACAAAAGTATCTTATGGCATCAGCCAATATCTTTGTAAATATTCGCGTTCGTATCTCAATACAGTTTTATATGAATTGTATTTTCTAGGATAATTCCTAACGACTTTTCAGCCAACTCATATTGCAATTGCAGTCATTAGGGGCATTAGTACAAGGTTGCCCACAGGATAGCCAAAACTACTTTTCGGCATCAGCAGATGTCTTTGGAAATATTTATAGAGAACCCTGTAGCCAACTCAAATTGCAATGCCGGTATATAGGTTGCACACAGGATAGAGAAAGCTACCTTTTGGCATCGCTGATTTGTTTGGGAATCCCTGTGCCCCCACGGCTACGTAAGAGAATATTCGCGTTTGTATCATAAAGCAATTTTATATGAATAGTATTTTCCAGGATAATTCCTAAACGACAAATGTCAGTTTATCACAGTTTTTATCACCAAATGTGATATAGCCCCACAAAATGACTCCCCAGGTGTGAAAAGGCAATAAGAGTAAATAAAGTTCTTTCGTCTTTCATAAGAGCATGTAAAATGGAGTAGATGTATAAAACTAATCTACTAGATGTATAAAGCTACACTATTTACTTTTTCTGCTATAATGAAGTTATTGTGGGTAAGTGTTATAAAACAGTGAAAAAAATTGTTTCAGATTTTCATATTTTCCGGCGAATTAGGTTACCAGCACTAGGATTCCGGTTTAACTTGAAATTTATCATAAGGGTTTTATTCGACTAAAAGTTCTAATTGGTTTAAAAACTGAGAAATTTCGATTCCTCTATTAGTGTCAATTAAAAACTCATAACAAACGTCAAAAAAACCATAACTCTGTTCACTAGAAGCAAAAGCGTAAATCGCTTGTCCACTTTTTAAGTTTAAAGATAAACAGATCAACGACAAAAACGTTTAATTTCAAATTTATTTTGAAATCCCAAATTTTTTTTTATTCAATAGATTGTTTAAACATTTTCATTTAGCTAACGTAACATTTAAAATAATGTCTGTTTATTACTTAAGCTTATATTTCGAAAATAATTTTGGAATAGAGCACTTTTGAAAATTAAATTTTGGAACTTACCCATTTTTACACGTACTCTTACGGAAGTAAGTTTCGAAAAGGTTCCAAAGGTACTTTTTAATACAATATAAATTGAACCTTTTAGGTTTAATGCCTCTCGAGTTAGCAAAATGAGAAACTATTCAAAATTATGGGGTTTCAATTGAGGATAAAATAGTGTACTCCAAGTTCATAATTTCATTAACAACATGTATGTAGATTACCTGGCACTACATTATTGTCGAGACAAATACATTAAACAAAATAGGAAATAGTGGTGACTATTTAGCCAGTGACAGTAACTGTAATTGATTTGGACAATATAATCTAGATTATTTAGATGAACCAGATATTGAGTTGAAGGAGTACAGTCATTTCAACCACCCTGCTTTTTATATCTTGAAATTTTATATTGTGTAGATACATTGTTTTCACTGCACGGTCGTTGTTGTACTTACGGTTCCATTAAAACTTAATATTAATCACAATATCGTGTATCACTTGCTTAACATTTGTTGCTGATTCGGTTTGTTTTGTAATTTATTTTTATAGAACCAAAATAAAATGTTCATTTACTAATTTTCTTCCCATTACATGGTATTGGTGTTCGTATTATCTTGTACATGACGATGGTGAATGGTGCGATGTTATTTACAGAAAACAAGAAAATTCATTATGAATTTATAAGCATTTTCAATTTCGTAAAATTGTGGCTTTCCTTTCTGTTCTTTCTGTGTTTGCTTGTATATATATATACATACACACACACACATACACACACATATATATTCACAATAAATTAACTAGTATATCTGTATGTATTGTGCTGTTAGTAGGTTAGAAAGAAACACTGGGAAAAAAGAAAGCCCAGAAATAAAAACCATCTTACAAAATAAAATTATTTTCATTTATTATTACAACAATTGTAACACAAAAATATGTATAGCGGAGGATAAACGAGAAATGTTGGTTTGTACATGCGGGTAAGATACACACCATTGTTGTACACACAAAATGATACCAAACCGAAAATAAAATTATGTTATTATTATAAAATAGAATAGAATTAGAAGGATTAGTAAACGAAGAAATTTGTATTAAGAGAAATGGACAAATTTTGTATCTGTTCATTTTGTGTGTGTTTATGCTTTTAATAAATTGCTTAAGGCTAAAATGGAGAGCATGGCTAATAACAAATTATTAATTTAGTATAAATTAGAAATTATTTGGGGCCAGTACAACCAGAATTTTCTTGTTTCGACACATAAAATATAATCTGACATTCGAAACAAAAAAATTCTGTGCATTCCTCGGCCGAAATATTGTGTATCGACTGTGTGTCAACTATTAATGTAGATTCGTCAGCTATTATTGTCGATGTTGACACGTGTCAATAAACGTTCATTTTATCGGGTTCTCCTTTGTTTTTCAATTTTTTTTGCTTTTCGATTCGATTTCTATGGGAATTAATTTTGGAAACATTACTAAAAGCGCGTTTTTTTATTCGCTCCGGATAGCTGCTATCGAGAGCCGTCATTTTTATACGCCTAAATTTAAATTTGACGCGCTATTTATTGGTAAACTAAACTTATTTAGTATCAAACTATCATTTTTCATTCAATTGTTTACCAAAAACTTGATATAAAAAATATTTGGCTCTACCTATTTATACGGAGCGCTATCCGGAGCCACTTTTCATATGACGGCTCTCGATAGCAGCTATCCGGAGCGAATAAAAAAACACTACTTAAATAAAAAATCCGTCAACAATTAATGTTGGCGTTGACTTTTATTGACGGCGCACCTCACCGCTCGTCTGACAGGGCTACTGACTTTTGGGTTTCATTTATCATTGTTTTTTTTTTTTTATTTATCCAATTGTTTGGATTTGTTGGATACCAATTAGAATATAAAATTTTTCTTCCGGTCGCCATAACAAAAAAGACACCTTTATCACTTAAATCGGTGCAGCTTATCCGGAAACTGGACAACTTCATAGATAACTTCCTCATTTTCGGTTTTTATATCGATTATAGATTGCCACTCGGTTACAGTAATTTAATTCATTTTCAGTAAAGGTAAACGCTTGATTTAGGATAATAGAATAAGTGTTGTACTCAGTAGATCCCCTAACAAACAATTTAACGATTTGTGTCCAAATATTAAACGAATTAGGACTGACGAAGGAGTCGGTGATTGTCTGACTGGTGTACCGTGAAATATCTGATTTCTGCAACACCATATTGCGGTTAACCTCATGCTGGTGTAGGGTTCGGTCATTTTGTGTACCAATCCATCAGTAAATTATCGGTCAATATAGGAATGGAAAAGCGACCATAATTTACGCCAATAAATATTATGCGAGTATAGAGTGAAATTAAGGACAGGATTAAGGTGGTTGCAGTGAATTTTTTAGTCTTATTAAAGGTCTAAGTTTTGCACATTTGGGGGAGGGGGAATAAACGGTTATATCTTGTGAATTATTTGAGTATAATTGTCTGGTATTTTTTCCGTATATTTTGCTAATTTTTTTAGTTTAGATAATATATTTAGATTTAGCATGCTAAAATTTACCTTTAATATACCCGTACTCAGAAAAGAGAAGCAAGTAAAATATGCCGGATATAAATATCAGAGCCTTTCATTGACATATTGCAAATGATAAACTCGATTTTTTTTTAAATTCGAGAAAAAAATTAACCAAAAATCTTAAATACTGAAACTGAATATATCACTGAAACCACGCCAATTATGTTATGAACCATAACGATATATCACTGAATTTGTTCGCCGAGTTTTTGATGATGATTTAGACGGGTTGGGTATGTAATCTTGCATTACAAAATCTTACATTACAAAATTTTGCATTACAAAATCTTGCATAACAATTTCCGTGTAGTAACACGTTTAATAAATGAGAAACTCGAAATTATTAAGGCACCATCTGTGCATTCCCATGCAAAATAATAATATACCTGAAGAAATACGCTACATGGCAGGAGAGTTGTTCGTTCTGTCTGAAGTTTGTTGCGAGGGAGAAACAATTATTTTACTCGGTACTAAATCCTATTTTGGTGGTCAGGTGGAAGTAGCTTTGGGTCAGCACTTGCGGTCAGCTCCGTAACTTGCAACTTCCACAAGTGTTCGTGTTACCTCCACGTGGTGACCGCTGGTAACTAGATTGCTGATTGTTTGGCTTCTAGGCTAAAACACGGCGCTAAAGGAGTCAACCTTAAACAAATCGCTGGGCTGGGTTAAGGTGTTAATCGTACCGTGCCGATAATCGACCAGACTGGGGGCCCAGCTTTAAAACTAGCTCAGTCGCTAACGGTGGATCCGGATACTTGGCGCCCTTCGGATTAAGTACCCTTATCTGTGTACTGCGGATCTCTGCACAGATGGACACTTCTTTCTGCGCTACTCGTGGGAACAATTATGGATCTTCATAATAACAAAAAACAACAAAGAGTCCGGCTCTCTAAAAAACAGGAAAATGTGGACGACGAGACTCGGGTCTGTAGGCCTAACTCTAAGTCTACAAATAAACAATGGGACATAAGCTCAAGCGAGGCTGGTCCGTCCACTCAGGTCACCAAATCTGAGTATAGAAATACAAAGCGGAAAAAGCACGAACGAAGCTGGTTAGCAAAACCAACCTATAATACTAGGAGGAAGACCTGGAGGGCCCTGGTTAAGATAAATAACATCTCGCCAAGAAGACAGAACGGATAAGGACAAATCCACGCTTGCGTTGGCAAAAACAGTCACCGAGAAAAAGTCGGAAGCCCTTCAGCTGGCTCACAACTTAAAAGAAATAGATCTCAGGAGTAAAGTCCTAAGATCGCAAAGCGAACAAAACTCCATGCTTCCGCTATGAGGCCTTTTAACGAGGTCCTCAAAAGGGGCCTTAGCCACCACCTACCTGAAAGTCCTGTCGCAAAATCCAGCCAAGCGGAAACTCTCTCCACGGACACGGAGATGTCAACGTCCATGGAATCTTTAAAGAGGCTTTCAGAGGACTTCTCGTCACTGGATGACGCTGATGTTACTGTGGTGGAGAAGAGGCTTTAGAGATGACACTAACATTTCTTCAAGTCAACCTCCACCACTCTACGGCAGAATCAGCTGCTCTAATTTTAAAAATTGGGTAAGAAGCGACAAATGTCGTCTTGATCCAGGAACCTTGGGTCACTGAAGACCGGGTACTTGGGCTTGTAATGGTCCATAGTTTTTGATGAACCAATCGATAATTTTTTTTTGTGTGCAACCCTTAACGTTATATCTTGCCATAAAAATTGCACGATTACAATTTAACAATAATCTGGTATGAAAAGTGGGGTGCAACATGTTAACCAATAATATAATAAAAAAAAATTAAAATTAATAAAACATTTTTTTCGTGGTCAACAATAACATATAATTGTTAAAGTGGAACGGTGAAAATACCGTATTATTGGTTGGTCTATACTAAGTACATAGATTAATTTTATAATTTTATTTAAAAAAAAAAAAAAACAAAAAATAAAAGTTCAGTGAGAAACCAAAATTTGTGGCTTTTGTGGTGGGTTATACCACCAGTGATCACCATTTATATCACCCTTGTTTGGGTGCATGTTGAAGTGAGTGTACACTGTACACGAACGGTTGGCTCAAAGTGATCGTGCGAAAAGAAAAAAAAGCTAGCCAACAATTATCCTTCGAAAAACGATCAGGGCCCATATTCTTGAAACTCACGGAAAAAGTCGCCGGTGAAGTATAAAACAATTTAGATTTTCAACTGAAATAGCGTATTTCACTAGAAAATCATCGGTGACTGTTTGTTTGGCAAAGGCAAATAAAACACAACCCTTTTTATTAACAATTATTACTACTCTGATGGCTGGTCTCCACTTACGTATTTTTCTCTTGACAAAAAAAAAATCTAGTCCATTTTTTTCCTTATGACAATTATTAGTAAATTTTCCAAAATACATACACAAAAATGGATTTGAGCATGCGCATTGAAATTTTGTCAAGAGAGGAAAAGATCAGAACATTCAATATTTTTGTCATGACGTTGTGTTATTTGAGCATAAATTGTATTTTATGCTCAATTTTATGTCATTTTATGTTGAATATTTTGACAAATAAAATGAAATTTTCATTCTTTTTTGACAAAATTTTGTCCTTTCAATAAATTTTAGGTCATAATATAATAAAATTTGTGTTATTAAAATAAAACATAAATAATAAATTGTGGAATACAAAAATAATATGCCAAAAATGGTATTAATCGAAAAACGAATCAAATTCAAATTTTTGCTTATTCTCAAAGAGAGAAATTAGTTATATTTTTTATGTTAGTAGTTGTACAAAAATTGTCACCACGAGCCGTTTGTCATTTATTTTTTGTCAAGAGAAAAATATACAATAGGAGACCAGCCATCACTGTAGTGACCGCAAGCTAAAAATAAACAAAACCAATTTTTTACTAACAAATAACTCATACATGAAAATAATTTTTTTTCGTCCCTGCCCAAAAGCGGCTAGCACTACGACCTAAAAGATCTTTTGTGCTGTTGGGTACTGTTACTCCAGGAGCTTCTCCACCTCTCTAATAAAGGCGAGAACGCTATTTATAGAGGCCAATTTACATTTCTCCGGGGTCAGATACCTCTCTTCAAAATGAATCCACCTCCGTGTGCACAGAGCAACACACTCACATAGTATGTGTTCTGCGGTTTCTGTCTCTTCCAAACAGAGTCGGCACTCCGTCTCTGTGGACAGGTTCATTTTGTTCAAATGATATCTCAGGTTACAGTGACCTGAGAGAAAACTCACAAGTTTCCTAATATTTCCTTTGCTGAAATTGATCGCCAAATTTTTGTGGTGAAATGGTCTGATCAAAGATTTGGCTTGTCTAAGGCCGGGAATACAGTTCCAATAAGTCAAGCACTGTATTTTTTCCCATTTACTGATTGTGTAGGTTGCAGAAGCCCACGGGATACCACAAAAAGGCTCAGGGCCAATGAGTGTAGTCGACGAGCCTGCCCGTGCAAGTTCGTCGGCTATCTCATTTCCAGTGATGCCCATGTGACCAGGCACCCACCACAACCTTACTTTGTTTTGACAAGAGAGAGATTGTAGCAGTTTATAACAACTTTGAACCGACTTGGAAACCAAGCAGTTAGAAGCCAATGCTTTCAGTGCTGCTTGGCTGTCAGACAAAATGTGGATGGATGCGCCTTTAAGACCTTTGGTCATAATAATAGAGGCGCAGATTTCGATGGCGTGAATTTCGGCTAGAAAAACACTGGGGTAAGTACCCAGTGATTTCGATATTTTGTGATTGGGTCCAAAGACACCAATGCCGACTCCACTATCCATTTTTGATCCATCAGTGTACCAGACTAGGCTGTTAGGTTCCATCTGCGGTAACCCAGTATCCCAGTCTGTTCTATCGGGGATTGTTACCACGAAATTCCTGCCAAAGCAGAGTTCTTTCGGCATAACGTCCGGGACACTAAAGAACATATTCAGGTCTGGAAGTTCATTCAAAATGTCCAGGTGACCCATATGGTCATCATGACTGTATTGATTCGCGAGCTTCAATCTAGCTGCACAGGTAGCAGCTGATTTTTTGATGTGGATATGAAGTGGAGTGAGCCCGATGAGAGCTTCCATTGCCGCCGTAGGGCAGGTGCGCATAGCACCTGTAATTCCGAGACATGCTAGTCTCTGTAATGAGGTCAGCTTGTTCATAATAACTTTTTGCTGTACCTTAGGCCACCAAACTATTGCCCCATATGTTACAATTGGCCTCACTATCATGATGTACATCCAGTAAATCATTTTTGAGTTCAGGCCCCAGGTCCGGCCGAACATACGCCGGCAGGCCCACATGGCCCTGGCCGCGCGTTCGGTAGTTGAAGTAATATGAGAGTTCCAAGTTAGTTTCTTATCTAGGACAACACCCAGATATTTGACTTCATTGGAGTATCCGATATTTATATTATTAAGACTAATTGAACCAAGGTTCAAATTACGTCTTTTGGTGAAGGGCACCAGGACTGTTTTGCTAGGGTTAATCGAAAGGCAAGTGCACCAATTCGAAATAACAAGCAAAGCCTGTTGCATGCTGGCGGACATCGTACGTTCATGCCCTCCAGGGACTATGATAACCAAATCGTCCGCATAACCAATGGCATCGTACCCAAGTAGATGTAAATTATCAAGCAACTCGTCGATCACGAGTGACCACAGCAAAGGGGACAGGACACCGCCCTGCGGACACCCTCTTGCTGCCGTAATCGTGACTGACTCATTACCTAATTTAGATGTAATCTTCCTACTAACCAACATGGAACTAATCCAGTGGTTAGTCGGATCGTCAATACCTCTACGCTTGATTGCCCTAGCAATTGAGTCGTATCCAGTATTGTCAAAAGCTCCCTCAATATCCAGAAATGCACACAGAGCAATTTCTTTCGAGCGATAGGCTGCTTCAATCTTGGTGACAAGTAGATGCAGCGCACCCTCTGTGGATTTGCCTTTCCTATAGGCGAATTGATTTGGATTTAGAGGTCTGGTTGCCGTTAACCAGTCTCTGATATGAAGATCTATAAGTCGTTCCATGGTTTTAAGAATAAACGATGTAAGACTGATAGGTCGAAAGGACTTAGGAAGTTCACATGGCCGATTGCCAGGCTTTGGGATAAAAACCACGTTTACTTGACTCCAAGCCTGTGGTATGTGACCCCAATTGAAGCTAGTTCTAAACAAGGCCACCAGAGCAGGGGTAATCAAGTCCAGGCCCCTTTGAAGGAGGGCTGGGAAGATTCCATCCCCTCCTGGAGCCTTGAAAGGCTGAAAAGAGTTAATGGCCCATTTGACTTTATCCGGAGTAAAAAGCTTACCGGATAAACTATTAACCCAACCCATATTTACACCCATGTGTGTACCAGATATGGAGTTAGTGATTGTATTTGTGTCGCAAACAGTGCAGCCCGGAAAGTGCACTTGAAGCAGGGTTTCGAGCGACTCTTTGCGACCTGATGTATAACTACCATCGGATTTCAGAAGAAGCCCAATCCCGTTGGACTGATCTTTAGCTAGAACTTTATGGAGTCGAGCAGCTGTAGGTATATCCTCGATATTTCCACAGTTTTTCCTCCACGTGAGGCGTTTGGAACGCCTTAGTTCTGTGTTGTAACTGGTTAGGGCTTGCCTATATTCATTCCACTCATTGGAATGCTTTGCCCTATTAAATAATTTCCTAACCTTCTTACGAAGTTTAGCCAGCTGTTCGTTCCACCATGGAACTTTGCGATTAACCACAACGTTACGCACCACACAGCTGCTTTCGTAGGAAGATAGGAGCACGTCATTAAGCAGACCAGCTGCGGTTTCTAGGTCACTAATTGAACTCAAAGATGTTGGCAGCATGTCTGCTTTGATAAATAAAATATCCCTATATGTTTTCCAATTTGTAAAACAAGGGATACGACGCTCTGTTGCCTGTATGATCACTCCCGGTATATCGAACCTGATGTGCATGTGGTCCGACAGAGAAGCTTCGCTTGAAACATGCCAGTTTGCAACAGAGTTGGAAATAAACTGACTTGACAAAGTGAGGTCCAACACCTCTCGCCGAGTCGAGTTTATGAAAGTGGGGTTCGAACCTTTATTTAAAATGTCTATGTGACTACTCATAAGATAATTTAAAAGGGACTCACCTCTGCCATTTGAATCACTGCTGCCCCAAATGATATGGTGTGCATTAGCATCGCAGCCTATGATGAAATGCTTGTTTTTTAGGTTGCAGTAATCCACCAGATCCTGTACAACTACAGGTGGAGCACTAACCGACTCACCAGGGAAGTACGCAGAGGCACATATTGTCTCCTGCATTCCCCTGCTAGTCGGAACCTCCAGGATTACTGCAACCAAATCCTTAGTGGTGAACTCTGGAATTGGAAGAACGTTAATATTAGATGAAACAAATATTGCTGCTCGGGGAACTTCCTCCCTTCGATCGTAAATCAACTTACATGACTTGAGGTAGAGACCTCTGATTTTTCCTCCATTAACCCAAGGTTCCTGGATAAGGCCAAGGGTTAAGTGTTGTTTCGCGAACCTGTTGCAAAAGGTATCCGAAGCTCCTTTTGCGTGATGCAGATTCGCTTGTAGTACCCTAATAGTACCAGCCATACTGGATGATTAGGGTAAAGGAGCTCTACGCTCCTGGCTGCTTGCCAGCCGTCTGCTTTGCGGGATTTGGCCTGTTTCTGCCACTTTTCCCAGTAACATCCCGAGCGCCCATATGCTTAATTTTCGGGGTGAGTGCTGATTTACTCGATCCCACAGTAGGAGTTGCGGAGAGATCCGTTGATCGTGCTCCCGACGAAGAGGCAGCAGGAACAGAATGCTCAATAGCGCTGCTGTTCCTGGATGCCTCCTCGTCTGTGATTGTGCCTACTACTGGGGCTGGTAAAGTACCCTCCTTACTGGAGCTGACTCCAGTGGTTGGGTTGGTAGAGGGGGAATCCTTCTTGAGAAGGAGTTTTATCCTACCAAAGCGGTATGCGATGTTCCCGTTGGATTCGCGTAGTTTCTTCATGGAAGACTCGCCTATGGCCATAACCAAATGGACGAGTACCCCAGTTGTCGTCCGTTGCAGTATCTTCCATGAGTTGGCCGCGAGACCATCGTTCTGCGCGGCCATGGAAGCGAGAATCTTCTCGCTAGTTAAGCTAAGGCTCTGTGGAAAGAACCCCCTAACGATGTTTGGCCGAGGAAAATCATCCTCTTCCACCAAAGTTATGTTCAGACCAATTTTTTCCCTTAGGCTTACAAAACTGTTCCTCATCCATTCCGCTGTGGAATGATCGGAACATATAAAAAATAGCCAACCTGTTCTCCGGAAACAGCCAAGGAATTGCGGCTTGTGGTTTGAGCCTTGCATCCCAATAATGAGGTCAATGACACACTCCTGTATGTTTGCCATTTGCTCCATACTAAGAGGATTGCCACTGAGATCACCTGGCACGATGCCCAGCTTAACACTGCCTGCTACCTGGCTGAAAGAGGGCTTTACCGGAGAAGGCCCTTCTTTTGCTTTTTTGGCAGGTGGTTTATTTGGTTCCGGAGCAACCTCAAAAGACCTCTCACGCTTACCACCAGACCTCTTGTCTAGGGTAGGAGCAACAGGCCCCGAGGATGCTTTCAGAGGGGTCGCGGACTTAGCAGCAGCTAGAGCCTCTTCTCTAGTTTTGCCTTCCTTGAGCCCCTTTTTAAAACGCCTTCTTTCGAAGGAGTTGAGCTTAACCCATTCCCCGGCGTTGAGGGACATTTTCCCAATATCAACACCAATGGTTGAGGTGCCCGATAACTGTGAGATTACACTTATGTTGTCGTCACAGAAGGTGTCCGTAGTAGAAGAGGTGGACTGTTCCACCTTTTCCTTGGTCCGGACGTTAAGATAATCAAGAGTGGTGGCCCTTGTGGCATCTACCATTCCATCATAGCTTAGGAGACCCAACTCAATAGCTGGTGAAGTTGATGCTTTTAAAGAGGCATCACCCTCTATGTTTTTTTTAAATTCGGTTTCCATTTGAATCCCACGAGTATCCGAGAAATGAAGGTCACCCACAGCAGAGATCGGTATACTGTGGGAAGGCTACTTTAAACCGGGGGTCGCCTGGTACCTGGAGTTCACATACTAAAGACTAAGCTCCCCCTTAGCCACGCAGCTCTCAGCGTATGTTGTCCCACCAAAGCTTGGGGCAATGGATTTACCGCCATTGCACGGTCGTGTAAGTTACTTGGCTACATTCTAGGATGCATTGCCCGGTTGTCGCCACGAGGAGGCGTAACTACACTAGGAAGAAGTCTTATGAGAATCGCATATCCTAGAAAGCTTTGACTCCTAAAACTACTCCCCCAACAACCAAAACTCATACATACAAATCTGTTGCATTAATTCCGTTAATCTTGTATTTGATTAAAATATTTATCCTAAAAATATAGAATATATTAAGATTATGTTCAGTATTTTATCAATTATAATTGTGTTATAATACACATGGTCCTTCGAGCTAGCAACAACTAAACTAGCAAACAAAATGCAATATAATAACTTGTGTCAAAATACAAAAATAAAAGGAAAACATTTCGAGGCCCATATAACTCATCAGATGATTAAAATAGAAAGTTGCTCCAAGACCAAGAGGAGATAGGCGAGAAGATAATGATGCAAGTGAGAAATTACAACAAAGACGGAGAAAATCGAAAGACAAAACCCTATCTGGAAAGAAGAATAGAAGAGCTTAAAAAGCTATACTCCGACTATCTTGCTAGGGATGACAAAAAAATAGTGATGGTTCCTCCAATAAAAGAAAATGGATCATCCATATAGAGCAACAAGAAAAACGGTTGCCGAAACAAACAGCAAACTACTTAAAGAGCCGCCAAACAATGGGTTAATAGCAACACCATTGTCCAGTATGGACAAGCTGCAGCACGTCGACGATCCCATTAATGAGTTGTCAAACAATGGGCCACTAACAACATCGACACAATCATCAAGTAGGAACAACCGGTAGCAGCTACACAATCTCAAAAAAAAGCCTTCACACCCAACCAGAAGCCGCTCAAGAAGCAAAATGCCCTGATGAGGTGTATGAACCGAAAAATAAACTCCATTGAAGAAGCATTGGGCAACAACAACAATCCAATGAAATATATCAATCTAAAAATGGAGCAATTATCACAAAAAACATGGGTAATTGATACATTACACATCGAGATCCTAGTAGAAATAGAAGAAGAAGAGCAAACAGCTCTGTACTTCCAAAATAACTACTATGAGACTCTCAAGGATAGAGTGGACTCAGTAATATTACGATTGCAGCGCAGCCAGAAGAATGAGACAACGATACCTTCTGGAGAAGCCAGGGTAAACCTATACAAAATACAAATACCAACGTTTAATGGCGATTATGAGCAGTGGAGTTCGTTCAACGACATATTCAGAGAACTTGTCCACAACGGCAACAAGCTATCCAACACAATAAAAATAACATACTTAAAGTCAAGTGTACAAAAAGGAGCAACCCAGTTAATTATTCATCTCCCAAGAAGTCGTGACAATTATACGAAAGCCTGGGAAATACTGTAAGCAAGGTACAACAACGCCAGATTACTGGCAAATAAGTACTTCAACTCATTGTTGTCTCTACCAAAAATACATACAGCATCAACGGGAGCAATTCGATCCTTGCATGATACTGCAACCGAAATGTTACACAACATTAACAAGCTAGAGATGAACTCTCCCTTTGAAGCACTAGTAATGCTCATTCTAGGCAAAAAAACTAGACGCTGAATCCACTAGGCTATACGAAACTACGTTAAGAAAACCAAGAGAAATTCCATAAATAATGGAATTTTTTGACTTTGTAGAAAGGAGATTTCAATCACTAGAGGCCATGGGTATCACCAAAGTGACAAATACACCAACGCAACAGATGACACCATTAAATGGGATACATGCTGCAACGGAAAACAACCAGTGTCTAGTAAATGGATGTCAAGGAAGCCATCAATTGCAGGGCTGTAATCAATTCAAACTGATGTCAACATTAGACAGAAACAAACTGATTAGCGAAACAACTACTTGTGTACGTTGTTTAACACAACGTCCAAAGGAAAGTACATCAAAAATCAACACATGCTCATCCACGATACGATATATTGTATGTCAAGGGTATGTCAGGTATCACCACACTATTCTGCATAGTAACAAAATGGCTTGGTACAAAGGGGCAACAAAAACCTTCATAGTTAACCAACAAATGATGATTTGATTAATATCCTCGAAAGCTGCCAACTTATTAAACATCAAAAAGAATAAGGTTCATGTGAATATTTCTAAGCAATATTTGTAAGCATGTAATAAACTTAAAACTAGCCCCAAGGTTCGAGGGAGACTTTCGATTAAAGGTTGAAGGTATTCGACAAATTAACACAACAACTACCCAAGACAAATGTCGACACCATCAAATGATCCTATCTGCAGAATATACAATTAGCAGATCCCTCTTCGGCACAACACACAGACTTCCGATGAATCTTAATTGTAAGCAAGGGTAATTTAGAAAACCAAAGCAGAACAACCATGGTATCAACCAAATCAATCGAAGAACAATTGAGATTGTTCGTGGAAAACGAAAACATCCCTGAGCAACGAAGTCACACTGAGGAAGAGGATAAGGTTGAGGAGCTGTTTATAGAAGCGATATAGAGTATAAATTCCATTCAAAGATAACCACGGTAAATTGGGAGATGAAAGGAGAAAGGCCGTCGCAAGGTTATTACAAATCGAAAGAAGATTTAAGAACGATTTCGCATTTTATGAAAATTAAACCACATGGAGTTGATCCAGGAAAGACAGGAAGATAAACCAAGCTCCGAGTAGTGTGAGTGAACTATCCTTAAATGATATCATGATAACCGGTCCCAAAACTACAGGAAGTGGCCGAGACTACCAACGAATATTATGGAAAAGTAATCCTTCTCAGCCAATAAAAGCTTATAGAATAAACACGGTAACATATGGAACTACCGCAGGCACCTATCTAGCAGTAAAAGCTTTATTATACACATCCCACAGCAGCTAACATTATTATGACAGACTTCTACGTAGATGGCCTGCTCACAGGGGCGTCGAGAGTGTCGAGGAAGCACTAACAGCGCTACAAGAACTAAAAGAGCTTACAGCCTAAGCTGGATTTTAGTTAAAAAAATGGGCATCCAACACGCCCAAAATACCAAGTCAAATCCCCTAGGAGCAACGAGCCGACGGGAACATTTAAATTAAACTAAACGATTGTATTAAAACTCTGTGGATTTTATACAACCCCAAGCAGACTTTTTTGAATTCGATAAAGCCCGCTTGCAGTTCACTAAAAACCAGCCCACAAAACGCTCAATGCTATCTGAGTCATCAAAGATATTCGACCCTGTAGGATGGCTGTCACCAATAACAATCATGGCCAAAATTATGATGGAGGAAGTATGGATAACCGGAATAAACTGGGATGAACAATTACCAAAGAAGATACGAACCAAATGGCTAAATTACAAGGATGATCTAAGTGAAATTTCAAATATAAAAATACGGAGATGGGTGAACACGGACGAAAGGAGCTGCACACTTACGCTGCGTCTGTCTATTGCCGTATAAGAGAGTCCTCCGGCGAAGTAACAACTCAGCTGCTAGTATCCAAAACACGAGTTGCAAATTTAGCTGTAATATTGGCAAAGTTAATAAAACATGTACAAAATATCATGCAACTTCGGGACATCAAAACATACGCATGGTCCGATTCAACTATCACACTTTGCTGGATTAAGAGTGACCCAAGCCGGTTTAAAATATTAGTAGCTAATAGAATCTCAACCGTCAAGAAGACATTACCATCAACGACATGGCAACACGTGAAATCCCAAGACAACCCGGCGGATATTGCTTCACGTGGCAACTCATCAAGAACAAATTATGTTGGTACGGACCACAGTACCTAGGAACAACAACATCGCAATGGGAGACAGCCCTGGCCCACAATTCGAAAGACAACCTACCAGAAGTACAGCAGCAGGTACAACCAGAGCTAGAAGAGAAAATAACGCTAGTGACCGTTATAAAGGAAACACACTCTCTCTCAGAAGTGTTTAACAAGATCTCAGCGTACAACAAAATATGGCTCATAGCCGCATATTGTTTGCGATTTATCGACAACAGCAGGCACAAAAATATCAACAAAGGTTCGCTAACAGGGCAAGAACTGAAGCGAGCGGAGTCAATAATTTTAAAATTAAGCCAAGAACACGATATCGGCCAAGATATTGCATACATAAAAAAATCTAAGAAGTTACACAAGAGTAGTAAACTATCATCACTAAACCCAGTATATGATGACAAAGGGCTATTACGCATAATGGGGCGTTTGCAAAACTCAAACCAGTCCATCGACAGCAAGCAACCCATAATTCTAAGCAAAAGCAACATAATCACACAAAAGCCCATCGAGGAGGCCCCCAAGAAGACGGCGGCGCACAATTGACGCTAGCACTGCTGAGAAATAAGTACTGGACCCTTGGCGGTAGGTGCACCGTGAGACAAGTAATTAAAAAATATATTACTTGTTTTCGGCACAAACAAGCCAACATGGAACAATTGATGGGCAGATTATCACCATTAAGTGTGAGGCCGGGAAGACCGTTCGCAAAAATAGGAATTGACTACACGGCCCCAATCCAACTAAGAACTATCCTGGGCCGAGGATATATATTTGAATGCATGGTGACAAAGGCCATCCTTATTGAATTAGTGAGCAATTTAACAACAGAAGGATTCATTGCAGCATATAAGCGGTTCATATTCAGACGAGGATTATGCACAGATATATACTTCGATAATGGGACATTTTTTATTGGAGCTAATGCCAAGATCAAAAAATGTTACTATACGGCCATGACGTCACTACCATTAAGAGACATAGAAGCCATGCTGGCCAATGAGGGAACAAACTGGCACTTTATACCCCTCACTTCGGAGGGCTATGAGAAGCCGGGATAAAATCGGTGAAATTTCACCTCAAAACAGTGATAGGGGAAACAAACCTCACGTTTGAAGAACTATACACCTTCGTCACTCAAATCGAAGCAGTGCTCAATTCTCGACCTTTAACTCCGCTCACCAACGACGCCTTGGACTTAACAACATTGACACCAGGCAACTTTTGAATCGGGGACTCTCTCAGGGCGCTACCAAGCGCCGGCATCGATGAAAAAACATTAAGAACAAGATGGCACATGGTAGCAAACGTGGTACACGATTTCTGGAAACGATGGTCTTCAGAATATCTACACCAACTGCATCAACGGAACAAGTGGACATCCATTCAACCCAATTTAATGACAAATGATCTAGTGCTATTAAAAGATTAGCAACAACCTGCCACGCGATGGAAGTTGGGACGGATTATCCAGACTCACGCCTGAACAGACGATTTAGTGCGAGCAGCCACAGTTAAATGTAAGGACGCAATATATAAGCGGTCAATAATGAAACTATGCAAACTAGCAAATAGCAATTGAAGATCGATTTGAGGAAACACTGCTATTCTCATTAGAAGCGCCTTTGTGTTTAGAAAAGGAATCAATGGATATTTGAGCCAAACCAGTGAGCCTTTCAATTCAATTTAATTCATTAGAATTAGAGTTCGTTCGACTTATAGTTTCTCATTTACCGGATCATTTTGACTAACGGTAAACGGTAAATAAAAATTGAATTTACCGGTAAAATTCTCATCGCTTACCTATTTCATATCCCATTGTCTTGAATTTCATCTTTTGATACTTTTTAAAATTTCTCGAGATTATTGGAATTTAGCATGGAGATGAAATGCGTGATGTTCGAGACATACTTGTTGATTCGGTGTTTCAAAACAGACAAGTCGGGTATGTCTGAGACAGTCAAATGGATTTGATTATTCGATGTTACTCGAGAATCCTAGAACGTATTCGAAGAATATGATTATTGGATATTTACGAAATTATCCATTACTATTTGCGAGTTCCAACTTCCAAGTATTATTAGTAACATTAAGCTCCTTGAAAAATAATTCGATAATTTAACGAATTTTCGGAATTTTCCGAAATGTTCGTGGGTTTTCTAACAGGCTTTCCGAAATTATTCATTAATATCCAGAATCGGGATTATTCAGCGGTTTATTCTAGATTTCTTATGTTTTTCAACAATTTGAGGATTATTCAAGATTTTCCAATTTTACCGTATTTTGTATGGCAATATGGCAATGTTCTGGGCTTACCTTTGAGTTGGGAGAACTTGCAAATATTTAGTAGATTTCTCCAGATTATGCTAGAATTTCGATATTTCTTTGATTTCCTAGGATTTTCGAAATTATTCAGAAATGTTCAGTTTATTTACATTTTACATGGCACTGATTAGCGCGGGTAGGGTTCTTTCGGTTTTGCATAGCTACGGATAATTCGATATTTGGCAACTTTCTTTAATATTAAGATATTTTGAAACTTTGACATTTTTGAGATTATTTCGAAATTATTGAAATTATTTGTTTCGTGTCTGGTTTGAGCATCAAATTTCTTTTATCTAACAAACTAATTAGTTTGCGGCAAAAAATTATGTTTAAAACATCCGGTAAATAGAAAACTGCGAGGCTTACCGATAAATGGTACAAGTTCTTACCGGTAAAGAAACTATTTTTCACTGCATCAGTTGAATTTTTTCTCGGACACTAACAGTCTGCAGGCTGTTTTTTTAACATCTTCAAAATTCATGAGAATTATAAACTTGTAAAGATTAAAATTAGCGCAATTTCTTAAATCATACTCTCGAAATAAGATATTTTAAAAATGCGAGGCATGGAAGCTGGATAATAGGAAGAAATAAGTTTTTAGTTAAAAAAGGATGGAAAGCAAATTTTTGCGTAAAATAAAAGCTTTATTTGTTCATAGGAACAGGAAGCATTTTTAGGGGCTAAAGAAAAATTTTGGGGAGAGGGGCCCGAAATTTGTATTTACGCCATTGGTCTGTGGCCATGTATTAGATTAAATGTTGCTTGCATTTTCCTTCTTTCGAATTTCGCATATATGATTTGATTTGATTTGATTTGATTTGATTTGGGTTGTACGACCAAGCCTTTAGCAAGATCTCGCGGATGACGCCGAGCCCACCGTACACCCTTTTTACATTGACTTGGAAGGATTGGATAGGATTGTTAGTATAGGATTGAGTTCGACCCGGTTACAGACACCTTGGCGGTCAACAGTTAGTAGTATAACAATTGTTAATAATAATAATAATAATAATAATAATAATAATAATAATAATAATTTGTTATCACAGGACGGCATAATTTCTATCTACAAGTTCTTATTTCCTTAAGACCGGTAACTTTGCTTTTTTTCCTTCAGTCCTGAAATTTTAACTTTGTATTATTGTTGTAATTTATTCTGACAGAATTATCTAATCTATTGCTAATTTCCTGAGGTCCAACATGTTATCATCTTAATCACTATTTATTTTAATAAGGTTAAATATGTTTCTCAGCAATCCTCGGTTAGTTACTTCCTACCCTAAGTTATACTAAATAAATAAATAATCATCTAGTAACAATCCTGTCCAGGAGCAGGAAAAATCTATTAATAATATTTTATTTAATCCATCCAGACACTTGCATGCTCCATCAAGTTTGATCATTTCATATATAAATAACTAAATTAAACAAAATTAGTCTCAATTCGCTACTTAACTTTTTGGAGAGTAATAAATTCTGCAATATACCTGAAACAGTTCAAACTTTGAACCCAATTAGCATGTTATGAATAGTCCACCCTTCCCATATAAGAACACAACCAACTACAAATTTGTTCCCATCCGAAAACGCCCACAACCACCATCTCTCCCACCTTGACGTTACAACCGCAAACCCTTCGTCAATTATAAATTATAACAAATAAACTATACATATATGTATTCAATTATTTATTTACTATGTCAATCCATTTATATCTATTTATTTTACCTCTACTTAACTTAAATAAATTTAACTACATTTATTTAGCAGTTGATTAATTAATTAATTACCCATTAGTTCCTTGCTTGACATCGCTCTGATGTACGTAAGCGATGAATATTTGATAAAAGTTGTAATATCCAACCTACATTACTTTAGCTATTTCTTCTTCCAAAATTTCATCTTCAAGAAGCTCACTTGAATCTGATACTTCGCATTGGTAAATCCCTTCAGCTGCTTTCCGTAAATCAACTCGAGAGGATAAGAGAGGTATTCCCCATTCATTATGCGATCTGTTGAGATAATTTAAATCCTGGTGTAACGAATCATGCCAGGTAAAACATGGTCGTCCTAGTTTCCTAGGACCAGCACTGTACGTGAAAGCAGCCTTGAGTATATGGATAGACGGACGGCGGTACACATGTCCCCAATAATTGATCCGCTGGAACTTAATGCGCTTTGTTATTGTTTTACCGTTCAAAATTTCTTTAATTTTCCTTGCTCCGAGGGTGGATTTATCTTTACTAAATTCCAGTAATCTTCTCAAGAAAAAGAGCTCATATTTCCTTAATCTCTTCCGATTTGCAAGTGTAAGGGCGGTGGTTTTCAATCCATAGATCATCATGGGAACTATGACAGTATTATACATCGTGATGGCTATCTTAGAAGATACTTTATTTCTTTTAATGAAAGATTGCATTAGTTTTGTGACCCCGAGCGCTTGGCGACACCGGGTCCGGATAGTGAGGGGCCTACTAAGCCTAGTTGTGAAGTAGGTGCCCAAGTATCGTAATGTTTTCACTGAGGTAAAAGTAATTCCACCTATTCAGACATTGGATGGGATGGGTATTAAGGAGTCTGGGTTTCTAATAAGTACAGTGCATTTATTTGGATTCACTGTTAGTCCGGCAATCTCTAATCCAGCGATCAACTCAATCAGAATGGGTTCTAAGCGTGCAGGGTCCCGAGTGACAATTAAAATGTCATCAGCATATGCTAGAATTAAAGGAAGCTGCAATGTCCCTCCTTGATTTAAACATAATTCTGGATACTGATCGGCAACAGTTACCAATACTTCATTCAAAATGAAATTAAAAAGTCTTGGTGATAGAGGACAACCCTGTTTTACCCCTTTGTTCTTTTTAACTCTAGCTGTACAGGTGTTAAACCACTTGATGGAGGTTTTCTCCCAGAAACAAGCCTTTATGATGCGGTTTACCAGATAATGAGGCACATATTGTTGAAGACATTCGATTACGACCTTTAGATTGACTGTGTCAAATGCTTTTGCTAAGTCAATAGAAAAGGTAAAAGTTTCATTCCCGGAGCGCCATTCTTCATCCAGTACTCGACGAACGACAAACATGTGATCATCAGTCGAGCGATTGGGCAAAAACGCAGCTTGGTATGAAGGCGGTGATTCGAGATGATCATCCAACTTTTCAAGAAGAAGCTTGGCATAGATCTTGTATCCTACATTGCATAGGATTATGCGTCGGAAATCACTGGTTTGACGAGGATTCTTGTTCTTAGGAATTGGAACCTGAATGGTCTCCAGCCACTCGGTTGGTGGGTCATTGTTTATCCATGCAGTTTCTATGACTTTATGAAGCGCTTCAACAATATTGTTGGGTGCATATTTAAATAGTTCAATGGGAATTTGATTCGGCCCCGGGGCAGTGCCTGGGCGGATTAAATTCAGGACTGGCTGAATGTCTTCCTTATTTGGAGGAGGACCTAGAGGAAAGTAATCCTGTTCCTCTATAAGGCTCGGCCAGGTTCCTTCAATGATAGAAAGTTCATTTACCCAGGAGGAAATTGGTATGTAATTTCCGCGAAAGGAAGAGCAATCTCGTTTGAAAATCTTAAAATATGAATAAGTTCTGCGAAGACGTTCTGGAGGAGAATAGTAAGTCAAACGACTAAAAAATTGTTTGCATTCAGAAGATTTGTGCCTGGAATAGGCATCAGACAAACGTTTCCTGGCACTTTGTAGACGTAATCAAGAGCTCATCTCCTGTGGATGAGCATGTTTGTGAAATTGGGCCTGTTTAAAGAGCGCCAATGTTTTCCTACGCTTAGGTGTCAGGGGCGTCTTGGTGGTGAGTAACTGTTGGGAGCTTTCCTTGATGCAAGTAGTTATCAAATGCCATAGATTACAATCATTTATATCTGAAACTGCTTGTGCAAATGAGTTTGCTAAAACGGACTGATATTGTTTGTGTATCTTTACTCCTTGCAGTAACGAGAGATTCAAAGATTTGAATGAATAGGTCATAGGTGGCCCTGCAGAGATCAGAACTGGCTTTACATTAGTAGGACAGGCAAGCGACCGCACTTTTCGCATGGTGCACACAATCAATATTAAACGATGATCGCTTAGTGACGGGTAAAAACAGGCGGCTTTCACCGACTTAACATAAATAAGCCGATTGCTTTTACGGGTTAAAATATAGTCCAACTGGGAATACAATCGACCATCAGTCCAAGTCATAAGTTTCCGCCGACGTCCATGAAGGGTGTGATTAAAAAGTTGAGTCGACCGAGTTAGTAGTTCTAGAGAAACTCCATTCTCATTCTTCGACTGCAAATCATCTTCTTTTAGATGAGCATTAAAATCTCCAAATAAGACGATATCGATCTGTTGCGGGCAACGATCAATTATCGAAAGTAACTTTGAGAATATCTTTGTGGAAAGACGACGATTGTATTGGGAAGTGTGAGGTGGAACATAAACGGATATGGCAATGATCCTCCTATTCTCAATTCTGCCGTTCAGAGTAATTATGGCACCAAAACATTTTCGAATTCCCATGGTCCGAATGAAGGTATGCCTTTTTATCAAAATTCCCACTCCACGTCTTTTTGTCTTGGGATCGTTTGTAAGGTGCCAAATGTAATTTTTTGAAGAAGAGGTTCCAGAGGGCATATTTGTTTCTGAGACACTACATATATGGACATTATTTTCTAATAAAATTCTGTCAATGGCGTCACGTTTCTGGGAGTTATTAAGGCCTCGAACGTTCCAAGTTCCAAGGCAGAATGAGTTGACGGGAAGGTCCAGGATTGGTGCCTCAATTAACTGTGATTCCTCAATTAGTGTATAAGGATTGTCAGTGGTGGAAATTTTCCGGTGGACATTCTCTGCTATGTTAGGCAAATCGGAATATTGTGCCGTGTTAGCAAGCAATGGGGTATGTTCCTGTTGGAACATTAAGCTGTCATAATGTGACCCCGTATATAGCAAATTAATTTCAGTGTTATACGTTCCCCTGGTCGGTGTAAAAGTGATTTGATGTTTGACATAATAAATATTTATTTTTAGTTTTTTCAAATTAGACACGGCCGAAAGACATTCGGCGCCACCCCAAAATCCAGTCTGCTGAAGGTCGGATAGATATCTTAATATTAATTGATTTCCAGTGTGATTCAAAATTTCCCTGGGATTATAGATCTGATGACATGCATCCAATATTGTGTGAGAATAATCATCAAGATTACCGCGTATAAAGCTGACAATTTCAGCTCGGAGATCACTTGCTGAACAGGTTGAAGAATGAGAATCTTGTAGTTGCAGCTGATGGATGATTGCATTGAAAAGGCAATTTCCATCACTTGGTATTTTGTGTACTTCCATGCCTAACAGTAAATACTGAGTGTGCAATGTATAATACAATATTGCCAATTTACCGATTTATTTAACTTAGCTTACCTTCTAATTTTCTAGTTATTAATTCCAGCTATTCCATTACAATTGTAAATTCTAAATTCTTAACTCAATAGCATACTAAATAATTTAATTTATGAATTATTTTAATTTTAATTTTAATTTTAATTCTATTTCATCACACACTAATTTCATCACATCCACTCACTACATTTGATATAACCCTACATTTCAAATAAATTCTACACTCTATATTTCAAATAAATTCTTTAAACACATAGACACTAGTTTAATAATTAGTTAGCCATTTATCATTTATGTACTTAATTATTCCTTTATTAAATTCAGTACCCTTTGTTATATCACTCTGTTATCTTTTAATCACTAAACACCGTAACTCTATAGTTTGCTCTAATAATTAATAAATTATCTAATTTTTGTTTTATCTTTTATATTTTCTTTCATCACACTTCACCATAATAGTTTCATTACATCAAGGCTTCTTTTAACATCAATAAACTGCATTTCCAGTTTGGACATATATTCCAAGACTTTCCTATCTCACCTGTCTAATCAAAACTTTACACATTATACCTAATGTTTTTTCCTTAAATGTTGAACCGTAATAAAGCGATGCACAATCATGCACTCTTACACAATTCACAATTCACTGAATTTATCGAATTTTAGTTTGAATAGCCAATTTACAATAAAATAATTATTTTTAATAAAAATTAATTCTCGAGGAAAAAAACACAACCATTTGACTCGAAAGTCATGGCCAACTCCTTTCGAATTTCGCATATATGATTAATAATAAAATTGCCACTTCAGGACGAGCAATATTCGAATTACCTCGCATGCGAAATCAAATCATTTGTGCATAAAACGTTGTGTAGCACGTTCTTAAATTTTTTTTTTTTAGTTACTCGTATATGTCAGTAAAATCGTCAACTCAGGTTGACTGTTCAATTTACGTTTTTTCTTTTTTCAATTTAACAATTTAATTTTTCAATTTTCCTCGTCTTCCTTCGTTTTTTTTGTACTCCTTAAACGTCTTGAATTGATGAGGAAATATATTTATGCTTCTTTTATGTATATTCAAATAGGTTTATATGTATGCATGGTACATGTATATAACTCAATTGAACATTTTACAGTGATTTTCTATCATCATTGACATATAACTGATTGCCGTGTATTCTATTTTAGAAGATTAAAGTATTAGAAACGTGAATTGCTTTGTAAGATGTGATATTAACGTCGTCATTTTATTTATTTATTATTTCAATTGTGCGCTCTGCTTGTTATTATTAGATGTTAAATGTTATTTTTATTTTTTATTGAATTTAGTGATTGTGCGCGGATTGTAAAAATTTTATTGTTACTCGTGTAATCGGGCTTTTGATAAAATATAAAATATGATTCATTTGAGTTGTTGGGTATGTAGAATAATAATTATAAAAATGATTAAATTTTATCTATTGTGATTTGATTTGAAAAGGATGAGATTTAAATTTACGAATTTTGATTGAGGATGAAAATACAAATTACCAATAATTACCTAAATCTAATCTATTTTCACTACTTGAAATGATAGAGTAAACAATTTTTCATTTGTTTGGCGGAAATGCCAAATAATATTCTCATTCGTATCTGTGTATTTTATGAAAATAGCTTTAAACAAAGTGAAGTCATCCATTCAAAATATACAAATTCAAGATGAAATGGGGAAAACCTTACATCCCACGTAAACGAAAAGATATTTCTTACATATAAATTTCCAAAGTGGAATTAAAATCACGTAAATTTTGATAATAAATTTTAGTTTAATGGATTCTTGTGCTGAAACCTTTTTGTTAGGATTTTCCTTACAAACTCATTAGGGTACGATAATATAATACATAGCTTCGAACATAAGAAAATAACCATGTACATAGTTTTATTTTTGGTTAAACAGTGACGGTCATAGATTTGTTTCATTTTTATTCCATGATTTTCTTCCATTTTTTTCTCAAAAATGTTATGTCGCGACATGATTACGAACTCTATATATATACAAATGTACATACAAGTATTTAAAATTTTTTGTAATATTGCGAAAAATCCAATGAGCTCATTCAACTCGCAATATTTTGTTACCATTCATCCGCCCACATATTACTTTTCATAATAAGCGTTTGTTTTTATACAAAATAAAAATGTTTTGCTTTGTTATTTTCGAAAAATTGGAAAAATATCTCAAGGAAGTGGTTTATACAAAGATTAATGGTGCTTACTCACGATTCATAATATGGATGATGACGATTTTAAAAATAACAATCACTAAATTATGTAAAAAGTGTATTTAAAGTTTTGCTGTGCTAGGACCAAACCAAATGTTTTTCCAGGAGTTACTTAAGCAGAAGATTTTTAGTTTTATTTCAATTTAACAATCTCGTTTTCAAAACGGAGATAAAGTCCAGTTATGTGGTAGCGTGACCCTCTATAACGATATTTTTAGGATTGCGGTGAGCGTTTCCCAGGAAAAACAGAATTAAAACAAAATATTTAAATTAGTTTGACAAAACTTTTATTTGTTTATTATTTGAAGAGCAAACCCGAACTGAACTAAGCTATGATGTTTAGTTTTACACATTTTGTATTTTGTTAATTATGCATTTGTATTAATATTAAATTATATTTTCTTATCTCGCTAATTATGCATTTTTATTTATTGAGTTACAATTTTGTATTTAATGCTAATTATGCATTTCCGTTTATACACTATTGATGGATGCGGTTCTGATACTCTGTGGGTTATTGACATTACATAACTGTCCATCAGAATTTTGCATCAGATATGAAGTAACCTCCGATTTTTGGGGGATTGTACTTTGTTGCTTCCTGAACCCCATGGGGTTGTTTTTCAGACTTATCCACGATTCATTCCAAGTAAACCAATTTACTAATTCGATCGAAGTATATTTGTAAGTCCTCACTTCAATTTCATTTTTATTCTACATATTATGCCAAGCAACAAGAGGCAAAACAAAGGTTAAATAAACAAGTAATAATAATCGAACGTGAAACGCCATTTCGGTTTAGAAATTGTTCCACCGACTAAACGCCTAAGCTTGCTCAACTACAATATGGTTAGGGCACAGCTATTGCTGGGACAAGAACAAAAGGTAGAAGAGATAGAGCTGCTCATCTCAAACTACAAGATAGGTGAACCAGTGCCGAAAACCAAAACAGATCTGGAGAGAAGAATAGCGACTTTGGAGAAGTTGTACAACGAGTACGTGTTCGTTGATGATAACATTCAATAAAAGAATTCCAACCGCCACTGAAATCAACAAATCAGTACTACAAAGATAGGCAAAAGTTGATGGAAAATTTCACAGAAAACATTAAGGTTATCAGGAATCAGATGCGACAAAAAATTTCAAAAACCCCAAAGGCACAGTCAATTGCCTGAGGCGTCAAAGATTGAGTCAAATCTTAAATTCAGCCAATTGCCAAAATTCAAAAAAGAGGGGCTTATATCGAGAAATCCGATTGGCTGAAGACATACTGTCAAGTAACAACAGATCCAGACCAACTTTCAATATTATTGTGTGAATGGATTTCCATTTTTTCACTATTTTGTGTGCTTTTGTTACTTTGTAAAATTTTTTTATATAAAAAAGAAAAATTCTTTATTATTATTTATTTTTATTATTTTAATATTTTTAGCTTCCTTATAGTAACAATCTGTTTTATTTTTTAAAAAAATCGATTTCGGATGCTTTCGCCTTCCTTTCTCAATTTTTAATTTAATATTAATACAAAATTATTAAAGTTAAGTCCTTATATACTATTTGTTTTTACCCCTTCCACTCTTTGTATTGTTGATTATTGCTTCGTATAACCTATTTGTTCTAGTATTGATTTTGTCGTTTAAGATGTTACTATTGTCTTTGTGTTTGTATATCTCTAATTCTTCTAGCCGATCTAGGGTTTTTCCTTTTTTTACTTTGTGTACAATTGTTAAGTTTTTGTCATAACTAGTGTATTTGTGGTTTTCTGTTTTTAAATGATGTGCGTAATTGGATTTTATTGTTTTCTTTGTTAGGTCGCTGGTGTGTTCTTTAAATCTCGTTAAAAAGGAACGTCCCGTTTGACCCAGGTAGAATTTTTCGCAATTATCACAGGTCAATTTATATACTCCGGTGTCTATTTTTTCATTTTTGTTGTTTTGTTTAAATAATTGTTCCATTTTATTGTTGTTTTTGTATGCGGCGGTGTATCCATATTTTTTGAAATTTCTCTCGATTATTTTACTGGTTGTTTTATTATACTCTATGCTGATGTATTTGTTTTCTAATCCTTTTTCTATTTTTTGTAATGTTGTTGCTTTCTTTTGGTTGTTTGTAGCTTTGTGTTTTTCGTTGATTTTTGTTATTAATGTGGCCTGGTATCCATTTTGTGCGGCTATATATTTTATTGTGTTGAGTTCTTCTTCGTAGTCCTTTTTGTTCATGGGTATGTTGTTCAATCGTTGGATCATGTGATTGTATGCAGCCATTTTGTGTTGGTGCGGATGGTGTGAGTTGTTATGTATCGTTTGGTCCGTTTGTGTTGGTTTTCTGTATATTTTAAATGCATGTCTTAAGTTATCGTTTTTTATTGTAAGGTCAAGGAAATTTATTTGTTGGTTCGTTTCAGTTTCTAATGTGAATTTTATGGTTGGTTGTCTCGTGTTGATGTATTGATGTAATTTGTCTAACTGTCTGTTCGTGCCTCTAAAAAGTAATAATATGTCGTCGACGTATCTGTACCAGTAAACTATGTTGTTTATGTATATGTTGTCTAAGTTGTGTATGTATTTTTTCTCAAAATAGTTTAAATATATTTCAGCTAATGTACCTGATAGTGGGCTTCCCATTGGTAAACCTACAGTCTGTTTGTAGTATTGTTTGTTGTGAGTGAAGTAGTTTTGTCTAGTTATCTCAGTGATTAAGTTTATGATTTCGTTTGTGTCTGTTGTCTTTAGTCCGTTGTTCAATAGTAGATTTTTAGTTATTTCTATTGTTTCTTCTATTGGTATATTTGTATACATGTTTGTTATGTCGAACGATGCCAGTTTTGCGTTATGTGGTATTGTTATGTTTTTTATTTTGTTGACTAAGTTTATGTTGTTTTTCAGCGAGTTGTAGTTATCCCATTTTATATTTCGTTTTAGAATGGTGTTGATATGTTTTGCTATTCTGTATGTTGGTGCCGTTGTGAAGTTTATTAGTGGTCTTATCGGTACTCCTTCTTTGTGGATTTTTGGTAGTCCTCTTATTTTTGGTGCTTCTGGTTTGATGATCTTGTTGTACCTTATGGTCCTATCACTTAATATGTTGTTTGATTTGCTGATGACTTCTTTTATTCTTTTGTTGAATTCGTTGGTTGGATCCCCTTGGAGCATTTCTATTCCGTTGTTCCTGATGTATTCGTTTATCTTGTTGTTATATTCGTCGGTGTTTATTATTATCAATGTGTTGCCTTTATCTGCTTTTGTTATAGTTGCATTATTTTCTTTTAATTTCTTTTTTATGTTGTTTACTGCTTTAATTTCAGTGGTGTTTACTTGTTTTTTCACTGTTTTATTGGTTTTCTCTTTTTTGTTTGTGATTTCGCTGATAATTAATGCTCTGATTTCCTGTTGTTCACTCGGGTTTGTTTTTAAGATGGCGTTTTCGATGTTTAGTAAATGTTTGTTTTGTTGATTATGGTTGTTTTGTGGTTGTATGATATACTTCAATCCTTTTTCTAATATGTTTTGTTCACTGCTGGTAAAATTGATTTGTGTGTGGTTTTCTACTCTCTTGTTGAATTTTATTTGACACGTGTTTATGGTTTCACTATTGTTGTTGATTGTTTGAGATTGTTTTTTTAATTTTAATAGGTTTAACTTTTTCTTTATAATTTTGCATTTCTTTTTTATTATTCTTTGGACTTTTGTTTTTGTGTTTTCTATTATTTGTTCATATGACACTCGATGGTATACTTTGGATATTAGTAATTGGATGTTGTAGACTTCTATGGTAAGTTTATTGATCTTTGTGTATAATAATTTTATTGATGTTGATAACCACACTTGTTCCGCTTTTTGTTTTGCCGATTTTGCTGCTTCTGACTTGTTTTCAATTCTTATGTCTATATATTTTGGAATTATTTTGTGCCTCTTGCATGTTCTATTGAAATTTAGGTTCACTTTATTTTTATTTAACTCTAATAACCCCCAACTCAACCCACAACCCAACCGCAAACTCTCTTTCAACTCATTCCTCAAACCAGCATATATAAAAATTTGGTCAACAGCTCACTATATTTTAACCTAACCCCAACTCAACTCCAATTCAACTTGAACTCAACCCGCAAAACCGTTCTCAAAATACCATGGGTACAGACAAACAAACATCCAGACAGACGGACGGATATTTTTTTCTTTTTTTGCTTTTTTAGACTCAGGGACTTTCAAAACGTCGATAAAAGTGGTTTTGGACCAACCAAATTTTTGATGATTTTTCACAGGATTTCAATACTTTAGTATTTTTAGACCGAAGTAATATTTCGTAGATCAACACTACAAAAATTTGAGCAACGAATACTAAAAAATTGCAATATAATTAACAACATTGTTAGAGGAAGAACCAGTAGGCAAACCAAAATAATTGGAAATTCGTCTGCTACCTGTAGAAATAGGTTTGTCAGGCAAGTTCAAACGACGTTCATAACAGCAGTCAGCTTACCACAACGCATAAAATGAACTACCTTAAAAATCACGTAGAGGGATCAGCTGGGAAATTATTGAGCCAGTTAGAACCCACTGAAGACAACTACAATGCAACTTGGGCGATTTTAGAAAAACGCTTCAACAATAGGAGACTACTAGTGTCTAATTTGCTTGATACTTTTTTGAATCGACATACTAGCAACACGGAATCCGCTGCTGCGATCAAATGCTTACATTACCCAACAATCGAGTTTCTATGCGCCATAAGGAATAAAGGCATCAACATCGAAACGTAGAGCCCCTTCAATATCTACAGCTTATTAAAAAAATAGGACAGCGAATCACGCCTTATTTACGGAACCTCTCAAGAAAACCTTAGAGAATTTCAAGAAACAAGCCAATTTTTGAATTTTTTAGAAAATCGATTCCAATCTTTGGAAGCATTCTTTAGCAATAAATCAATACCAACCCAACAAATAAAATTTCAATCACAATCGCTAAAACGCGATTTTTCGTAGCTGCCGAATAACCACAAAACCGATTCGGGAAATTAATGATACAGTAAAAACACTTGGACACCTCTGGAACACTTCAACAGACACTTTTCAGTTTAAAGCATCTTTGCCAGAAACTAAAACAACAATATCCAAACGAACGATGATGTTATCAGAGGCGCTAAAGCTTTTCGACCCGCTAGGATGGTTAGCACCAGTGGTGACGAAAATTCTTCTTCAAAATTTATCGACTTTTAGAGTAGGATGGGATGCAGAATTCCACATAAATGTTGCAAACAGATGTTTAAACTACAAAATGAATGGAAATTAGAATACACCGTTGTATAAATTACAAAAGTGGCGCTAAAATTGAATCACAATTCAAGGCTTCTGTAACCCTCTAATCGAGCATATGCGAATGCTTTGCAGTAAAATAAACAAGAAATTTACATTAATTGCTGCCAAAAAAAGTTGTACCGTTAAACCAAACAATATTGCTACCAAGATTAGAGCTGATTGCCAGTGAACATCGGCATCAAAATTTTGCTGGAGCGCTTCCACAGCTGTTTCAGAATGGATAAAGAGAAAGCCACAACATCATAAACATTTTGTGGAACAGAGATACAATCCAGCACCAATCCCAGCCAATGGCATCACGTGGTTTTTACTGAGAATAATGTTAGCTGTGCATCTCGAGCTTTAAACCCAGTTAATCCTCATAATTTGGTGGGAATGGGCGACATGGCTAAAGGCTCGGAGCTATCCAATAACAAAAACTGGTAGTGAAGAAATGGAACAAGCAGGCAGCATGAAACGAAAATCAATAAGAACATTAACAGCAACACTGAAAAAATCAGTTATTGAATTCGACCGATTCTCGTCATTACAACGGCCTGTTTCAAAATCAACAGAAATGTTTATACAAGCCTCATTATATCTATGACGGACGCATACTATTAAATACAAATCCTACTACTTCTATAAGAGTAAGTGATATTTTCGACTATTTTTTATACAACACGACACTAATACTTACAGAAATAGTAGGTTTTATTTTGTGTTGTATCGCAATAGCTTGTATAAACATTTGTGTTAGTTTTGCTTGTTCAGAGCATTGCATGCTGTTCACGATTTATAACTAATGGAAAATCAAATACTAAAAACGTCTCCCTTCTTAAACCGGAAGAACTGAACACGTCGCTAAGGGCAATAATTAGAGTCGCACAGCAGGAATCTTTTGAACCATAATTAAAAAATTTAAAGACAAATCGACACTTACCAAGGAGCAATACAATTATAACGCTAACTCCATTTCTAGATGGAAATGACCTGCTAAGAGCCGGGGGAAGATTAGCAAATCCTAATCTATTATTTGAAGAAAAACATTCAATAATACTGCCAGAGGTCACAAGTTGTCAAGATTGCTTGCTCATCAAAAAAACTAATTTAAAAACCATATGGGGGCAATCAAGCAACATTATCACACCTAAGAACGTAGTATTGGATAATATATGCCAAGAACATAATTCATCATACTATATATGAGTGCATAACCTGTAGCAGAGCAAGGAAAATGGCATCACACCAGCTGTTGTGTATGTTGTGTGCGTGAAGTCTCCACTTTGCAGGGTATGGGAAGGGGCTTCCCATACTCCTGCAAAGTGGGACTTAATAATAAAAGTCATCAATATATATAAAAAGATATAAAATTTTGGGCTGTGTGACAACGCCTCGGCTTCAATTCGATCATAGAAACTCGAGTTTATAATTTAAACTTTTGAACTTTTTGAAACTTACAACTAACAAAGTATACGATTTAGAATGGGATGATGATATGAGAAGTTTCATATAAAGCTCTGCCACTGAAGTTGTTACAAAATTACGTCCTAGTTGAAACCAGACAACCGCAAGTTAATGGACGTTGTTATCAGTTTGGCTCGTATTTTTTTAAGGGCTTCGATCTCCTCCCAATATTCCGCCATATTGTAACAGATCACTAAAGCCCATTTCATGGCTATCATGTCGAGTTTGCCTAGATCCTTGAGATATATGCCTGCCGAGTAGTTGTCGGAACCCGTTTATTATTATGATCTAATTAAACGTGATTTGAGTTAATTAGGCCGAATATACAGTTGCGAACAAAATATTTGCAACTGTTGGTTAAAAACCATACGCAAAGTAATTTATATGTAATGTGAGTTTTATTATGTAGTTGATAAGTAATAACTTTAAATTCAAAAATTACATAAAAATATTTTAAATGCGATTTTTAATTTCAATATTGTATAGGTGCAGGAACAATCGCAAAATTAAATTATAACCTTGTATTGGTTAACAATAAAAAACTTGGTTGGTTATATTTCACTAAATATAATTTTTATTCATTAAATTCACTTGTTGTTTTCTAAGAGACAAATTTTGTACTGCTAATAATAATAAAAAGATACATAATCATAAAATAAAACGGGTGCTCATTCAATTATTTTTAAAGCTACGACCAATCAATTGGTATAATAAAAATATTAATTTGTTATAGCCGCCAACAAATAGATAGTAGCACTTACATGAAAAAATATAAGATATTTAGTTTATACACATTTTTGCATAATGACATTTAGGCGCAGAATATAATTATTAACAAATAATAATAATGTTATTAGGGAAGGTAGACCTTTACTCGGGCCTGTCTCGAGATTATATAGGAAAAATTAGGAAGGTAAGGAATTATTACTGCGATTCTGTTGATGATACACTGATGATTGTATCATTCGGAGATTTTGGGTTGTCATCGTTATCGGGTTCATTTGTCTCGTTCCAACATATCGCCCCGGTTGACACATTGGAGTCAAAGGTAGGAATGACTGATATTTTCGTGATCGGTCGCTTGTACGTCCCTTTGGATGTTTTTACGGTAACGACTCGAATAAGGTTGTCCTCGCCAGGATGAACTTGTTCCACTCGTCCTAGCGGCCACTGTCCGGCAAGTAAATTTTCACTTCGCAGCAAAACAATATCGCCAATCTTGATGTCGCTGCCCTTGCGCTGCCATTTGGTAAGGCGGTTGAGCGTGGTTAGGTACTCATTGTACCAACGATCCCAAAAATGCTGATATAGTTGCTGCATTAATTGCCATCGTGAAAGTCGGGATATTTTGTGATGTCGAAGATCAGGTTCAGGCTGAATATTAAGCGGTTGTCCAATTAGAAGATGTCCAATGGTTAAGGGGTTCATATCGTCATCTGCTAATTTACAGAGAGGCCTGGAATTTAGTGTCGCCTCAATTTGCGTCAACAGGGTGTACAACTCTTCATAGGTTGGCTTTACGTCGAGAAGCACATGTTGCAAGTGAAACTTTGTTGATTTCACCGCGGCTTCGCACAATCCGTTGAAATGAGGAGCTGATGGTGGGACAAAATGCCAATTTGTTCTTTGTGTTGCTGCCTAATTTTCGATAGTTTCGGCAAACTTCTTGTCCTTGATGCTGTCGTGAAGAATTTTGAGCTCCTTGGCAGCTCCAACAAAATTCGTCCCGTTGTCGTTGTCGCTATAAACATCGCTACAAATTCCGCGACGGTTTTGGAACCATTTTAATGTTGCCAGGAACCTTTCTGCGGATAGATCGGTGACGAGTTCCAAATGCACCGCTTTTGATGCCATGCATGTGAAGACTGCCAGGTAGGCCTTGTATGTAGCGGCTTTTCGTTTGCGTTCGGTTCGTAGAATATAAGGTCCCGCATAATCGACGCTAGCTTGCAGGAACGGTCGGATTAGGTTTACTCTCGACTGGGGTAGTTGACCCATTAGCTGCGATAAGGTGTTATTCTTCAACCGCCAGCACGTGATGCATTTGTTGGTAATTTTCTTCGCAAGATCCTTACATCGAAGTATTGCAAATTTCTGACGTACAATGGCTGCAAGTAGTGACGGCCCAGCATGCATGTGTGTATTGTGAGCCTCATGCACGATCATCTCCGAAATTTTGTGATTGTTTGGCAAGATGACTGGATGCTTTGCATCGTATGGAATTTCTGCCTTTTGGAGTCTGCCACCAACTCGCAGGATGCCATCATTATCTAAAAATGGATTGAAAGAAATTAGTTTGCTTTTATGTGATAATGGTTTTGTCTGTGTCAGTGAGCGTAGTTCGTCTTTGAAATTCTCATGTTGAGCAACCTTAATTATTAAGGTTTCCGCAATCGAGAGTTCCTTATAGGTTATAGAACTCGACTTGGTGTTTTCGAAGTTGCGAAAATTGTAGGCAGCTCTTACAACCCATGCCAGGATTCGTTTTGATTTGTAGAAGCTGAAATGGTTGTTAATTATGCGATGAACATCATATTTTATTGGTAGTTGTTTAGCGTTAAGAACGTTTGATGTTTCCGGAACTGTTAAAATGAGCATGTTTTCTTCTCGATTTCCTAACGGTACGTGCATGGGATGATTTTTAAGCCAACTTGGCCCCTGCCACCATAAATCGTGTGTTAAGAGCTCTGAAGGTGATATGCCTCTTGAGGCGCAGTCGGCCGGGTTTTGTTTACCTGGTACGTGTTTCCACTGAGTAGTATTGGTAGTACGCAGAATTTGACCGATTCTGTTACTGACAAAAACTTCTTGATTTACAGGTGGTGAGGATAACCAGCTTATGACAATTGACGAATCGGTGAAAAGATGAATGGGAGGCGATTTTTCCAGATCCAATGAATCCAGCACTGTTTTCAATAAATTAGTGAGTAGAACCGCTGCGCATAATTCTAGTCGTGGTATCGTCTGACGCTTTGTGACAGCTAATGGTGCAACTTTAGTCTTAGCGGCTATCAAATTGGTTAGGATATTTCCATCTTCCTGCAATGTTCTCGAATATATCACTGCAGCATATGCTGCTTGGGAGGCGTCTGCGAAACCGATAAGCTCAATATTTTTCGAAGAGTACAACCATCTCTGAATTTCAAGTGATTCCAGTATCTTTAGATTATCTCTAACCTTAAACCATTCGCTGCTTATCTCAAGAGGTAACTCGTCATCCCAATCTATTTTTAACTGCCAGAGCGATTGGTAAAGAATTTTGATGACAATTATAACGGGTGATAGCAAAGCAACCTTGATTATACAAAGCCATAGTCTAAAAAACACAGCTTTTATAAAGGAATTAGAAACGAGGAAAAAACCAAACTTTTCATAGTAAAGTACACAAAACATATGGGAAATCACTTTTTTTCCTAAGACAAATTTTTAAATGAAAACGTTACAAATCCTTAATTATGATTTCTGAAATATTTTCATAAATATTTGAATTTCAACATATATGAATGTCGTTTAAGTAAATCGTTTTCATTTTCTTGTTATTATTGAATTATTTAAACCAAAATATAAAAAAAATTCATAACAACAACATTCTGGTCAAATTAAAATAAAAGCTTACTACAATTCGTTTAGTCATTAAGTCAATATACATTACATAGGTGGCAGTGATGGCCGTTAAAATTTGGTAAAATCATACCAAAAATTACCACCTGAGGAAATTTCAAGTAAAAAAATTGTAGGAAAAGCAAAACAAATTCACAAAATATTAAGTACGAGTGATAATTTTGTGACTAAACAATTTTTTTTCGTATTTTTCTGCAAATATTTTAGACATCTTACGTAAACTAGTAAAACTAAAGATAAATTTAGCAAGTATTATTTTAATTCATCAGAGCCAACTTTGATTTATTTTTCAAAATGGAAATTCGAAAAATATATTTTAGGCATAGTTTAATTTTAATATTTCTGCAATTAATATTTATTCAATAACAATATAGTCTTCTTGAATGTTGTTGGTCAAGGTATGTAGAAAACATTTATATAAACGTTTTATAATATATTTGCTTTTTTCATTGAAAAACTTGAACCTTAAAAACACCATTTTTGCTATGGATTCCTATGGAAATCAATGAAAAGTTATACCACTAAAAAAGCTTCTAAAAAATACGTCATTATGATTATGGCTCTATACTCTAGAAGGCTCTGGTGATAGCCAACCCATAGGGTCGAATATCCTCGAGGCTTCAGACTCTCCAAAGAATTCGCTGAAATTCAACATCAGATTTGCGCACCCAAATTTGCCGAAACATCTTTTCGACATCGCCAGAGAAAACAAAACGATGCTTGCGAAATCTAAGCAGAATGTTGACAAGATTTTGTTGAATTGCGGGCCCGGCAAGTAGTGAGGAGTTAAGCGATTCTCCAGCGCGAAGCTTAGTCGTAGAGCTGGATTACTTGACTACTCCGTGATGTGGCAAATAGAAAATTTCGGAATACGGTTTCTTAATCTCGTCCATCGGAATCAGCTCCATGTGCCCCAACTGTTCATAGTCCCTCATAAATTTTACATACTGCTCGCGTAGGTTTTCATTTTTTAAGAGTCTCTGTTCAATAGAACTGAATCGTTTCAGCGCTTGAGACAGAGATTCGCCTATTTTAGGTGAGTTGGGTTTGAATGGGAGAGCTACTGTAAACTTTCCATCCTTTCCTCTAGCGTAATTTGACATGAAATTATCCAAGCATAATTCCTCATCTTTTGACAACATTGAAATTTGCGGAACATTCTCTATTTCCTAGAATTGTCTTAGAGTCCTATCAATATCTACTACTTCATTATGGTAAGAAGTCATAGTTGTGGAATTTCCGGCATTCGATAAGTCGGCTAGGTCTCTATAAATTCCTCCCACTATCCATCCTAACTTGGTGTGCTGAGCGGTAGGTAACTGTTCACTTTCAATCATCTGACCTTCTGTTAGGAGGAGCACGAATCGATCACAACCTATTAGGATGTCAATTTTATCCGGAAGACTGAAATAAGGGTCTGCCAATTGGAGATCACGGAGATATCGCAATTTCAAGAGTGGTATTGCCTTTGTTGGAAAATTTGACGTAATTTTGGGTAGGATATACGTTGTCAAATTCATGGTAAATTTATGGTCGGTTCTGGATCGTATTCGCATGGTTGTTACTCCCCTGGAGCAGCCAGCCTTTCCGCCGTTGAGCGTGTCGATATTGAGCCGTGCATTAGCTCTGCGTAATCCAAGGCGATGGATACAAGATTCGGTGGCAAAAGATCTAGTTGAAGCTGAATCCAAAAGTGCACGGCAAGTTTGCCATGTACCAAACTTATCTTGGACTTCAACTAAAGCTGTTGGTATTATGGCATCATCCTTTATGATTTCCGTAGGTATCGGGTCTTGATCAGACACACTTGGTTTTGTAGGCGGCAACAAATAGCAACAGGTTGCGTCAGCACTCTTGCCTGACAGTAAAGCTGATGATGCGTTGCTGGTTGTAACCATTGGTATTGATATAGATTTGGAGTTTGGGTCTTGGTGAACTAACGAGTGATGTTTTTTCCCACAATGGTAACATTTCTTTTTGGTACGACAATTAAAGACTGTATGAGAATCGCTAAAGCAATTTTAGCACCGATTTGAATCCCTAATATATTCTCTGCGTTTCTTTAGGTCCATTTGGATGAATTTAGGGCAATCATAGAGCTTATGCTTCGGGAGAGTTTGGACATGGAAAGCTTTGGCTGGAGATGGTTTTGACGCAGATCTTCTTGGTTCGATTCGAGAAGCTTGTGGTTTAAGTCCTTCCAAGGAGTCCACCCGTTTACTGAGAAATGTTAAAAATGTATCGTATGACGGAAAATCAACTTCCGCGGTCTCTTGACGCCAAAGTTGACGAGTTACTTCGTCGAGTTTATTTTCAGCTATGTACAGCAACCAACAGTCCCTAGATTCAGCATTTTTTCCAAGTGCCTTTAAGCCACGCATAACTTCGTCACATACATCGTGCATGCGACCAATTGTTTCGGAAGAAACAGACGTAATTGATGGCTGATCCAGGTACAGTCCGATGAAATCGTTAACAATATGTCGTTTTTTGTCATAGCGCTTGACAAGACGTTGAAATGCTTCATTGTATGACGCATCCTCAATTCTAAAATGGCGCAACAGCAGCTCTGCAGGTCCTCGTAGTTGTCCTTTTAAATATTGAAATTTTTGCGCGGGGGAGAGGCTCGTGTTATCGTGGACTGTAGAACGGAAAAGATCAAAAAACGAGTTCCACTTACTTGGTTTGCCGCTGAACGTTGGTAAATTTAACCGAGGAAGCTTGTAGTCTGCTGCTAAGTTCATTGAATTTGAGGTATTAAGCGCATGAATTTTTGAAGAATCGACAAAATTTTATAATAGTCTTCATCAACCGTGTCCATGTCGGACTTAACGGTAGCATCAATCGCGAAAATTTGGTGTTCTAATTCAACGAATTCCTTATAATGCTCATTAAGCTTTTCAAGACGAGCTTTTAAATCATCGTAAGCCACTTGTTCAGTAACGGCATTCGCGTAATTAACTAATTTAGTAATTTGGCCTTTTACTATGCCTCTTCGTCGAATTAAACCATCCATTTTCAAAGTTCGTAAGACGTACCGTTACACGTAAAATTCGAAAATAAAATAAAAATATGTCCCGAGAATCACCAAAAAAATCACAAAATTTATATCACTCACAACACAATAATATGAATAGGAATATCACGCAATAATATTGGTAAAGATTTGCGTTATTAAATATTATGTGTTAAATATTGTTTAATGTCTCTTAATTAATTAAATTTTTTTATAGAGATGTATTGATGCAAATTATTGTTAGTAAAAAATATATAAATGTGATACTCAAGGTTTTTGCGATGATCCGATAGCGGGATTTCACTTTGAATTATTTAGTTGCATTAGTTGCAAATGTTTTGTTTGCAACTGTATATATTGTATTATATGGATGCCGATAAAATGCCGATCAATTTATAAAATTGAGCTGAGATGTTATTGGAACAATATTGCTATGTTCTTAAAGCATTGAATTAAATTAATCTTTTCATAAAATCAAATGTAAACAAAATGTAACATAAACTTTGATGATTTCTTATCTGAAATAGAAAAATTCTTATCTTCCCTCAAACATTTTGTTGTAAGAAAACGAAATTGTATTTAATTTCAAAATCACTTTCAGCCACCCTCCCAAATGTACAACAAATAAAAAACTGTTTATGAAAATTATCCTTTATATTTATCCTTCTACACAACTTCTCTACTATATAACACATCATTTTCATAATTTCAATGAAGAATAAGACGAAGGAAGCAAATAAGACGTATCTCTTTCACATCGTACAGACACAATAACTAAATGGAAATTTTCTAATAACTTTCTATTGTCATTTGTTTGTTTTCTTGTGTGAATCTTTTCCATCTACAATAACAGAATACATTAGATTACAGTTGCTTCAATTTTTGTTGGTTTGAGAACTGAGAGTATTGGCGTCGAGTCGTACATATTCTGTGGTGTTATTTGAAGAGTTTACATGAAAATTACTGTAATTAGGTTATAACTACACAACACAATACTATGTTGTTATTTGAATGTTATTTCTAGTTAGTTGTAAACAAATTTGGATTGCAGGCAATCATTGCTAATTGAATCCTACGAAAAGGGTGTATTTTAGTTAAAGGTGGTAGGGTACATGTGGTAAAATAGGAATGCTGGATAACGGATTCTTATTTTAATTGTATAAACGTAATGAAGTTTGGACTTCCCTCCCCATTTGTTGACCGAAAGATCTACGCCAAAGGCATGTTGTTAGCTTAATATCAAAATGTTTTCAACATTTTTTTATTTTTATCTTAATAAAAAATGAGCCGTGAAGTTTCTGAGGAAAAACGAAAACATATACGTATACGATTCCAATAAAAATAAAAAACTTTGGACAAGATTCAGCTACATAGGTCAAATAGAACCATGAAAGAGATAGAAAGCAGAAGCTAGTAAAATATATTCTATGCCGGCGATCTTAAATAGTTACCCATCTCTCATTGTTCGTTGCACTTTTCCCTGCGGATCAACATGCAAATTAATTTCATATTTATTTAATTTACTGTACAAGAGCAGGAATTCTCATTAAATATACATATGTTCTCACGATTATACAATATTCAGTAATAGGTAGGTTCAAATACAGCATGCCTAACTCTTCCTTCGATTGTCATCCACTATTGACTAATTCTGACACTTATTGTTCTTGTTGGCCCAATTATGTACGTTTTGAAAACCGTTTTTCTGGATAATGTGCCCCCTTCATTGACTTATTCGACCGATGTAACCGAGCCTTGCTCAAATCCCTGCGAGTGCTTGTTAATAGGCAATCAATAGAAAATATTTAATATTTTAAATGGAAAGCTGCGATTAACAAGATTTCCAAATCCGGTTATTCGAACTTTATAGCCGAACCTCACCCAAACTTCGGGCTGTCTTATTGGGGTAACAAGAAAAAATACTCACAAGTTTTACATGAAAGTAGTTCATTTACGTTTTAATTGGAATATAAAAGTATTTTTTTTTACTTTTGAATGAAGTTGGGTGGTCGCATTGATGAGCCTTTTACATGGGAAGTATTGGATTATCACAGCAAGAGATCTCATTAAGTGAACGATTCAAAAATTTGTATATTTTATTAAGCAAAGAACGAAGAACGAAAGCCAAATAATGGATAGTTTACCTAAAGAGAAAGTGCACACTTCTGAAAACAGGCCTTGATTTTGCGGGTCTGATAAAGACATACCTGAGACGTGGGAGAGACCACCGATTTAAAATGCATGCATGTAGTTTGTTTAAGTGCCAAGGCCGTACACTTACAAATCATAGGTAACTTAACAATGCAATCCTTTTTCAGTGCGTTGAATCGTTTTTATATCAGAAGACGAGTCATCAGCGATGTTCGGATAATGGTAGTAATTTCCGAGGCGCAAGCACTAAATTGAAAGAACTTAACCTAGTTAGGGCTTGAGTTGAAGGTGAGATGGAGTTGAGTTGCAGTTGTACAGGATATAGTGAATTGCTGACCAAATTTTTATTTATGGTGGTTTTAAGAGTGAGTTTGGCGTAAAGATTGCGGTTGAATTGAGGGTTGAGTTGGGTTCCGTTTGCGAGTTGAAATAGGGTTGAGTTGCGGTTTAGTTGGGCTTGGATTAGGATTTAGTGAGCTTTTGAGCAATCTATATACAGGGAAACCTCACTACAACGGAACTCGACGGGAGTAAAAACGTTTTCCGTTGTAGTGAGGTGTCCATTAAACTGAGGATTTGTGATTTTTTTTATAAAAATTTTATTGGGATTCTATATCTTACCCGATTTTGATGAAGGGATTTGCAAATGATTTTTAGACGAAGCTCTAGAATATTGTCAGTAGGATGGAACTTGGCTATTCTTTAATTGATTATGATGATCGGATTCTAAAATGATTTTTGGGTAAAGTTCTGGAATATGGCCAAGTATGATAAAACTGGCCTATTCCTCAACCGATTTGGCTATAAACTGTAAGAGGTTGTTAATAAATCCATGGTATAACAAGCTTCATTCATTGTATAGATTGCATGGTGTTAAATAGTATCCAGATTTTGATAGAGCCCACAAGGAAGTTAATTGCCTAAACTGGTTCCTTTACAACAACTATGTAGTGCGAATTGAGGAAGAGTTAACATCTAGCCCTAAGGAGTTCTGGAATTTCATTAACAGCAAGAAAAAAGTGGCTGGCTTTCCGTCTTCTATGTCGTACCAGGGCTCCGTCGCCAAATTTTTTGGGTCGGTTTATAAACCTGTTCTGTCGTCCGCTATCGTATCTCCAGCTTTGCCCACCTTCGATCAATTAAATATTTTCAAGTTTACCGAGGAAGAAGTACGGGATTGATTGATCCAGCTCGAGGTTGGAAAGGGAGCGGGTTATGATGGCTTCCCACCGATTCTGTTTGGGTGTTGTGCTGAGAGTTTGACCCGTCCTATTACCTTCATATTTAATGAAAGCCTTCGTCGCGGTTTTTTTCCCCGATCCTTGGAAAATTTCTTGTATTCATCCAATCATCAAGGCGGGTAGAAGAAGTGATGTGAGTAATTATCGTGGGATCGCCATTCTTTCTGTCTTACCCAAGTTGTTTGAATCTATGGTTAATAAAATCTTGTTCTTCCACATTAAAAACTTCATTTCTCCTGTACAACATGGATTTTATCCCGGTAGGTCTACAGTAACTAACTTGATTTCGTTTTGCGGCGACTTATTTGATAGTTTAAATTCCAGACATCAGCTTGACGTTCTTTATACAGACTTTGCCAAGGCTTTTGATATGACTGCCCACTCTATTCTTCTTAGTAAGTAAGAGAGTCTAAATTGTCAGTTTATTCCTATTAAATGGTTGCGTTCCTACCTCATTGATCGTTGGCATTCCGTTAGGATCTTGGGTTCTCACTCCCAATTATTTCATTTGCCATTTGGCGTGCCTCAAGGTTGTCACATTGGACCATTGTTGCTTTCATTGTTTATCAATGATGTGGTGCAATGCTTTGACATGAACATTTTCGCACGGGTTTCTAGTTTGTCTGATTGTGTAAAGTTGCAGGAGGACTTAAACAGATTTTCTAGTTGGTCAATTAATAATAGACTGGCTCTGAACGTGAGCAAATGTAGGACGCTTTCTTTTAATCGTATCCGCTCACCCATTCTTCACCAATATCAGGTGTACAATGAAGACGTTGACCGAGTCGAGTTCATTTCCGATCTTGGTGTGTTTTTTGCAGCTGACTCTACATTTACCAGACAAGTTAACACCATTGTTTCAAAGTCGTATATTATGTTGGGCTTTATTAAATGAAACTGTAGGGATTTTAGGGACCCGATAACGTTGACATCACTGTATGTCTCGTTTGTTCGGTCTATTTTGGAGTATGCATCTCCAGTTTGGGCGCTTTCCTACCACTGTCATTCAGGGAGGATTAAGAGTGTTCAGAAGCAATTTGTTCTGTTCGCGCTCCGATGTTTGCCGTCCACGCGTGCTGTAGAATATGTCCTCCCACCTTATCAAGATCGATGTAATCTTTTGAAACTGCAACGTCTAGACTATCGCCGGAACGTGGCTTACGCACTGTACGTGCGCGATATCATTAATTCCCATATCGATTGTGCCGGGTTACTCGCACGTCTAAAAATCTATGCTCCCGAACGCCGAATGCGTCAACGTGATGGACTTTCATTCATTGACCTGGTGGCAACAAACTATGGTTTTTCGGAACCGATCCTGAGAATATCACGGGTGTTCAATTCAGTTTCTCAAGTTTTCGATTTTCACTTGTCGAGAGACTTGTTCAATAATGTTTTATTTAAGTTTTTTAACAATTGTATTAGTTAGCCGTAATTGTTTGTACCGATTGTAGTCACTGTAGGTATCAAATAAATAAATAAATGGGATTCTAAAATGATTTTTAGATGAAGTCATCTGCCATGAAAATGGGATTTTAAAATAATTTTTGGATAAAGTTCTGGAATATGGACAAGTAGGATGAAACTTGGCTATTTCTTAACCGATTATGATTTAATTTGACATGTGCGATGAAATTGGGGTTCTAAACTAAGTTTTAGATAAAGTTGTTGGCATATTATATCACTTCATCTAAAAATCATTATAGGATTCCATTTCAAACGTGCATGCCCAATTTCATTTATTTATTTGTTTTCATTTATTCCAGAATTGTATCCAAAAATCATTTAAGAATCCCATTTCAATTAAGGATATCAAATTTCACTAAAACCGGCTAAGAAATAGCCAAGTTCCATCCTAATTGGTCATACTACATATAATTTGCTAAAGGTTCAATTTAAAATGAAAAAAGGTCAATTTGAAATCAATTTGAAATGTTTCCAATTTGAAGTGTAAAAGGAACAAATTGATGTGTATAAGTTTTAATTTGAAGTCTACTGGTGAAACCTGTATAATCGCAGAAATATCTGTCCGAAAATATCAACTTATCTAAGAGAGGTTTTCATTGAAAAACTTCAGTTGCATGTGACTTAAAAGTTTGTCCGTTGAAGAGAGGATTCCGCTGAATTGAGTGTCTATTGAAATGAGGTTTCATTGTATTTAAAAGTGAATGTTTATATATATGTACAGTATATGTGTGTGATATTTAAACAAATGCACACGCATTGAACAATTTGAACGAAATTTTCCACAAATTCACAGACATTCATCTCCTTCTCGAGACATGATAATCAGGTCTAAGGTTACTATAGAGGAATTTCTAAAACTTCAAAAATTGGGTTGATTTTTGATGACGGTATGATGGTATGGAGGTATGATGTTAAGATGGTATAATGGTACGATGGTTTGTATATAAGTACCAGGGCTGGTATCCTTTGGACTGATTAACCTATCAGCCATTCATCCATTGGCATATGCTGTTCCACCTTATATTAGGGTTTTTTATCAAAGATGTCTCTTTTAGCGCCATACTTTAGCCTGTGCCAAATGATCAAAAGTACCAAACGACCTCAGTCACCGATGATTGCCACGAGGAGGCAGTACTTACACTTGCGAATTGTGACCAGGTTACCCCTTACACAATTGTACCCATCACGATAGCTGCCTAAAAGATACTTAGAATGTCAACTGAAAAAATGTAATTATCAATCTTTGGTAATCGAAGAATTGTTACAACATTTACTAAGACACTTACGCTTGAAGCAAGCCAATTCCATTATTTGTCTAATTAGCGGGTGTGTGAAACCATTTAGAAATGAAAAAACATTCAGAAACCACATCAATAGTTTACATAAAATAAGATTCTTGTCAAATAGAAAGTGAAATCAAAATTTAGGGTTAGGTACGCTCACAGTGCAAGGCCCAGCAGTATGTAACACATATAACTATGAAAAAAAATTGGAAACATGTACAAACTTTCCTGGGCCAGGAATTGGTCAGTGCGATGCTCAAAATGAACTGAAACATAAAGTTTTCGCAGCAATCCTTCTTCAGCTTAATTTAGTTTCCCACGCCTATTAAATTTATCTGGATCCACAAATCTTGTTTCTACTATTACATTTCAATAATCGAAACACTTTATTTCAGGACCCGTCAATTTTACCACAGTTTAACTCCTATCATAAAATAAACTATTCGAAATTTTGTTATTACACCGATGGGTTTTTATATAAAAACAATAAATTGTTTGTCAACAAGAGCGAATAGAACTCCTACTTTATACTGATGCATTTGAAGTGTGCAATTCTGTAGGATGTGCTAAACCAAACACAAAATTCTGGCAATTTATTTGATGATTGGAAACTTAAATACCTATAACAGACCTAAAATAAACAGCATAATGCTGGCGTTGCTTTGCGCAGAATCGCATGTTAAAACATTCGGTTTTAATAAAATTTGTGAAAAATGTCTGTTAGATCTAAAGAAACTAGAATCTTAGAGGTAGGCACTGTTAAATGGTCTGTTATAGCCATTTGTGGAGATAATTTAGATGCTCATCAAATAGAAAGGTTTCTAGAAAAGTTTAGTTCGTCAGAATATTTTTGTAGGTTTTGCTATTTAACAATGAAAGAATTTAAAGACACGTATCACACTAGAAGTCAATTAAGATCTACCTACTGTTAAGACTTCATCCTGAAAATAAAAAAACCCTACAAAAAAGATTGGCATACATATGGTGTCCACCGTCCAACATCATCTGTTCACTGCATTATCACATCAGCTGAGCTGAAACAAGACAAACATCACAACATTATAATTACAAATATATTATTTTTACTAACATTTGCTACTTATCTCAAGATATTCCAATTACAATTTGTATCTAAAAAATATTATTAGTATTAATTAATCAGTAATAATTATATGTAAATTAAATTAAGTTATTCTCACCTCGATTTTATAATTATTTTGACAACTAAAAAATCTGTCAAAATTGCAAGTAGAGGAATTCTAATATTTTATATGACGAAATAACAAATTATGAAATAATCTCGAATCTCTAAATATATCGAAATTGTAGTTTCCACCACGACCACTAGAATTAATTTGACGTATTCTTTTTTGGTGGAAAAAATGACAAGCTAAAAGAAAAAAAAGGTGGAAATACAGACAGTGCTACTCAAACGTTCAATAAAAAACCATTTTTAACACAAATAAATTAATTGCAAATAATAAAATATTGAATATAATTTATAAACACAATTCTCTTTGTTTTAACGCAATTGTGAGAAGATTTAATTTGTGTAAGGCGCAAAATTCATAAAAGAAAATACAGTCCACGCTCAAATAGCAATCTCTTGGATACCATTCGCGAGCGTTTACAATTCAGTCAATTGAACCAATTGACATTGCTCATTGTGGAAATCATCGGTAAGCGTTTGCATCCAGCATTTTGGTCCTTCGAGCCGGATCTCGAACAAGTCTCAAGCAGTTAACCTCACATCAACGAACTCCGGACGACAATTATTTCGAAAAGAGAAAAATCACGTGCAGACAGCCACACTACCAAAGCGACAACGGGAAGCCATTTTTCAATCAGTAACGAAAACGTGGAGTCGCCATTTGCAAATTTTACAAATTTGTTAAAAATATTTGGACGCAATCTCAGCAAATTACAAGCGTCACATTTAAAACTCGACGTGAATAAACGTTGATATAATTATTTATCGTCAAGTTTCGAATCTCAAACATTATTATCGGCATAATACTTGTAAATTTCAAGTTTAAGTGAACTAAAGTGACCATAGTGCATTCCCAATGGAGCTTCCAGCGTTAAAAACGCTACGGTCTGTCAACAAGACGAAACTAACAAATATTTTGAAATTCATCCGCGAAGCAAATCCAAACACGCCTGTTGAAGACTTTCGGGCCCGGCTGCTGCGAGTGGAGAAATTAATGGAAGAATTCACAGCCATTGAAAACAAAATATTTGCTCTCGACCAGGCCGAGAGTGCTGATGACATTTACGAAGAGAATTATTACAATGCCATTGCGGGTCTCAATACTCAAATTCGGTCAAGAACATTTAGCGTCAATCCAATTCTCGACACTTCATTAAATGCAACGCAGAACGTTACACAAAACGAAGTTAAGTTACCAAAAATTCAGATTCCCCCTTTTTCTGGTGACTACGCAGAATCGCAATCATTCTATGATTTGTTTTGCACGACCATCCACGAATCAACATCTTTAAACCCAGTACAGAAGTTTCAGTACTTGAAGGGAGTATTGCGTGGAGAAGCTGCAGTGTTACTCCGTCATATAAGCATCACAGAGGGAAACTATATCGGTGCCCTGACTAAATTAAAGGAGCGATATGACAGGAAAAAGCATATTATAACCTCTTTTATAAGAACATTCATGGAACAACCTCAAATTCACAACGCCACTGCAGTCAGTATAAAAGGTTTAATGGACACCTCGGATGAAGTCATTCGTGGACTCAAGGCGCTAGGCGATAATGCGGAATCTCGCGATCCATGGCTCATTTTCATATTAATGAAGAAACTCGATGACAACTCTAAAACCTTATGGGCTCAAAGTGCTGCTGATTTAGAAAGTCCGCGTCTGTCTGACATTTTGGGGTTTCTATCCAAAAGGGTTGATACTCTAGAATCGTTAGCTTCTACCTCAAAAAGAATACTGCAAAAACCTCTGCTCAAGGGTCATATCGTCAGGACCCCAACCTCTCCATCGCTCACCGAAACTCAATCAAAATGTGCAATGCGCCAAAACGAAAGTCATTCGTTATTTCAATGTAAAAAATTCAACGAGCTCAACGCCAATCAACGCAGGGATTGGGCAAAGTTAGAACAAAGATATTACAACTGCCTCAGCATGAAACATCCAACTTTAAATGTCTTTCGAGATATCGATGTCACATTTGCCGAAGAAAGCATCACACACTGCTACATGGATCAGACACTCAGCAAGTAAGCGAGGCTAATTCAACTCACGATGTTCCTGAACCCGTAACTACTCTATGCTCACAAGGAGGTCAGGAATATTCCATTCTACCAACGGCAGTGGTTAATGTCGTCGATGCTACTGGCAGGTCTCATAAATATCGAGCATTGTTAGACTCTGGCTCTCAGGCTAGCTTCGTTACAGAGGCTTGTGTTCAACAGTTGCGTCTTCACCGACGAAATTCTCGATTATCCATCAGCGGTGTAGGTCACTCAGGAGCTGGTACTACAAGGGGAATAGTGACATTAACAATCATGCCCAACATGTCGTCTAAACCGAACTCAAAAATCGAAATAGAAGCTTTGGTGTTACCAAAAATTACTAGCGGGTTACCATGTATCGAGATAAGTGACAAGATCAGGAATCACTGGCGCAACATACAGCTTGCTGACCCACACTTCGATAATCCTGGCAATATCGACATTTTAATCGGAACTGATTATTTCTTTGATCTCCTGGAAGAAGGCCAGATAAAATCGAATCCAAGTCAGCCAGTTTTACAGAAAACAAGTCTAGGATGGATAGTTGCTGGGAAACTAAATAAAGCAAACCATGACACTGTTAAACTATTAACGACAGTTGCGAATAACTCACCACAAATCATCGATATTGATCACACGCTAAGAAAATTCTGGGAGTTGGAATCAATTAGTTCACCACAAGACATTTTAACGCCCGAAGAGAGCTTGAGTGAAAACCATTTTACCAGCACTACAAAAATCAATCAAGACGGACGTTTCACTGTTAGCTTGCCGTTTAAGAGTTCGCCGAGTAATTTAGGTCAATCACTAAACATTGCCATCGCCAGACTTCGCAGCACGGAACGTCGATTCACTCGCGACCCCCAATTCGCAACTTTGTACAAAGCATTTATGCTGGAATATGAAAACCTTCATCATATGGAAGAAATTACTCAAGATGAAATCATGGATGACGGGTTTTATTTGCCACATCATGGTGTATTACGAAAAGGTAGCACGACCACCGCACTCAGAGTTGTTTTCGATGGATCAGCGAAAACTAGTACCGGTATGTCCTTGAATGACTGATTGGCAGTGGGGCCTACAATTCAAGAAACATTGTTCTCAATTCTCCTACGCTTCCGTGAAAATTGTATTGCCTTTTCTGCCAACGTGGAAAAAATGTACCGCCAGATCAATATAGCCGATGAAGATATGAAGTACCAAAAGATCGTTTGGCGACAGGATTCTGCACAACCGATTCGTCATTACCGTCTACGCACCGTCACTTATGGACTAGCATCACCACCTTTTCTAGCGACAAGAACACTAAAGGAAATAGCTGTTCAAAATCACGCCACATCATCTCTTGCTGCTCAAGCCATTATTGAAAATATGTATGTGGAAGATCTCATGACCGGTGCTGATGACATTGCTGAAGCTTGTCAATTGAGGGATTCAGTCATCAGTTTACTAAGCAAGCATGGATTACAACTCAGGAAATGGAAATCAAACTCTCAACCGTTGCTCAGTTCTCTATCCGACAACCACAAGGATACACAACCAAAACAGATAGATAGTCACACTCATCAATCATCTTCTTCTGTCAAGGTGTTAGGAGTAAATTGGAACCCAACCACAGACGAAATCACTTTCATGTCAGATCTAACACCGACTCAAAGGTTGTCTAAGCGAGTCATTCTCTCAGAAGCCAGGCGCCTTTTCGACCCGCTTGGATGGTTAGCCCCCTTCACAATCTCAGTCAAAATATTCATGCAGTTACTTTGGACAAGCAACTTGGACTGGGACGATGCTATCACCGAGAGCCAAGCTAGCCAATGGAACCAAATAAGAACTCAGCTAAAAAATGTAACTCAAATCACGATCCCTCGATTCATTCAAACACGAAAAGCATCTACCATTGACATGCATGGATTCTGTGACGCCAACCAATCCGCATATGCAGCTGTAATCTACTACAAGATCACGAATAGTAACAACGAAGTGTTCATCAGATTAATCACCGCAAAGACCAAGGTATCACCCATCAAGCCACCGACTTTACCTCGTCTAGAACTTTGCGCATCCGTTCTCTTGACAAAGTTAATCACTTCCGTCAAACGGTCAACCAAGTTAAAGTTTGATAACACATATGCCTGGACTGACTCAAAAATAGTCCTTGATTGGCTTTCCAGTCATCCTCGGCGCTGGAGTACATTTGTGTGCAATCGAACCGCTGAAATTCTCACCTCTCTTAACCGCACACATTGGCATCATGTTTCATCAACAGATAATCCTGCAGATTGCGCTTCTCGGGGGCAACTGCCAGACGAATTAAGAAAAAACGTCTTGTGGTGGAATGGTCCCAGCTGGTTAATCCAGCCACTGGAATGTTGGCCAAAACAGAACTCAAACTATGGGAATGTAAACGAAGAAACCAACAAACTATTCGCAATGATTACTCTCAATAACGATTGGTTCAACGGATTATTTTTAAAATAGTCATCATTCCGAAAGTGCCAAAGAGTATTTGCCTACATAGCTAGGTTTCTCAACAATGCACGGAGTCCCAAAGGAACGAGAATCGATGGCCTTTTCCTCGAGAGAAATGAACTCTTCGAAGCCCAACGTCAAATATGTAAGGTTGAACAATTCACTTACTATTCAAATGAAATCTCATTACTACAAGCCAACCGGCCTGTCACTCAAAAAAGTTCTTTACTTTCCTTAAACCCATTTTTGGACTACGGTATTCTACGTGTGGGAGGAAGATTGGAAAACAGTGTCGCATCATTTTCAACGAAACACCCAATTATCCTTCACCAAAGATCAAGGATAGCTGCTTTAATACTCCAAGATGTTCATCTCGATAACAAGCATGCAGGACCAACACTTCTGCTGCAAATCTCCAGACAAGAATATTGGATACCAGCCGGAAAATCAAAGGCCAAGGAAATCGTGCGCAAATGTGTAATATGTTCTCGATTCAAAGCACAACTGCAGGAACAGTTAATGGGAAACTTGCCCAGTGGTAGAGTACAACTTACAAGACCATTTTTGCAAGTAGGCATCGACTACGCCGGACCAATACCAATTCACTTGACTCGGGGACGAGGCCAAAAAGTGTATAAGGCGTACATCTGCCTGTTCATATGTTTGAGTACCAAGGCGATTCATTTGGAATTGGTTGGAGATATGACCACTGAATCCTTCCTCGGCGCCTTAAAAAGATTCACCGCACGTCGAGGCATTCCCAGAGAAATCTTCTCTGATAACGGCTCAAACTTCATCGGTGCAAATAATCGCCTTCGGGAAGTATTTCACAAATTAATAAAAAACTCAATTCGTATCTCAGATTACTCTTCTAGATTTCACATTACGTGGCATTTTATTCCGCCAAGCGCTTCCCATTTTGGAGGCATATGGGAAGCTGCCATCAAATCTACCAAATTCCATCTCATCAGGGTAATTGGCAAACAAATCCTCACAATGGAAGAAATGAACACATTGCTGACCGAAATAGAAAGTGTCCTGAATTCAAGGCCGCTATGTGGAACAAATTCAACTGATATCGATGCATTAACACCATCTCACTTTCTGATTGGACATGCCGCGACAAAAATCCCAGAACCGGATATTTCAAATAAAAACTTATCTCATCTCACGAGATGGCAAATGGTCCAGCAGATTGCACAACATTTCTGGAGTCGATGGTCAAACGAATATTTGACATCACTGCAGAATCGTACGAAATGGAAGGGCAAAAAGGAACCAATCTTACTCAATGACATTGTCATAATTAATGACCGAAATTTACCAGTCAGCCAGTGGCCACTTGGAAGGGTAGTGCAGGTGCATCCTGGGTCGGATGGCCTAGTTAGAGTAGTCACTTTACAAACAAAATCGGGCGAGACGACTCGACCAATCCACAAGTTATGTCGACTACCTATACCTAATGAATCGTCCGTTGATGGCTCGGATGATATACACAAAACTAATCAATAATCATATTAAATCCAGTAGATTTAAGGGGCCCGGCATGTTAAGACTTCATCCTGAAAATAAAAAAACCCTACAAAAAAAGATTGGCATACATATGGTGTCCACCGTCCAACATCATCTGTTCACTGCATTATCACATCAGCTGAGCTGAAACAAGACAAACATCACAACATTATAATTACAAATATATTATTTTTACTAACATTTGCTACTTATCTCAAGATATTCCAATTACAATTTGTATCTAAAAAATATTATTAGTATTAATTAATCAGTAATAATTATATGTAAATTAAATTAAGTTATTCTCACCTCGATTTTATAATTATTTTGACAACTAAAAAATCTGTCAAAATTGCAAGTAGAGGAATTCTAATATTTTATATGACGAAATAACAAATTATGAAATAATCTCGAATCTCTAAATATATCGAAATTGTAGTTTCCACCACGACCACTAGAATTAATTTGACGTATTCTTTTTTGGTGGAAAAAATGACAAGCTAAAAGAAAAAAAAGGTGGAAATACAGACAGTGCTACTCAAACGTTCAATAAAAAACCATTTTTAACACAAATAAATTAATTGCAAATAATAAAATATTGAATATAATTTATAAACACAATTCTCTTTGTTTTAACGCAATTGTGAGAAGATTTAATTTGTGTAAGGCGCAAAATTCATAAAAGAAAATACAGTCCACGCTCAAATAGCAATCTCTTGGATACCATTCGCGAGCGTTTACAATTCAGTCAATTGAACCAATCGACATTGCTCATTGTGGAAATCATCGGTAAGCGTTTGCATCCAACACCTACAGTGTAGATGTCGAAGGTTTTTTACAAGGTTCTGTTCATGGAATTAAACACAATTCTTGTTTCAATGACTTACAGTTTTTCATCATGTTAGCAATCCTGGTCTGCCACCGTGTATTGCATACGATTCATGTGAAGGTGTCATTGCATTCGACATTTGCCTTGCAATTCATTATTTCGTGAATAATCACTGGTTTTCTTACGATTATCTTAATCTTAATTTGAGCCGTTTAGAAAAAAAAATTTAAATATAATGTGAGTTTTCCGGAAATTAAATGAATTAATAAAAAGCCGACTGGACATGCACTGCAAAACAGTTGTTAACTACTTACTAATTTTACTGCCTCTAGCGATAATAGAAAATATGATAGATCCTAATGGTGTTGTTTTAGAAATGGTCATACACCTCTTACAAATATCACAGATAGTTTTGTCACATATCACCTAGGTTCAATTGCTAGAAGGAATAATTAATAGATATTTATAATAGATATTTAGCGCCGTTCCGTTTCGTGTCATGTCGCCTTTACGGATTGTCAAGCACAATGCGCCCATACCTTTTCAGAAAAGTGACAGATCAGCATTTAATTAAAAATACTAAAATTTTGAATATTAAAACGTTAAAAATTTAATAAAATGACAAACCGTGTTTTTAAAAGTTATGTACGTATATCAGTTTGTTGGCATTATATGTATGTATATAATATACAAGAGGTGCAAAAGGTATAAACAGACAAAATTTAATAAAAGACGATGGTGGGTAAGGCCATTAAATCAACCAAGAAATGTTAATTCTAATTTTGTTTCAACATACGAGAAAATGAAAAAAATCGATCTAGAAGAATTTTTGATCCATACTCGCATGACAAGATCAGTTTATGATTTATTTTTAAACATTCTCGAAAATGATCTCACACAATGTTAAATTCGGCCTCCAATAGATTTTGAATGTAGATTAGCGGTTACGTTATCGTAAATATAACAGTAAGTATAAAAGTATAAAATTTTGTGAATTTTAGATACCTTTCCCAAGGTGTGTCTTCTAAATTTCTTTCTTGGAGCTACAAAATGGGTAACACAACTGTAAAAAATATTATTTTCGAGACTTGTGAAATAATTTGGTAAGTTTTATCTCCAACCTACATATCAATTCAGAATCAAACAGATTATTCACAAATTGCCAAGGATTTTAAAGAAATGTGGAATATGCCTATTTGTGTTGGTGCCATTGACGGGAAACACATAACCATTCAGTACCCACCAAATAGCAATACCAGCTACTTGCGTTGGTTCTTATGGTAGCCAAAGTGATGGAGATATAGTGTACTGTGTCATAATATAATATGGCAAAAAACTGCAACATGGAAGTTTGGCAATCCCAAAGAAGAACGATTACCAAACTCTAACATATCGAATCCATATTTCTATGTAGCTGATGCTGCTTTTCCGCTTAGGACTTATATTATGAAGCCTTTTCCCGGCCTACATTTTTCACTAAATCAACAAGTTTTTAACTATAGATTTTCAAGGGCCAGAAGAGTTATAGAAAATGCTTTTGGCATTCTAGTAGATCGGTGGGCGCATTTTGAAGACTTCAATAAATATGTTTCCGGAAGGTAGTTCGAGAAACTATTGCAAACAATTTCAATAAAAAACAATTTCATTAAATTAAATGATTCTGCTGCAAAATATTGCCCTTCAAACTACGCGGATTGAGAAGATAATGATCATATTGTTCATACTGGAGAATGGCAAAATGAAACGGCACCATTGAGATCTACCCGGGATCAAACAACTCAGCATGTACTGCTATGCAAATGATGAGAATCCAAATGGCCGAATATTTCTCTAGTGAAGATGCAGTTCCTTTTCAGTATAGTATGCTGAATAAAATTTTATATTATTTTAAATATTTTATTCATAATAAATTGTACAATTGTTTACGGCTTCATTAACTTTTTGAAGCATTAAAATTTTGTAGTTCATTTTTTCTAAATCGTTCATTTTTTGCATTGAAAACTCAATAGATTTGAGAAAACAGCTGTCCTTGTTATTTAAACTGTGCAGAAATCTGTTTTTTACTTTATCTGCTTGTGCTATTTTTCGCCTTTTTGTTGGTGGCTGTATTGGCGGAAGTGGTATGGATGATGCGCTTGGGTTTTCTATGTCTTCAGAATCAAGTTCATCAAGCTGAAAACTGCTGCTGGAATCGTAAATTTCTTCGATGTAGCTATTTTCTGTTATGGTAAAATAAATTATCAAAAATTGTAACTAAAAAATATTTAAAATATAATGTTTGAAACCTACGTTCGTGGTTTGATAGAATCGTCTAGGAATTGCAACATAGGAAGCAATTCCCAAACTTGGACGGTTTCAAATTTGAGACCCAATCGGCTGTAGTTGTTTTTTCTTCTCCCTGACATATCGGTCTCTAATCCCACTCCATTTCTTCTTTGCCTAAAAACCAACACAAACAATAACACCATATTACAAAACTTATCAACTATCCATGTATTATTCCAACAAATATTACCTTCTATATTAAATTGCTTTGAAATGTCTTCCCATTTTTATAATTTTTTTCAAATTTTTATAATTTTTGTTGGCTTTGCTATACAACTCTGGATAGCATTTAATTTTTTCAATATATCTGAAACAAAAATGTCAGACGACGAAGCAAATGCCAAAAAAGCCTGGCTTAAACAAAATTATGGACATGAACATTCCAATAACGCATTAAATTTGGAAATTTTAGAAGTTTTGAAACAAAAATTTACCCACCAACGTAAATTTATTAACGGAAATCCAACAATTGCCGAGATAAGAGAACAATGGCCATATCTATTAACACAAAAGTTCCTAATTTATCATTTTTTCGAATTAATGGAAATTGAAGGAAACCTAGTTTTTAATAAATGGGATTTATTAAAAAATACGATTATACAAGTTGGTAAAAAGCTTACAAATATAAATCTAAATGACGAAGAAGAAGAAGACTTAAAAGTGTTAAGCATAATAACAACACATTTTGCATGCTGAAAAATTATCCTGTAAGTATATGGTATATTACTTTCTTTTACGTAAGTAAAAAAATGGAGGTGTGGCCAACACACGACTTTCTTTTACGAACAGAGAATTTTGAGGAATTTTATTCTATTTTTTTATAATTTACCTGCATTCTAACTGCCTCGGCTGGTAAATATGCTGTTTTGAGGTTATTGTTCAACGTAATCCATATATCGCGTACGGCAGCTTTACATTTTTCGGCCGCTCAGTGTGATTTCGAAAGTTGTGAAATCTGATAAAACGGCCTATAGCCCGAAAGCGATGAAGCGACATTGTTGCTCGAAAGACTGGACGGTTGTTGGTCTTCCACAACTCTGTCGTGTGTTGCATATTCCTATGACTCCGTCAGGCTGCCAGCAAAATACCGATATTCGCTAATAACTTCTGTTCTGTCAGAGGTGTCCATGTTGATATTTTCTGATTTTTCGCTATTTCACTTTCAGCTTTTCGGTTAGTTTCTCTTGTTATAATATCTATCATTTCCGGTGTTATGAGCGTTTTGAATATGTATATCTATCGGAATTAGACTTCTTCCTCGCCGACCATTGCCACCCGCCTCTCAAATAATATTGTGTGCTCTTAGTCGTTCAATAGCTGGCGGTTCCTTGTTCCATTTTGTTTCGTCTCGTGCAAGGAAATATTCATTACGTAGTTGCACATCTTGCTGTTGAAACAATGATTGAATATCAGCGTGATTTTCTTCTAATAACTCTTCATCGTAGCTATTTTCAATGTCCGTGAAGCCGAAACGATTTCGTTCTTAGCATCAGAAGCATTCTCATACGGAACATAATCTGCTTCTTCACCATTACTAGCCTCACCAATGTCGCTTACGTTTTATTCATCAAACTCTTCTGCAATAATTCTTCTAAGTTCTTCTTGCCTTTGTGATTCGGACATACTAACAACTTAAACACGCATTTAGGATTTTTTTTTACAAATATTAGCAATAAATATTTTTACCGTCTACATCTGTATTTACTTATTTCATTATCATCCATTTTCATACAACGGTTTATGAAAAAATTCGGATAACTCTCACTAGTATTATTTTACAAAAATATTTATTCACTTGGAAATACTTCCGTTCAACTCAAAAAAATACTGAGGTAATAAATGAAACACATCAAAATAAACACAAAAAATCAGGTGCTATATACAAACAAAAAATAACAGTTTATTACTAAATATACGAAATTAAGTACGACGATAAAAACGACTAATATTGTATGACAAAAAAAGGTCTGGCTAGACCTTATCCCTGTTGTACGACTGAGCGCTCCAAGAGCGATCAATGATCAATCACGGTGACGCGCTTTTATACCTCACGGTGATCATTACTTTATACCATATTTCGTAAAAAAAAAGCACGGAAAAAATGCGAACATTTTAATTTACTACATGCCCCAGTTGTACGACTGAGTGCTCCAACAGCGCAAATTTAGCGATCACCGTGATCGCTCAATTTAACCTCACCGTGAGCATCACTTTACACCATATTTCGTCTAAAAAAGAACGAATACCGATGGAATGTATGGTGCAGTAGTATTTGTAAACGGTTAGTTTAAGAAATTGTTTGATAGATGGTGCTGTTATGTCGGTAAAGTGATGCTCACGGTGAGGGCAAATTGAGCGATCACGGTGATCGCTAAATTAGCGCTGTTGGAGCACTCAATCGTACAACTGGGTAACCCCAGATGTTACTTGAATAAGTTTTTTTGGATTAAAATAATACTTTTATTTAGTAAAAAAAATATTTTTTTTTTATTCATTTTATAAAATAATAAAATTCAAAAATTCATCCAGTTTACAGTTAAATTATCACATTTAAATAATTAATTATTAATAAATTCAACGTTTTCTAATAAATTCCAATTTAAATAAAATAAAATTAATAATTCAAGTTTAAGAATAATATTCAAAATATCTAAGACTAAAATTAATTTCACAATGACACAATTATCACATGTGGTTAAATAATAGTTGACAACAAGTTGCCAAAAAACGATTAAGTATAAAAATAAAATATCACTAGTAAATAATTAATTCAACATTTCCTAATAAATTCCAATATAAATAAAATAAAATAAATAATTCATGTTAAAGAATAATTCAAAATAACTAAGACTATAATTAATTAGAAATCTAAATTATTGTTCACGCAACTTCTTATTGTGTTGCCTGTTATGTGCTCGTCTGAATTCCATTTTAAGTTTAGATTGAAAGCTCTCCAGGCTATCAAGTGGAGATTTCCAAGCCTCTAAAAAAAAGTATAAAAGATATTGTTTATGAATTGTGAAATTTATATAAAATAAGCAAATCTTACCAAACATGATTACATTGAGCTTTTTAAATTTATTAAAAGCAATTTTTCTTTGAGTCCCCCCGAAATTTAGCTGCAGTGCTAATAAATCTGATATGGTCTTCTGGAACGCCAAGCTTAGCCCTTTTCCTAGGTTTACAAATCATGTGAGATAATTCACCTGAAATTCAAATTACCAATAATTAATCAGTTACATAAAGTGTAATAATCGTATATAAATCATCTTTACCAATTGTTCCCGAAATTCAGTGTTACAACACCTTGCTTCCAGCTCCTCCAATTCTTTAAGTGATGCTAGAGGGAATAATTTCTGTAGCTCCTTATTGATGTTTCTAGTGTTTACTCCGTTATTTTGTTGCGCAATCCTCCTCGACAAATTTTTAAACAAATAGGTTAATTTGTCTAATTTAAAATGTATTTTTTTTATTTCCGTATTGCAGCAGCAAGGAGTTGGTTTAGTCGCTTTATCTATAACTTGGTTGCTGGTTGGTTCTAAGGTTTTCAACGATGAATTTGGTAATAACGGGTTATTTTCTGCCGGCGGTTTTGTTGTTTGTTTGCTTTTTATACATAATTTACTATTCTTATTTACAGGACCTATTGTTTTATATTCATCGAAGAGTATATTTAATGGTGGTGGTGGCATATGCTTTTGAGTCATCGCCCATGTCTTTTGATAATGACTTGATGATATTCGATCTTTAAAATAATAATTGTTATATAAAATAAGTGCAAAATTGTGATAAAATTTTATATTACCAGGATTTAAGAAAACAAAATCTTTTGGGTTGGCATCAAACGGGCATGTTGCTTCCTCTCGAAAGTCAAGCTCTTGACTATCCATACTAAATAAAAAGTGTCTTAATTAATATTTCTGTTTCGAGAAATTATTCTCGAAACAGAAATATTAATTAAGACACTTTTAGTTTCTAGTTAATGCTGGTGGTGAATTTCTATTTTGGATCGGTGGTGATTTTCGATTTTCAATCGGTAATAATGCTGGTGGCGAATTTCGGTTTGGAATCGGTGATAAGTGACCGGTGGTTTTAATAATTATTTTATCAAATTAATTTTTGGAAGTAAATAAATTTATATTTCCATTTTCTACTGGATAATCTTTATAAAAACATTTCTGTAGCCAATCAAGGTCTTGACTTTCCATGCTAAATAAAAATATAAATATTACTGAGGGTAAAAAACAAATAAAATTAAAATCTAAAAAAGATAATATTGTATTATTGTAAAGCTACAAAATTTAAATATAATTATACATTAATTGCCCCTTTAATGGAGAAGGGGTATTAAAATATAATTAATTTTATTAAATAACTTTTACATATTTAAATTTAATTGATGTAATAGGATATATCCGATATTCCTTTACACTGAAGAATACCAAGCGTCACTTGTGAGTTAAGGGGCTTAATGAAAAATGGTGATAGATAAAGTAGTTAGTAAATGGTAGTTTCATTTTCTTGGACAAATTCCGAAATTAAAAATGGAATATCTCCCGCCAAATGGCAGCATTTGTCAGCTTCCGTATTTTTTAATATAAAATTATCAAACTTAAATGTATTATTTTTTAAATCAGTGTCATGGGGAAACTGCTCACTTAAATTAATTGACATTTGTATTTCATCTATACGATTGGCAAGCTGTTGTAAAATTAAACTTGGTTTTCTTACTAATTTCTTTAACTGCTGCATATAATTTTCAAATGTATATGCTGAGAACGAATCTACGCTACCGTATTGGGAAACGCAATGTGCGATATGGAGAAGACCGTATACCTTATAGCTAACTCTATTCTCACCATAAATTTTGGGAAATATTCTAACAGCTTGTGAAAAATTGCAAAAGTAATCATGTGATTACAAAACCGGGAAAACCACCACATGAAGCATCTTTTTAAATTTCAATTTTGGTATTTACCAGTTATATCTAAACTATGTGAGAAGTTATTGATAAAAATTTTAAATCCGACAATCAAGAGGAAAAACTTAATCCCACATTATCAGTTCGAATCCCACATTATCAGAATAACTAAATCACTGGAAGAGAAAGAACTCGGTTCTAGAATACTTTTCGACGCTGCGCTGGATTTTGATAAAGTTTGATGAGACAGACTTCAAGTCACCAATCACCAGTCTGAACTTTTGCTATCCCCATCAGATAAGCCAAATTATAGTAAAATGAACCTTTATTTCGGTCTGGCTAACTTCGGTGGTGATACTGTAAAGCAAGCTGTAGCCTTGAGGCACATGGTCTCTAAGTTTGGACTATTAAATTTCTTGGAGAACAACGAGTCGAAGCTTTGGTCTTTAAACACGTCTGATTCTCTTAATGATCGCACGTTCCCCGTACCGATCCTAAATGTTGGTTCCGATACGTAAACGGGAGTTTGGTGTTATAGTTTTGGTTTATATTATTAACAGTACAAGATTTTACAAATGTGGGTCGTTAGCCCGCGGATCCAACAGATTAGTCGCCTCCTACGATAAGCACCCCGACCGCAGGAGTTAAAAAAAACTAAATGAAACGAAATTATTCTATTGGCTTCAACACCGTTATAAAAATTATAAAACAAATTTCATCTGTGTCTGCAATATTGAAGAAGCAATTTTAAAAATAAATCTCCCCTTTCCTTTTAAAACTAATTTTAATTATAAATAATTTATTTAATATTTTATTTAATTTAAAAATACGTGAAATCAAAAATTGTGTGCAAGATTTATTGCACAAAGTTTTTTTTCAGAATGGTTAATTACTTTTTGGTGCGTTTCTTGTGCACGATTAATCATTTTTTTATGGAAGAATTAATTACTAGCCATTTTCTTTGCAGTGTGCGTCACACCAGAAATGATATTTTAGAAAACCCAAATTTTCTATGTATATTTTGCACCATTGGGATTGTGCAATTGTGTGCATGTAATTAGAAAATTTGTGCATAGCATACTTTAGGAAACATGATTTCTCACGTGATTATCACACCAGAAATCCCATGTATACTGTTTACCTAATAAAACATATTTTCCGAAGTCACTATTGAAATTGTGCGTTACTAAACTAGCCTTGAAAATAGTTTATATTGGCCAATAGAATCAGCCATAGAACATCCACAATTTATCAAAATCTCGGTTTATGGAAGAGGTTATACGGCCGATTTCCAGAAATCTCACCTTTTATTAACATTCGAATTAAAACAAAGTATAGTTAATATTCTGGCCAAGATTCACGTTTGTGCACATTACACTTCAGCCAAAATCCGCCGTAGAACATCTGGAGATTTCCAGAAATCCCACCTTTCATAAACATTCGAATTAAAACAAAGTGTAGTTAGTATTATGGTCAAGATTGACGTTTGTGCATGTTATACTTTAGCCAGAATCGGCCATAGAACATCCACAATTTATCAAAATCGCGGTTTTTCGCAGAGGTTACGATTTCCAGAAATTCCGCCTTTTATTAACGTTTGAATTAAAATAAAGTGGAGCATAAAAAGAATAACAAATCGCATCATATATTATGACCGGAATCGCTCAGATCTTCTCCATAATATTAAATACACTTTGTTACAATTCGAATATTATTATAAGGTAGGATTTCTGGAAATTGCCTATATAACTTTTTGGGAAAACGGCGATTTTGATCAATTGTGGATGTTCTATGGCTGCTTCTGGCTAAAGTGTAATATGCAAAAACGTGACTGTTGCCAAGAATATTAAAGACACTTTGTTTTAATTCGAATGTTAAAATAAGATGGGATTTCCGGAAATCGGCCGTATAACCTCTTCGATAATCTGAGATTTTGATAAATTTTGAATGCTCTATGGCCGATTTTGGCCCATATAAACTATTTTCAAGGTATATTTAGTAAGGCATAATTTTACACAAACATCATACACCGAAAAATATGTTTTATTATGTAAACGGAACATATGGGATTTCTGGTGTGATAATCAAGTGAGAAAAATTGCACAAAATTGTGCATTTACTTTCTAAATACAGGCACAAAATTGCACAATCACAACGGTGCAAAATATACATAAAAAATTTGGGTTTTCTAAAATAGGATTTCTGGTGCGATGTTCACCTTTTGCAACCTATACATATTTTGTTTTGGTTTATTATTTTCATCCTAAAAGCAAATAACTATGAGTAGATATTTATTTTTTATCCATATTATTTCTTTTTTTTGAATAGGATCAGATGGATATTATTGTGTAGTGGTGTAATATATAGATAATTCAGGGACGGATAACGTTATATAACGTTACCCGAATAACGTTAAAAAACGCTAAAACTGCGAAGTTTTTCAAGAAAACGTAACCAAACCTATTAGGCTATGTTATAACGTAACCGTAACAGATAACCTTATAAAAAATGTTTTTATTCCTGGTAGCATTATTTAACACTAGAATTATTGATCCGTCAAAATGACGGATTGTACATTTATTGAATTCACTCTTTTCCCTCATTCTCGAATCCTCATTTTGACTTGTCGGTAGTTCTAGTGTTAAAACCTTACTAACCTTTCTTAACTTTTGATAATGTTATTTGTTCAATAATGTTAAAAACATTAACTAATGCTAGATAACGTTATGTAACGTAACGTTTCACATAATTTAAGGTTAAATAACGTTATAACGTAATCAAAGAAAAATTTGGGAATTTTTTCCAATAACGTAACGAAATCTTAGGGTTTTCCGATCCCTGGATATAATACGAGCATGAATATTCGCAGAAGAACTAATGAAAATGAGTTGATTATGTATTGTGTGTATAGGTGTGTACAACATAACCTGCTAAAATTCTCTCTTATTGAGAAATTATTTGGATTTTGATACGGATTATTCTCTTCGTACAGTTTTTCCCATTTGATTAATTTTTGTTTTAAATCAAAATGGAGACTCTCAATTTTGTCTAGAGATTCAGAATGCGCTTCGTCAAATTTGCCTTTCACACTTTTTTCGAGTGCTCGGAATTCCTTCCACTCGTCAACTAAAAGATCCAAGTATGCCTTTATTTCACTTATACGAGTAGTATCACTGAAAGTTATCACTTGAGCTTTAATATTTTCCAAGCCCTTCAACAAACGTTTAATGGCTCGAGTTTCCGCAATTTTTTAAATTTTGTAGACCGTAATTTATTGCACAAAACGTGGAAAATTTCACCGATATCGCACAAAATATTCTCAATAAAAAATAAGTTCACGTTTTCTCACTGTTTAAATTCCGTTTTATTTTTTTTTTTTTTTTTTAATTTTTAGATAATTGAGCTTTTTACTCACGGTTTATTAACAAAAGGCTCCAATTATCCGGCTCGAAGGACCATGTACAAAATTGTATCCAATAGGTTCGGTTTAAATTTTGTTTTATATGCACTATGTGTGGCAATTCGCAAATAAAATTTAATTACCAAAACCCATATAATGTGTGTTGAACTGGAAATTTCTCGTGTCCGGTAGAATAGCGTTGTTCGTAATAAAAATGGTTGGTTTTGTCGTCGGTGTCCAAAATGAAGGCGAAGGTCCAAAAAATCGTTTGGGGTGTTATCGTGTCCAATTTACTTGCGTAGGTCAATAAAATGTCGAAGCGGCTTTCTCAATTCCAATTTTTTGTTCCGGTATATAAAAAATAAAAATTCACTGGTTTTTTTGTTTGTTTGGTTGATCACTGTATTCACTGGATTATCTCAGACTATTGTACATAATATTTTCTTTTACATATTTATATAAAAATAATTGTTATACAAAACTAATTTAAGTGTTATACAATAAATATCGCCATCTAACATTTAAAATAAATAATATATATGGTACTATAATTAAGTTGGTATCTTAACTATAAATTATTTTCTAATTGATAATAATAATTTTAATTACAACGGTTGGTATGATTGTGATTTATGTTAATAAAAATGTCAGACTTGTTTAGTAAGTAGAATATAAAACAAGAATGAAAATTATTTAAATGTAACGTTACATCAGCCGGTAAATTAGATAAGTATAATTTATAGTTTTTTTTTTGTGTTTCGTTAATTCTCTGTGGTTTTTTATTGTTTTCAGGATATCAGCTGTTTGATCATCATCAACAGTCAGAAAGTTAGCCAACTTGAGGTATGTTGTTTGGTCGGTATATATTGATCTCTATTTGGGTATCTAAAATCCAAGCCAAAAATCTAAAAGTTGGTCTGTAGTCAAATTAGGCCTACTTCTCATCACCCAATAAAGGAATCCGATGAGCGATGCCTCTAAATGCGTCTAGTATTATGAAAATTTCGTCAACTGATCTTTATTTGGGTATCTAAAATCCAAGACAAAACATCTTAAAGTTGGTCAGTAGTTAAATTAGACCTATGTACATCTTATCACTCAATAAAGGAATCCGATGAGCAATGCCTATAAATACATTTAGTACTGCGACAAAGAGTTCCTCAACTTGAGGTATGTTGTGTGTATATGATTGATCTCTATTTGGGTATTTCAAATCCAAACCAGGTGATAGAATGCACCAACCCCATATCAATGAAATATGGGTTTGGTGCATTCTATAACCAGGTCAGTAGTTAAATTTGCCGTACATCTTATCACCCAATAAAGCAATTCGATGAGCAATGCCTATAATTGCGTTTAGTATTACGTCAAAAAGTTCGCCAACTTGAGGTATGTTGTGTGGTCCCAGTCCGTATATATTGATCTCTATTTGGGTATCTGAAATCCAAGCCAAAATTCTAAAAGTTGGTCAATAGGTAAACTAGGCCTACATCTTATCACCCAATAAAGGAATCCGATGAGCAATGCCTGTAAATACGTTTAGTATTATGTCAGAAAGTTAGCCAACTTGAGGTATGTTGTGTGGTCGGTATATATTGATCTCTATTTGGGTTTCTAAAATCCAAGCCAAAATTCTAAAAGTTCACCCAATAAAATATAAAAGCGTTTAGTATTATGTAATAAATTATGTGATTTGAAACTTTTGAAATCGGTACGTATCGTTCTATTTTTATTTATCTTAAACTTTAAATATATTTAGTTTAACTAAAAATAATATATAAAATATATTTTTGCAACTAAATTTTTATATATTGTAGGTGTCTGAAAAACGCCTAAATGTTATATTTACACACATGCTTGCAAACAAATTGTTGTTTTTGTATTTTTAGGATAAATATAGGATAAACTTCATATCCCTTATTAAACTTCATGTTTGAAAGATTGCAGTTGGAAACTACACTAAACAACATAGATGGGTCTTCTTGTACGCCTTACCTTGCTCTAATTGGTAATTTAAAATTATTTTATTTTATCTAAAAAATTGTTGATACAGTACCAACACTATTTTTAAATAACAGATCACGGCGAAAAACATACAACAATTTATTTGTTCGTTTATGGCAATTTATTGTTTTTTTTTACTTTTCATGTAATTTTATGAGAAAAGGTCCGGCAACTTTGCCCACATGAAAAATTTAGCAATTTTCAACGGATTTCTTTTACTAAGTACACAAAAAGAGCATCCAATGAAATAATAAAAAAAAATTATTGTTGATTTCATTTTAAAACATAATTTTAAAACTAAATGCGAAATTAACCAAATTTGGACTAAATTAAAAAGTCATATCTCATTCCAATTAAGATGTACTCGTCCGATGTAGTGAATATGTTCTCTGGCAAGGCGATATAAATATCTATCTCTTAGATTTATAATATGTACAATTTTGAAAATTTACCATTTTAGCCCAATTCTTTTTTATAGAAAAAGAACGAACACTGGCAATTTTACTTCAACTATCACAATCAAACACTAAACTATAAACTTATACATTGAATTTTTTTTTTTTTCTTAATAGAATAAAATTAGCAGTCATTTCCGATCTATTCAATTATTTTAATTTTCCGGTAAGCCTCCAATTTTCCACGAATTCCAAGAGAAAATATATGCCTTAAAACTTGAAACAACTGATTATCATAAACATAATTAAAAATTTAATCTCGAACAAAATATTTAATATTGACGCAACAAATCATGAATCCCCAAACATGGGTTAAGGCTAAGAGCTTCCAACATTCTCGTAAACAAACCAAAACAGAAAATTCTTTATCGTATCTTAAAAATCAAATATTTACATAAACGACATACTCGAGTGAAAAAAAATTCCAAACAAACTTCATTCTCTCACAAAAAATGTAATTCGATTTTATTTACGTTAATTTTGCATATAGACACAAAACACCAACAATAACAACAACAACAACGGCAGTTTTTCAGGGAAAAATCGGAAAAATTTGTAGCTACACTTTTCTTAAATATATATTAAAAATGATAACAGCCTCGATGAATAAAAAGAAGACGAAAAACAAGAGACATTTACACAGAGAGTAGTAAAATGAAGACGAACAATTTATATTTGCCTTCGAGAAGAAAATCTCTTCATTGTTTTTCGATTTTTCAAGCTGTGTGCGTGTATGTGTGTAGTATGTATATTATGTTATTTGTGTGGAACCCATCGATGTACATAGTATATTTTAGATAGATATTCGAATGGAAAATTCAAACAAACAAAAAGCAATTCGACTCGAAGATAACCAAAAGATACATAAAAATCAGATAAATTTCCCGGTGTGTACAACAAAAACTAAAGCGTATGAAAGTTTAGTCTAAAGTATTTCGTATACGTGCAAAGATTGTAAACTGAAATTATGAAAATGTTTTTAATTTAACTTTGCATTTTTATCATTAACTACCTACTACTGTGTGCAAATAAGTTTACATAGGTAGAGGTTAGGTAAGAATGATCACTGAGATGAGAGATTCATCTTTCAACGATTTCGATGGAGGGTTACATGATTTTTTTGTGTAAGACAGTGTAGTTCATTGATCTCTTTATTACTATTATTGCCAACAAAAGAAAAAATTGATTTGAATTTATGATATTCTTACGAATGTACCAATAAAATAATATAAATAAATAAGACGAAAAAGCAAAAATGTATAAAGTAATAATAAAAACAATAAGATGAAGAGGAAGAAATTATAGTTTATATCTGGGGAATGATTGGAATTCGTAATGGACGTATGTATGTTATTTGAATCGTATATATGCATTGTTTGGATATATCATACGTACTGTGCCCGTTACAATATGGAAAGGAGGCTGATAAAGGGAACGGAAATAAACTATTAAAGCTTATTAAATTACATATGGACGAATACGTAAGATATGTTTATATCGTGTGTGTCGGAACGTTTATGTTAATCCAATAAATGTAAATCATATACATACACAAACGGATGTAATATTTGGGATACTTGGTCATACTTTATGTTACTTATGCTTTACATTTATATGGTATGTTAAAATGGACACAGTCACGCACCATTTAAAAATGAAACGTTTCTGTAAATAGTCAAGTCGACAAAAATTTAACAGTCAAATGGTTTGTGACAACAAAGGATTCGTACTACAGTTCAGTTCATCATTAATTCAGAGAATTCGACCGCAGCCACAATTGTAAATTATTATAATTTTTTCAACTTTATCTGTAGATATCACCTTTTCTAAAGTTCTATTCGATACATGGTTTGGTACTTGGACAAATAATTGTTATTACATAAAACTTAATTGAAAATGGATAGTGTAAGGTTATAATATATTGTGACAAACGCATCCCAAAGAATTTCATACACCGATTGATCAAACCAATTTAAATATAATTTTGTAATTTATAAAGTAATTCGCTAGATTAAGCTGGCTATGTAATTGATAAAATAAAGCGGTAATGTAATTGATAAAATAAAGTCAGCCTAACCAGCTTTTTGGTACAAGGGAAATTGGAAGTATTTCTATTTATTTTCCAACTCTCAAGCTAAGCAATCCAAACTCTCAATCAACAAACAAAAATCTTCGTAGAGGAAGGTCAATAACTTGTTATATTTGTTGAGTTGAAGTGACCCCTTTTTTTTTTAAATGGTTACATCCGTGTCAGATGTGGGGTCATACTGCCATAGTAGTTCTACGAACTAACCGACGAACAAAATGGAGCAACTCTACAGCGGCAACTGAAAGAACTCCAGCAAAAGGTGACTGCCCTACAGCAGTCGCATAAAAACATGGAAGTAGCTGAAAAGAAGGCTGAAGAAGAGGTCGCGATCACTCAACAGCAATTGGCGGCCGTTCGGCAAGCCCAGGAGGCGGCAGAAGCAGAAAGCAGAGGACGAGAACGCGGCGGCTCAGCAACAGTTGGTGACGATGAAGACAAAGATGGCCGCAAATGCACATAGAACACAAGAGGAATTCGAGAAGATTCAGCGAAACGATTTTGATACTCTTCAACGGGAGGCCTTCGATTTGTCAAGGAGAATATCGCACCTAGCCAAGATGTCGACGCCGGGTTCTTCCTTCGCGGCCGAAGATGTTACCATTGGAAATATTAGTACAGCGAATACTTTACTTACGCAACCACAGCCAAAGGAGGTGAATCCACCGAAGACCATCGACATAAGGGAGCTTAACCTGAAGTTAATGGATTTACTCGTCAGCAAGACAGACCTCGGAGAAACTTTAATGAATCGATCGACTGCACCGATTCCGGTACGGACACTAAAGTTATCAACGTATGAGGGCACATCAACATGGGAGGAATACTTTACGCACTTCGAACTGATCGCAGATGCTAATGGATGGTCCACTCCTCAATGAGCCATACAGTTAGGGGCAATACCAGTCAGAAAACCAGTACACCTTTCTTCGTTATAGAGCACAACAAACCAAAGAGGGCTTATCCGCATTCGGTATGGATGTAGAAAATCTGGCTCGTAAAGCATTTCCCACTCTACCAAGAGAGGCGTTGAATCGAATCGCTATTATGCAATTCATAGATGGCATTTATGAAAGGGAAGCCAAGGCCTCAGTTGGAGACGAAAGACGGGATCGACGATAGTGTAGGTCCCTGCGAGCAAAAACCGAGTACGAACACGCTGCCGGAAAACTCAAACTAGTCGCTGCTGCGGGGCTTCCAGCAACTAAGTCAGACCCAAATGCCCCCAAAGAGATAACTATTTTGGCCACAAATGGGGTTTCTGTAACAGTTGGTGGCTTACTTAACCAATGGAAGTGCATGTTCGCTATCGATACTGATGCAACAGTAAGTCTAGTTAGCACCAAGTTCCAAGGAACATGGCCCAGCCCCGTGCGACCAACTAATTTACGTATCAGGGCCGTGACTCTTGCCTCTGCGGGGATTTTTGCCCTATCAGTGGTGCAACCGAGCTAATCGTCAAACTTGGAGTGTTCGCTAAATCCACGAATTTTATCATCGCCGACATACGGGATGATGCAATACTCGGCGCTGATTTCCTAAAAAAATTTCAAGTTGGTGGAAGAAAATTTCAATCGCTATTGCAAGCACTCTGGCCGTCGCCACTTCATCGAGAGTGACCCTACTTCCGAGGTCTGAAACGTTAGTTTCCGTCAAAATTGCCATAAATCACGTAGGTGTTCACCTGATCGAACATGCAACAGAGTCCAATTTGCCCGAGGTAATGCTATTTGCGAGAGGACTTACAGCATGTCCGAATAGCAAGTACGATGGATCACGAGAAAACACTCCCGGGAAATGCTCGGGTGGGCTACATGAAAGGTGTAGAAATCATTCCACCTGGCAATTGGGACACCACTATAGAGGATCAAAGAGGTGAACCGATTCAAAAATCATTGGAAGGCGTGCCAAAGAAGTCACACCATTTGGTTACGAAACTATTAATCGAGAATCGCAAAGTACCTATTGCCAAACGAGACGAAATGATGATTCTGTTTGCCGATATGAAAGCAAAAGGTATCATTGAATCAGCCATTAGCCCTTGTTCCTCCCCAGTTGTACTCGTCAGGGAGAAAGATGGATTGTTGAGATTCTGTCTTGACTAGCGGCAATTTAACAATGTCACCCAAAAGGGCTTATTGCCCCTGCCTCGAATCGATGTTACACTGGATGCAATGAAGGGTGCCTATGTTTTTCCACTCTCGACTTGGAGTCGGGCTACTGGCAGGTCGAACTCGATGCAAAGGATCGACCAAAGGTGGCATTTTCAGCGGGGAAGGATTTTGGCAATTCACTGTCATGCCATTTGGCCTTTGTAGTACCCCGGCCATATCCTCAAGATTAATGCAAATGGCGTTCGCTAGGCTACCTTGGGAAATCTGCCAATTATATTTAGATTCATCATAATCTACGGAAAAGACATTGGTAAACTAGTTAGCAAGATGAGGTTAATTTTCGAGAGACTACGGTTGGATAATTTGAAGCTGAATCCAAAAAAGTGGAATCTAAACCCGGCTAAAGTAGCGGCTGTCCGGGATTGGCCATGTCCAGACAGAAAAACACCTATGCGTCGCTTTCTTGGACTTTGCCCGTACTATCCACTTCGCTTTCATTGCCAAACCATTGCTCGGGCTGACAGAAAATTACCCTAAACTTGAATGGAATGACAAAGCAGACCGAGCCTTCAAAGAGCTAAAACAGTTATTCACTTCAGCACCAATTTTGGCTTATCCTCAACTCGACAGACCATTCATTGTTAACCCAGATGCCAGTCTTTTTGGAATAGGAGGAGTTTTATTACAAGAAACAGATGGCAAAGGAAAATAATAAGCAATTTCTCAAGAACTCTATGGAACGCCGAAATAAATTACAGCAAAAAAAGAACTGTTAGCAGTTGTGAAAGTCATTCAACACTTTCACTCGTATTTGTATGGCCAACGTTTCATAGTGCGTACGGACCATGCGTCACTAACACGGTTATTAAATTTTAAAAACCCGGAAGGGGAAGTCGCCCGGTGGATAGAAATTCACAACAATATTATTTTGAGGTTGAATACCGCCGTGGCCTAATACACGAAAATGCGGATGCCTTATCACGTCGAATCTGCCCGGCGGAAAACCGAGAATGTAATCGACTTTAGGCTTGTGAAGGGGAGACCATCATTCGTGTCACAAGATTGGACCCTGTGGAAGAACGATTCTCCAAAGCCGTCCTACTTGGAAGGAAATCGTCGCACTGACTACAACAATCAAACGATATTGGGCACAATGAGATTCCATAATACTACAAGAGGGACTCTTCAAACTACAATTTGAGTCAGTTGATGGAACATTCGTTCTCCTTCAGATCCTACTGCCAAAGACGTTGATCGAAGAGGTTTTAAGTGACGCCCACGATGGGAAAACCTACGGACACTTCGGGATATCGAAAACCAAACAACGAATCCGAGGAAAATTTTACGGCCCGGGTTGGATCCGAGATCTCGACCAATGGTGCCAAAAATGCGACATCTGTGCCGCTCGGAGCGGCCCAGGTCGCAGAATACGTGGACGCCTGGAGTGTCATGTGCTGGATGCCCCTTTCGAAAGGATTGGTATTTAAATCAAAGGTCTTCTTCCAGTTACCGATAAAAGAAACCGCTATGCTCTAGTCATCATGGACTATTTCACCAAGTGAACCGAGACGATAGGAATACCAGATCAGACAGCCAAAACCATGGCAGAGACATTAATTTTGAAAAAATTCCTCGGGGCGAAAAAGAGAGGACGAGGACAACACCATTACAACCACAATCGGATGGAATGATCGAGCGTCACAACCGCACTTTGGGTGATTACTTAGGCATCAACGTGACTGGGACCAGTTACTTCCGCTATTTATGTTGGCTTATTGTTCATCAGTCCACGAATCAACAGTGATGTCTCCCGCTGAAATGTTACAGGGGAGGAAACTTCGTCTACCTGGCTGCTTGTTGGTCGGCTCATCTCCCAAACAAACGTCAGAAGGGAACTATGCTAACGATGTTCGGATAAGGATGGAGCGCATTCATGACTTCGCTCGCAAGCATCTCCAAATTTCAACCGACCGGATGGCGAAACAATACGACTCTAAAGCGAACCCAGTACTGTTCAGTATCAGAGATCTAGTGTTGCTATACAACACAGTCAAAAGAATAGGAATTTGCCAAAAATTGCAGAGCGACTGGGATGGACCATACGAGATTATTGGGAAGCAAAACGACCTGATTGTCCGCATAAAGAAGCCAACGGGAAGAGCAAAGGTAGTTCACGTGGATCGATTGGGATCCTATTAAATTGGATAGGCCACTTTCATAAATCGCAAGTAAGACCGGAGCAATTTAAATATAATTTTTTAATTTATAAAGTAATTCGCTAGATTAAGCTGGTTATTTGTAATGTGATTGATAAAATAAAGTTAGCTTAAGGCAGCTTTTTGGTATTTTCCACTCTCAAGCAATCCAAAGTCTTAATCAACAAACAGAAATCCTCGTAGAGGAAGGTCAATAACTTTGCTTGTTTGTTGATTTGAAGTAAACCCCTTTCTTTTTGAAAAGGTTACATTGGCGTCAAATGTGGCGTGATAGTAGTTCTACTACCTAACCGACAAACAGAACGGAGCAACTACAGCGGTAGCCGCAGATGTTGGATTCATGCATGAAGTCAGTGACTCCTGTAGCAAATACTACTTGTAATTAAGGTTATACAACCCTGGATAAAATCCAAATATTAAAAAGGTCATAAACAGTCTGTTGGTTTTGTAAATAAAAAGTCAGTTCTATTGTGTACCTCAAAGAGTACAGTAAATCCTAAAATTAAATATATAAAATTCTTAAATAAATTAATTATAAATAAAATAAAAAACCATAATTAAATCTTATAAACTATTTAAAATTGTTTTAATTGAAAAAACCAAGCCTAAAATCGTTCGGCACACAACAGTGGTGGCAGCGGAAAGATAGTTTTAAACAGTTTTCTAAAAAAAAAATCTGTTCATTTTCTTATTGTGTGTCGAATTGGTAAAAATTACTGTTATCAATCCCGTTCACGGTATGTTTTAAGTTTAAGTGATTATAAACACAAGATTAATTTAATAAGAACATAAAACTGCAAACTATTACTCGAGTAACGTTTAAAAGTAGAGTATCAGTATTTAGATATTCCAAACATTTAAAATCTTAAAATTTAAAAATAAAAAAAAAATTTGAAGACATAAAAACAGTATTTTTCAAGCACATTTATGCTTGTGAACAGTAACGGAAAAGTTCTTGTTCATGTTAAACAATAGTAGTGCCGTGCTAATCCATACAGTACACGTAGCAATCAAAATCTGTGTGTACAATTTATATCACAAAAAAAAATGAAAATATAAACAATTTTTGTGAAAAAACTACTTTAAAAAATTTAGTTACAAATATTTAATCAATTATAGCAATATTTAATTAATTTAATCCATTTTAATCAATTAAAACTTAAAAATTATTAAATCAAAGTGAATTAAAAATTTTTTTAAAATCAATAATGTGCCTTTAAAATAACGTATAATATATGATCCACTTAAGTACAAAAAAAAAAGTATTTATAAAATTAAAACCTGTACACAATTTTGTTCAAGTCCAAGAACACCTACAAAAAAAAAAAAAAAAATCTTTCAAATTCTGATACATATCATCTATTACACAAGACGTCACAATCATAAATAATAAAAACATTCTGGAATACTATTGAATGAAGGACGAGATTCATAGAGGGTCATGTGTGGTGTCAATCGGTAAATCAATTTTATAAAATTTATTAAAATAAAAAAAAAAAAAAAACAGATAATAAATTAAAAATAAATTAAATTTTTATAAATAATTTAGTAACTTCATTTAACCCAAATCATTATTATTTTTTTATACTTAAGTATTATTTAAATTTATATTATAATTTCTATTTAATATTATTTAAATTATAGTTTCATAATTTTTTTTTTCTTCTCTAAATTTATTTACCATTTCCATTTGAATTTTATTACATACCATATACATCAATATATTACATATGCTTTGCTTATATTTTGAATTATCTGCGTATGTACACATTTACAGTATTATTTAATTTAAAAAAAAAAAAAATCATTTAAATTAATCAAATTTGGTTTAATACTTATATACTTTAATTTGCGTGCGTTAATTTGCCGTAATTAATTCCGATATTGATTGTCAGAAGATGAGTTACCACAAAATGAAGACATAAATAACTCCACAAGTTTCTTACAATTACACAATATAAATATAGAAGTATCTAGACCTAAACCTTCCAGTTCTAAACCATCAAATTCCCAGGCATCCAATCCTAGCCAATTGTCTGAGATTATTATAAAAACGGAACCAACTGATCCTATAGAAAATTTAACAGAAAACGTCGTAAACATAGAAGAAATAATGGCTTTGGCACTAGATCCAAAATATGTACTGAGATTAGTTCCCAGTTTTTCTGGAAATTCTAATGAATTACATAAATTTATATCATCTTGCGAATTTATTCATAAAACACTACGTCAACAAGACCAGGCTCAATTTCTAGAATTAATTAGGCTTAAGCTTGATGGCAAAGCTTATAATTTAATGAAGTATAAAACCCTCGATTCATGGGCTAATTTCAAAAAACTCCTTGAGACTGAATTTTCAGATACCAGATCAATTGGGCATCTGCAAATGGAGCTTTCCTCTCTTCGACAACGGGGAAATGAGGAAGTTGCACATATGCTAACCGTGTTGAATCTTTACTTCATGATTTAAATTAGCTTGTATTGCTTCAGTAGGCGCTGAACAAGCCGAAACGATAAGCAAGCTTAATTCAAATATAGCATTGAAATCATTCCAGGAAGGTCTTGGCGACTCTGTCAAATTAATAGTAAAAGCATGCCGGTTTACGAATTTTCCTGAGTCAGTCAGTAGGGCAATAGAAGAAGAGATAACGTTTAAGCAAACATCAAGATTTCCTATTGATAAGTTTAATAATCGAGAAAAATCAGAATTTCATAAGTTTACTAGATCTAGTCACATAAATGTTAAAAATCCTAACAGCAATCACATTACAATGCCAACCTCAAACCTAAATATTAGATCAATCAATCCAGTTTCGCCTATTCCATGCGCGTATTGCAAGAAATATGGTCATCACATTAAAGAATGTTTTCTTAAAAAGCGAAATGATGAATTTAGAGAACGTTCAAATTCCCAACAAAGTCCAACTACATCGGGAAACTCTATAGGACTTTCGAAGCTAGAAAGGGACACTCCTTCGAAAGGAAACGAGTGTTTCCAAAACAAACAGCAACCAATAATTCTAAATGAAAATCAAAACACAAATCGTCTACTAAAATCTCTCGATCGTAATATTCCGACAGTAGAAATGAACAAAATCATTAATACGTCTAATACATTCAATAAGTATATTCATTTGAATTTCGACATTTGTAAGTTTAAAAATGTTCCTTATATGGTAGATACGGGAGCTAACAACTGTCTGATAAAAAGATCGATTCTAAATGTAAATTAAGGGGTATATCAAAGGAAACGCATGAAACTCTTGTCGAGTGTGATGCAACAATTAAGTTAACTAATAAAAATGAAATTAAAATGAATTTTCAAATATTAGACGATTCATTCCAAATTAATGCTTGTGGTATAATTGGACAAAACTTTTTAAATCTTTATAAATGTAACATAAATTTTCAAAATCTTACAGTTGAAATTCCTATTAATCATGAAATAATTCCTTTATCTTTAAGTTGTGGTATGCAAGTTGAGGTTTTACAAATTTGGAAATACTTCCACGGTGTGAAAAGTACCTTTCAATTTCTGTTAATCTTCCCAATGATTTTGAATTTATGTGTCCTGCACAAGAGCCAATTTCATCCATATTTATTGCAAGTTCAATTCATAAAGTCCGTGACAGTTATATTACCTTACCTATTTTGAATTTGTCAGATAAAATATATAAGCAATCAATAATTACGAAGTGTTCAGTTTTCAAAAGGCAGACTGCAACAATTATAAGCGAATAAATAAACTTCAATCCTCTATCGGTATTAGTCACTTAAATACAGAAGAATATAAAACATTAAAAGATATAATAAATGAATATAATGATGTATTCTATCTGGATGGTGATACACTTACTACGACAGATCTTGTGCAACATGAGATTCGTACCATTCCGAATCCACTTCCCATACATGTTCGTCCGTTTAAACAACCTCACTCAATAAACGCTGAGATACAAAATCAAGTCGATCATATGAGATCTGAAGGCATCATCCAAGACAGTATGAGTCCTTGGAATTCTCCCCTTTTGGTGGTCCCAAAGAAATCTACAACCACAGAAGGAAAATGGAGAGTGGTTGTGGATTACCGGAAATTGAACCAAGTTAGCATCGACGATACATATCCTCTTCCCAACATTGCCGATATCCTGGACAAATTGGGCAAGGCTCAATACTTCTCGACCCTGGACTTACAGAGTGGTTACCATCAAATTAAATTGTTACCTAATGATCGACCTAAAACAGCTTTCAGCACAGATGAAGGTCACTATGAATTTGTGTGTATGCCATTCGGGCTGAAAGGTGCTCCTGCAACGTTCCAGCGTATGATAAATACAGCTCTTTGTCGATTAAACAATATCAAATGCCTTGCGTACCTCGATGACATTGTTGTTTATGGTGCCTCACTAAACGAGCACAATACCAATCTTAAGGAAGTTCTTAAACGTCTTCGACGGTTCAATTTAAAATTGAACCCTAGCAAATGCCAATTTCTAAAGCAAGAAATAAGGTATCTAGGGCATATTGTGACACCTGAGGGTATTAAACCTGATGAGACAAAAATTACAGCAGTTAGAAATTTTCCTGTACCTCATAATCCTACAGAGATAAAATCATTTTTATGTTTAGCGGGATATTACCGTAAATTTATTCCCCAATTTTCAGGAGTCGCAAAACCTATGACCGACCTCTTAAAGAAAAATACACCTTTTATATGGACCTCAAAGTGTCAAGAGTCTTTCGAATCATTAAATGAATCCCTTATTACTCCTCCAATTCTTCAAATGCCTAATTTTAGTAAACCCTTTATTCTTACGTGTGATGCTATTGGCTCGGTTTTGTCACAAAATATCAATGATTTTGAACTTCCAATAGCATATGCAAGTCGTGTCAGTCAAAATCTAATTATTCCCCAACTAATAAAGAGTTATTGGCCGTAATAGTGTCACACTTTCGACCTTACCTATATGGACATAAATTTCGTCTTGTGACTGATCACAGGGCACCTATATGGTTGCATAATTTAGAGTCCCCAAAATCTCGGGAAATTCGTTGGCAAATTTGTCTCGAAGATTATGATTTTACAATTGAACATAATACTGGCAGACAAATAACAAACGCCGATTCCCTCGGCGCTTGAAGTCGTATAAAATTATCCGAACCAATTAAATATTTTAATAATTGTAATGTATTTACTCGTTCGATGACAGCTGATACCAATCTTAAAAATGGCGGTGTAGATATTTTAAAATCAAATTCATGTGAATTAAACGACCAACAGGAGTCCGAAAGGAAAACGTTTTCCCATAATATTCCTCCTGAAAGAAATAACAACCAGAATTCCATAAATCGTGATAGTATAACATATATAACCGATGCGTATGCGTACATATATACAAATAATAAGCATGATCACTTTGAATTATATCTCTTTTATATACCATATAATTCATATTCATTACTATATTGTCAAATTAAATAAACCAAATATTATTTAGAATTAAGTATCATAAAAATATTACATATTAATATTATAATTAATATTATTTCGTATAATCACAAAACACCAACAGTTTTCACTTACTTAAAAATAAAAAAACCAAAATTTTATTTTTGAATTTATTTACTTTTATTTATTTAAAATTACAACTAGTTTCGATCTTGTAAAGATCATCTACAGGTAATTTTTTGCAATTGCAAAAAATTACCTGTAGATGATCTTTACAAGATCGAAACTAGTTGTAATTTTAAATAAATAAAAGTAAATAAATTCAAAAATAAAATTTTGGTTTTTTTATTTTTAAGTAAGTGAAAACTGTTGGTGTTTTGTGATTATACGAAATAATATTAATTATAAAAAGATCACTTACGTCACGCCGCTTCAAAAAAAAAATTTTTTTTTTTTAAAAAATGTTTAATATATTAATATTAATTAAAGAAAAAATGTAATAAGTAAATATTATTTTATAAATTTCGAAATAAAGGTTAGTCGAATGATTATCTTTAGGATAATTTTTAATTTAAGCAGGGAGTTGTAGCAAATACTACTTGTAATTAAGATTATACAACCCTGGATAAAATCCAAATATTAAAAAGGTTATAAACAGTCTGTTGGTTTTGTAAATAAAAAGTCAGTTCTGTTGTGTACCTCAAAGAGTAAAAATCCTAAAATTAAATATATAAAATTCTTAAATAAATTAATTATAAATAAAATAAAAAACCATAATTAAATCTTATAAACTATTTAAAATTGTTTTAATTGAAAAAACCAAGCCTAAAATATTTCGGCACACAACACTCCATTTTAATTATATAATCAAAGATTTACCTATTATTACAGAACGAAAACCGCTACAAATATTTAACGAGTTTTTTAGTAAACCCCTTGAGTGTTATGAATATGACAATATAATAATTAAATTATTTAAATTTTAAATTATTATTTATAGTGACAACCGCTCCAAATGTATGATTTTAACCTTCCTCACAAAATCAATTTGTACGTGTCACTTATAATTATTCCACAAGCAAAGGAATGGTTGGCATAGACTCAATGCCCCACAAACGATTAAAGCACTATAAAACGTAATGGAATCCTAAAAAAGCAGGAGGCTCGAGAAGGCCACTTGGCACATTGCCAGATATTAATCATTATACTATTAATCATGGAGTTTGTACTTTAGCTTAATATAAAAATATCGCCATTTTTAAGAAAATGACATTTCATAATTTGCAATATTTTTAAAAGACGAATTCAATAATTTAATTCAAATGTTGGGTATAAAGGGCTAATATTTTAATAGGCGTTTAACATCAATTTTGAACAAGAGCACTCCAAAATTCACAGATTTTTGTTTACATATATTTGAGTTGTCAAGCTTTCAATATCCATTAAAAAAAATCATTTCCTTTATGGAATAAGCAATCGTCGGTATAAATCATGACTTCACTCTATAGTGTATATGCTACTTAATCAAAACAATTTTCACACCAATTAACATACACCACATGCCAGTCTAGCGCAACGTTAAAATTTATTATTAAAAATTATTATTTTTTTTTTTTAATAAACGTATTATAAATCAAGATAGGATTATTTAATTCTATTTTGTTATTGTTATTTATTTTGCTTAAATTTGAAATATTAAATTTTTTAATTTTTTTATTTTCTATAATTAAAATATCGCACGAAAATAATGCGCACAAACGTCGCGAGGTAGAGTAGAAAAACAAAACAGCCACAATAAATTTTACCCATAAATTAATAAGCCGGTAAATTATTGTTATTCTTCTTATACGTGTTTGTATATGTAAGTATATGTATGTGTGCATAAATAAATTTTTGTTTTGTTCAATATACATAATTATAATAATTTTTATAACAATAATCAACCTAATATAATATTCATAAATTAAAATTAGAACAATGTAGCGTGTCAAATGTTAATTAATCCTCTTCCATTTTTGGTTTTTGCGTTATTTTGTTCGTCTCGCTACTAATTCTTTATTTATTATTATTGTTATAGCTTATTATAAAAAGCTTTTTAGAATATAAACAAACAAAATTCCAAAAAAAACAAAAAAAAAATCGAAAATATAAAAAGCTTAATCGAAAATACAGTTAAATTTATAAGCTTTACTCAAGAGCTTTGCGTTGTTAGATGGGATTGGTATTTTTATATTTCGGGTTTTTTATAAGTCAGATAAATTTTAGAAATAACATGTAAGATTATTTTAATGGTAACAGAATTCGAAGAGATGGATTTCATTCCAAGCTTTAAAAGGACGTCCAAGAGGACTACAAAAGGGTGTCCTCTGAGTAAACGGTAATATAAGTCATTATTGTGAACTTTAAAACAGGCAAAAACGAGAAAAAACGAAACAACAGCGGAATTGTTCCTTTTTAAATAGCAAAAAAATTAACAGTGTTTGATATTGAAATCTATCTTTGATATTACATCTCTATCTATATCCTTAGTCTAGTTGCGTGCAATGGAAAATATAATATGAAAAAAATTGTTGTTCTAAGATTACTCAACTCGTTTAAAACAAAAAATCTTAATAAAATAAATCAAAGTGGCTGTTTGCAATCGGATGTTTTGGAAACTGGAAGCAATTGGTGATGTAACTTACACAATGTTTGGGTTTTCAATGAATAAAATCTATAGTATGTATAATACGATGAATTTTTATTTATTCGCTCCGTACTATACCCTTGAAATTTTTTGTTTACCCTTGTAATGGTTAATAATTTAACTTGACAAAGTTGTGGGTCATCTCTTATTTTTATCCGTGGGTAAATTTCAACCTCACAAATTGAAATGAACGGTTTTAAAAATTATTTTTCTTATTACGATAAATTATTCGAAGTTGTCTCATTCCATAACCATTGCCACCTCTAAAAACCATTGCCACCTCCACATTCCAACAGGAAAAAATTAAAATTTTGTGGGATATAAATTATGAAATCATCATAGTATGGCAATGATTATGGTTACATTGTTTTGGTTTTTAGTGCATTTAATGTCATTGACATTTATACTCATTTACTACCATGGATACGTAAGTATCGTTTAATAGATATTTTTATTAAATTGATCATTTTTACAGCATCAAATAACTGTATGAAATATAATAATACGACGAATAGCTTAATTAGTCAATTAAAAAAGTACGAAATTGCATTATATTGTCAGAAACATCTTGATGTAAATCGAAATTAAAATAAATCAAAAAGAGCCAAACAGAAAAAATTAAATCAATACAATGAACGTGAAGAAAACAAAAAATCAAAACAATCTAGCATGCTTCGCAAATTCAAAATAACAATAGAAAGATAAAAATAGTGAGTTATGAGTTCATGACGTACTATATATTACAAAAACAACAACATTTTAAAGTTCAAAAATACCTTATTTTTGAAGACGATTTTTACTAAGAAATAAACATTTTTATGACTCGATTTTTCAATCAAATATAATTACATGTTTCATAAACAGTTTCGTATAAATACAAAACAAAAGCTAATAATTCTAATAAACTAAAATTTTAAAAGAAAATAATCGTTTTCCCATATAATTTCATAGTAAAGAAAAAACACGGATCGCATTTTGTTTCGTTAAGTTGCTATGCATACTAATTATTTGCGAAAATAAAAAATTATCCGTTGTAATATAAATTAAATCATATTTTCCGGTTGTATTCAGTATTATGGCTTATCGTTTCAATGTGTATTAATGGCGTGTTTCTACTCCTGTTTACGAATAAATTTATTAGCACATAAGCGGCTGGCTCTTTCACAGCAAATTTAAGTTTAAGCAGAGCATCATCATACAGAGCTGAAACCAATTTGCCTATATAAGAAATTCTACTTCACGCGTTACAATATAATCTAAACGTCGACAGACTAACAAATTAAAGAATAGTTTATCATGTAAACTGCAACCTAACCGAAAATTCCCACCGAAATTATGGCCGAATCAGCCAGTGAATATTAGGTTGGTTGACCGACCGAAAAGGCAGACATATATTTTGTTTAATTTCAATACTAATCCAAAGCAGCGAGCAGAGCAGCGAATCCTTAATCTTCATTCTTCAGTTAGAAAAGAAGCACGGCCAGAAATTGTAAACAGAAACGCTCGAAATGAAAATCAGTGCGCAACTGAAAACGGCAGCGTGCACCAAGGGGTTTCATACGCAAGTGTTCTCAAAGGTACCGCTCCTAAGGTGCAAGCAAGTGAAGAGGGAAACATCACAACAGCTTTAAACAAATTGACTAATATGATGCAAAGCTTCATGGCGATGATGGAGAGAACCATGGATCTAATGATGCAGAATATGAGCACGCTGATGCAGATAGTCGTAAAAAGCCAAAAATGACCATCATCAAAATAGCCATATGGAATGCAAACGGCCTAACACACCATAAATCGGAGGTACATGCATTCCTCACTGAACACAATATCGACATAATGTTAATATCAGAAACACGCTTCACCAAAAATAGCTATTTCAAAATTAATGGGTACTCTATTTATGACACCAAGCACCCAGATGGTAAATCACATGGAGGTACTGCTGTATTGATTAAGCGAAGATTAAAACACTACGAACTTACAAAATATGAGAAAGAACATATACAATCAACGAGCATTTGTCTGCAGGAGTGGTCTGGAAACTGCGTCATATCAGCAGTGTACTGCCCTCCAAAACATGCTATAAAAAAACTCCAGTTCTTGGATTATTTCAGCCAGCTGGGTAATAAATTTCTTGCGGGCGGTGATTACAACGCTAAACATACTCATTGGGGTTCCAGATTAACTTCGCCGAAAGGTAAACAACTTTATGATGCCATAGAGGAACAGTCCCTGGATTATTTATCTGCCGGTAACCCAACTTACTGGCCCACGGATAAAAAGAAAACTCCTGATCTAATTGACTTTTGTGTAACTAAGGGGATTCCACGTACATATGCTAAGGCCACTAATTGCTATGATCTGTCTTCTGATCACTCACCGGTAATAGTAACATTGAGTACTGATGTCCTAAGGAACGAAATACCGAACCGTCTTACAAACAAAAAAACTAATTGGGATCAATATAGGAGGTTAGTCGAACAAAAGTGTCTACTTAATATTCCTCTGATCACACCAGCTGATATTGATGCGGCGGCAGAAAATTTAAAAGATGTCATGACATTATCTGCTAAAAGGGCTACACCCGGCATAAGTAGTTCGGAAAAAGTTAGTAAACTGTCACATAATATACAGGAACTAATCCAGGAAAAGCGAAAGATTCGCCGTCAATGGCAGCAAACAAAATCACCGTTATTGAAGTGGAAATTAAATCGAGCTATTAAGGCCCTAAGATTTGCTTTGAGCGAAGAAGAAAACCAGCGCGTAAAGAACTACTTAAGTGATCTTTCGGCAACCGAGAGGACAGATTATTCCTTGTGGAAGGCAACAAAAAATTTAAAAAGGCCAACAAATTCGAATCCACCGATTAGACTACCAACTGGAAATTGGGCGAGATGTGATGAAGAAAAAGCCAATGCTTTTGCTGCTCATCTAGCAACAGTATTCGTCCCACACGAAGAAGATAATTATTTTGTGCTACCCCAGCCAACGGATGATGGTTTATCCTACAAACCTATAAAGTATAACTGGAAGAAAGTTAAGAATACAATTAAAACTTGCATAAGCCCGAAAAAGGCACCAGGACATGATCTTATTACTGGAAAAATGATAAGGGAATTGCCGGATAAATGCATAAAACTAATAACATTTATATTCAACGCGGTCATGCGAACCAGTTATATTCCTCAAAAATGGAAGATATCTTTGATCACAATGATACATAAGCCAGGGAAAAAAGAAACGCAAATCTCATCATATCGTCCAATAAGCATGCTGCCCACAATCTCAAAGCTATTTGAAAAAATGTTACTAATGAAATTGAAACCAATATTAGAAGAACGGCGCGTTATTCCAGACCATCAATTTGGGTTCCGAAACCAACATGGTACTACAGAGCAAGTACACAGGATTGTAAATGCAATCAAAATCACCTTCGAGGAAAAGAAATATTGTGCTGCTGCCTTTTTGGATATCGCCCAAGCTTTTGATAAAGTTTGGCACGATGGACTAATTTACAAAATTAAGGAGCTTCTACCGAAAAAATTTCACTCAGTTCTGGGAAACTATCTTCTTCAAAGGCAATACATGGTCAAACAAAACAGTGCAACTACTTGCTTAAATGATATTAATGCAGGTGTCCCGCAAGGTAGCGTTCTAGGACCAATATTATACTTGTTGTACACAGCTGATATACCTGTAACCAACAAAGTGATAATATCAACATTTGCCGATGACACTGCCATCCTGGTGTCTCACACTAATCCTGAAATTGCCTCAAAGGAATTACAGAATCATTTAAACAAGGTCGCGGACTGGCTAAAGGCATGGCGAATTAAAGTGAACGAAAACAAATCAACTCACGTCACATTCACGCTAAACAAACGCACCTGCCCACCAGTGAAATTAAACGATAAAAATATTCCTCAACAAACGAAGGTAAAATACTTAGGTTTGCATCTGGATAGAAGGTTAACGTGGAAAAATCATATTGAAACAAAGCGCAACCAAATAAAAATTACATTTTCCAAAATGTATTGGCTGATGGGAAGAAAATCTCAGTTGTCATTAGCCAATAAAGTTTTACTGTACAAAGCGATAATCAAACCCATATGGACTTATGGTATTCAGTTATGGGGATCCACCAGCGCTTCAAACAGAGAACTCCTGCAACGAACCCAAGCGAAAATACTTCGCAGTATCACCAATGCTCCTTGGTACATTCGAAATAGTAATATACATCACGACCTTGGGATTAAAACCGTTAAAGAAACAATTAAAGAATTCAGTTCGAAATATTATTCAAAACTAGAAGCACATCCCAACGAATTGGCCAGGGAGATACTAAAACAGCCGCGATTTAGACGTCTGAGAAGAACAGATCCACTCGAACTAATGAACCTGTGAACCTGTAAATTTAATTCGATATATACATATAAGTGTAGTCTAAATTAATTAAATTGTGTTGTGAGCCCTAACAATAAGTATTAACATTGGTTAAGACTTAAAATATGTAATAATTTTTAGCTTAAGATTTGATTACTTCTTGTTAGTTTCTTATGTTGAAAGATTCAAGAATAAAGCCATTGGCAACATTTAAAAAAAAAAAAAAAAAAAATTTCAATACTCTTAACAACTAATTTAAATAAACTTTAAAATTAATCATAGGTAAAATAATTGTTGGTTAGATGTAGAAATTAGAGTGATTTTGGTTAATTAATTTATTTATTTAATTTAGCGTTTATTAAAATGTCATTTCGGCCTAAAATAACACATGTTTCCTTGACCTCTGACGGAAAATTTCGATCAGTGATAATTTTAGCTCACAGCTCATTCGGCGACGCCCCGTCCCAACACGCAACCTCAGCAATAGATTGGAGATGGACGGATATGTAAATAATAAAAAATAAATACATACATTTATTTGGTCCCACTTTCAATGTTAACAACATAAATAAACAATAATGTGCCAAACACAGCTGTTTCCATTATTCTGAAACTAACAAAAAATTTATTTTCAAGAAAACAAGTTATTTTGTTGTTGTAGGTCTCACGAGATCCGATCACACCCATTTTCAGGCTCGCACAAAAGTGTAAAACATCCAACAAAAATAAACAACATTTCTCGCGTTAAAATCATAACAGTTATTCTTGTGTAGATAACATAAGAATAACCGTTATGAAGTTACCGGGAAAAATGTTGTTCGTTTTTTATAAATAGAGGAAAACGTAAAGCATGTCTGCTGTTGCGCTAATGCAAATTTTATCAAAACTAGGTTTTAACAAAAATAAATACTGACATAACCACATTTGATTTTAAATGCGGTCGCATCAAGAAAATAGTCTGTAGTGCAATTTTGTTGTGAAAATGGGAGCTTACTCACAGGGAGTTTTGTATACGTGCACCATGTATAGTATAAAATATTGTTACTGTGTGCTGTCATTTATTTTATTTGTGTGGTATTTGTACCAGTCGGCATCAAAAATTATTGAATCGGATAAAATCGGTTCAATTTTTTGGTGCTTATACTTCCTATGAGAATATTTTTCCATGTTTTTTAGATTGGGAATATGGAAATATTGGCATTTTGAATTGTATGTTTTGTGTTTACTGTGTTTAATGTGTTTATGGAATGTATCTAATACATATAGTGTGTACAATATAGTGTAGTATTTAAAAATAATTTGGCTGAAGTTTAGCTTTTGGCGGCTATTGAGTTTTGCCCCATTGAAATTTTAAAAATGTAATATAATTTATAATCTAAATCCCTAATATTAAAATTAACTCTCTCGTCAATCTAAAATAAAAAATAAACAGAAAAACAGAAAGCTCATTAATAGATCAACATTTGAAAATACTACTACGTTCCGGTTATTTACTCCCATCTCATGTACACAACAAAATCGCAGTACTGGGGGGCTATTTGCGAATTTGATTCGAACGTGATCGAGTCTTCGATGTATAAGATTCATATTTGAATTCAATAAGAAACGAATGAATCTGATTCAATTCAAATAGGAATCTAATACATCGAAGACTCGATCACGTTCGAATCGAATTCCCAAATAGGCCCCCTGGTCTAAACAGAATTTCGTTTGGCAATTACACCCCAATGAAAAATGGCTCCCATTAGTGGTAAACTTAAGATTATTGTTACTGTTGTTAACAATATAATTACTGTTGCATTCAGAATCTATTTTCTATACATTTTAAACTTCAAATTGGAAATAATCAGTTACAAATTGGAAATAATCAGTATCAAATTGGAAATAATCATTTTTAAATTTAAAAATAAAAAACTCACAACAATATTTATGATTAAAACTTTATTAATATACTAACAGTAAATTAAAAAATCATATCGACTAAATTTAAAACAACTGGTATGAATTTTTGAATATATGCAACATATTTAGCACAATTTGCAACATATAAATTTGACAAATTCTGTTGTATAATATTTTCAAGTCTTTGTAAACGAAATTCGGTTTGGGTCAAATCTATCCTATTTTCACCTGCTGAAATCTGTGTCATTTCAGTTGTTAAATCTCGTTTAATAGAGGCCTTAAGAGCCGACTAAGCAAATTCTATGGGGTTTAACATTGAACTGTATGGGCCTAATCTTAATAACCGATGATTGATAAATTCACCGCAAATTTTCCACAACCACACTACCTCTCAACTTTAGTAAATTAACTGATAAGATCCTACAATCCAACAATTACTTCCATTTACAGTGAGTAACTTCAATACTCCCCAAAGGCTTCCTGGCACTACAATAACAAAAATACTAATCCCTCTCCCCCAAAAACCAAAACCCGACCAATCCTCAATAAAACTCGGATAATTGCATACTAAATAAATAAATAACAACTGTAATAAAAATATTAAAACAATTATACCACCATTCAACGTAACCCCAACATTTGATTTTTTTCATTACATATACATTTATTTGTAAAATAACGGTACAATTTTTCGATATTTTGAAGGATTTTGTTAATTATTATAATAATACGTCTCAGTTGGCCGTGGTATTGTAAAATTATTTTTTTATATTTTTTATTTTCAAAATTTAAAATGGGCCGTCAAGGAAAGAATTCAACATTGGAGCAACGAAAGTTAACAGTTTACCATTACGCTAAAGGTCGTACGTATGCGGAAATTGGAGAAATGCCGAATACATATACCAAAAAATACAGTTGGCAATATCGCTCGGTAGTATAAAAATGAAGGGAGAATTATTTTGAAGCAGCAAAACCGCCAACCTAAAAAATAAACTGAAAGTGATAAAAGTTTGATAGTAAGACAAATTAAAAAATAAAAAATCTACGTTTAAATGCGCCGAAAATTTCATTAGAGGTATTGGAAGAACTGGGAAAAGCAGTACATCCACAAACCATCCGCAGAACATTAGAACGGCAAGGTTTTAAAGGCCGCGTGGCCAGAAAAAAACATTAATAAATGAGTGAAACAGAAAAAAAAACGTATCCAGTTTGCCAAGGAATATATTGGAAAAGATTCCACTTTCTGGAACGACGTAATATTTGCTGACGAGAGCAAATATAACATGTTTGGATCAGATGGACGAACTGTGGGTGTGGCGTAGATGTAATGAGGAGCTCAAACCATCAAATATTACGCCAACTGTAAAGCATGGTGGTGGACATGTAATGATGTGGAGATGTATATCAGCAAATAGGGTTCGAGTGTTAGTTTTTATTAATAGTGAAAACACGAATGAAAAAATGTATTTAGACATTTTAAGACATAATCTAAAAAAGGCGAAAATCTGGGAATATTGCCCATTTTTAAGTTTTACCAGGACAATGATAATTGCCCAAAAATGAGGAAAACTCCTCCCCAATCACCTGACTTGAACCCCAAAGAAAATATATGGGATGCTCTAGACCGGTGAATTCGAAAGACTTCGATTATTTCAGTAACTGATTTGAAAATTAGGCTGAAACGGGAATGGACTGAAATTGGCCAAGATTATTGCAAAAAAGTTGTTGAGAATATACCAAATCGCTTACATCACGTTTCGAAGCAGAACGGATATCCTACAAAATATTAATTTAACATATTTTACTTTTAAAAATTGAGTTTTTTGATTTTGACCGAATATTATTAAAGTAACGATGAAATAGCTGCATCTTTTGTTTCAACATTAATAACAATGTCTTCGTAGTGTTATTCAATATGAAAACACTCGAACTCCACTGAAGATCAATAAAACTTCCATTCTTGAAAAAGTAAAACCAATATCTACTTCATTCCAATAGCAAAAAAACCTCGAAACCCAAAGACAATAGAAAAACCGAACACCAAAGCCACTCACTGTATCCCCTTTTGTACTCACAAACACAACCCTTCAAGATGTAAACTATAAAACCTTCAAAACTCAGAAAAGTACCGCTCAACAGTTAAAATTACTAAGAGTATACGTAACTAATTAAATTCAACATCATGGTCATTAATATCTCTGAAAATGTACATCAAATTAATTGGCTATTCGTTATTTGAAGGATAGCGATCATCAATATTTCAAAATTATATTTAAAACTTATAAAACAGTAGACTACCTAAATAAAAATCCAATTAACGTCGTTCACTTATTGAAGAGATCTCCGCCACACCATTTACCATCACCACTTAAAAATACAAGTTGCTAAAATAATAAATCAATGAAAGGAAATTGAAACATTATATTCTTAAAAATTTTATCAGTGTACCATATACTTAAGTAATATTGACGTTTGTATGTGAAAACTGAAACCTAAACTTCAATAAATCCATTTAGTTAGTTAATTAAGTTCAATACATTTAGCATCTCGATTTGCATTTACATAATTCCACGTTGTTCACATTCATTTAATCAAAATTTGGCATGTATAAATAAATACATCATTATATGTTGCAAACCAAATCTCAATTCAACTCAAAATTAATATTTCCTTATTAGTATTTTATTCATATAGTTTAATTAATTTATAATCTTTTAATATTGTAATTAATATAATTAATATAATATAATTTAATGCAGTTTATAATACCCTGTAAAAAAAATAATCATACCTAAATAAATAATTAACAGTTTCCGATTCGACTCAAACTTACTCGATTATGTGAAGTATAGGAATCCTATTTGAGTCGAATCCATTAAAATTTTGGTTCTGTTTGTGTAGTTCATGTTTTATCAAGAACACTACCAACAAAGAACCAACACACCCAGAGAAGATAAATATTTTCATACAATCTTCCATGTGCGTAGCAGGAGACGTATCATGTTTTCAAAAACATCTATAGTTCCAAGACGAATTATTGCTTGTTATTGTCTGATAATGACTACTGAAAGTAGTATTGGTATTAATTTACATTTTTTTTCATACAAACACATATTTACTTTTTACACATGTTAATTCATTTTTGAATTTAATAAAAAAATTATTAAGATAATTTAAATTTAAAAGGTGGCTTGATGTTACAAATCGAATTGTGCCTTAATATTTTTATATTTAACGTTTAGTAAAGCATTGAAATATGTAGGCTTATTCGTATTTTTAAAATAATGAAATATGCAATTTTTTGGTCTACGAGTGTAATAAAAAGTGTATTGCTTTCAACCAAAATGAGTTAGGTATTTTATTTGGTTAACGGCTGGTCAAAGCAACAGCAAAAATTAACCAAATTTTGGTCGTGTATTTTCTTGTCAATACGACTCTTGTGACAAGTATTGAAACTAAAAATTTGGTTAAGGTTTGTTTAACCACTAATTTTTTTTGGGTTAGCTAAACTATTATTTGGTCTATCTTGTACGATTGTTGTTGTAAATTTTTTATTTTTGGTGAAAGCAATACAACTAAAGATAGGTTATAGATCTGTTTCCCAAAACCAACAAAAATATTTATAGAAATGTTTATAGACATTTTTATTGGTTTTGTTTTTCCTCAAATGTCAAACATTTATCTCGAATCTCGAATATGACGAATGAAAAACATTTAGCGTATTTTGTTTGAAATTTACAACAACAATTGCACTAGGCAGAGAAATTAAGTTATTAAAAAAATAATTCGAATTATTTAATTCAAACTCGAACAAATAAAATTCGTAAGTATTTGACAGAAAAATATGAGAATTAACAACATAAAAGCTACAAATTAATTCTCGACTTAAATTCTTGAAAAAAAACAATAATTCCATTGGTAATATCAGAGCCTACTCTATAAATAAGAGCCTCCACATTGACTGTATTTTTTACTAAGCTTAAAATAAAGTACATAAAATTTTTTTCTTTTCTATGAAACTATATGGGAAAACGATTGTTTTCATTTACATTTTTAGTCTATAAGAATTATGAGCTTTTACATTATTTTTATACGAAAATGTTCATAAAATATGTAATTTTATTTGATTGAAAAATCGAATCATGAAAATGTTTATTTCTTAGTGAAAATCCTCTTGGAATATAAACTATTGCTAAACTTTTAAAGAATGTTGTTGTTGTAAAATACGTCATAACATAAAATTTATAAACAATTATAACCATCTCTTTTTAGTCTCCTTCTAAAAGCATTGCCACATGACAAAAATCTGCCCGAAAACAGATTCATATCATGTGGCAATGCTTTATTAACGATATTTTGTTTAAACCATAGATGTCGCCTACAACTAAAAACATATAAAACAAATCAAATAGGTGATCGAACCGGTCGGATTCTAAAATCGGTCTGATTTTTGATTCGATTAAACATATTTTTGGTGGCTTCCCTCTATAGTAATAACTAAATTGTAATAATAATTAATTTAATATAATTTTTTTTATAAATTTACTAAAATTAAACCATTGGTATGAAAGAAATTATATTAATTTTACGTAAAAAGTTTTCTTTCAAATCGTTTACTCAGCCCGAATCCCTGTTGGTTTTATTTGTATGTTAAGTGACATCTAGGAATGGGAATAATAAGAAAGAGCTATTTTATTTTATACACTCAAATGTTATGATAATTCAAATACAGTCGAAACTGGATTTCCGGGATCCGATTATCCGTAAACCTCTATTATCCGTGATTTTTTTTTACACAGTCGATTTTTTTGAGTCACTTGTTTATCCAGATTTTCAATTGATTAACCGGGATTTTTCATTTTTATTTTGTGTTGTTTCTGTGTTAACCATATGTATATTGTGTATTTTTTTATAAAACTGAAAAATTCGATCAACCGGGTCCGGGATCCTTGATTATCCGGGAAATGTTCGGTCCCGAGCATCCCGGATAATCGAGTTTCGACTGTATTATAAACAAAAACGTATTTTGAATGGGTCATTAATTTTTGTGAATAAAAATCGATGCCAAATATTAATCATGTTGTATTTATTTTCAGCTGTGACTTATGTGTGTTCTTTGACTCTCTTTGATTTATTTTAATTTTGTCTGTTCAGCGAAAACATATTGTTATTGTCTTTTTGTTATTGTCTTTTTTTATCATTGATTTTAGTTGTGGATAAGTAATGACGTCATTAAATAGAATTTTCTCTTTTTAATACACATTGTTGTTGTTGTTGAACGTTTTTTAATTTAATTCCCTTATTTTCTTTTGATTACATCTGGAAAATGGGGAAGCTTGAGAATCTGTGCTTTAAATGAGTTAGTAATCGAGTTGTTTATTAGTAATTTCAGAAAAAATTATTTATCTAGGTTTAATTTTTAATTCATATTTTTTCGACAATCGAAATCGCGTTTTTTCATACAAACTATGAAAATAAATTATTTTTTAGTGTTTCTATGTCCTTTATTTTAAGTTCATTTTTTACATGCCGGCTCTATTCATATCAAGATGGTTCTGGTAATATCCATAAATTACAATTTTTTCTCAACAAAATACATATGTTGGTTGTTGTTGTAATTTATTTTGTTGTTTCAAGAAGCATACACATAAATAGCTTTCGTTTTATTTGATGTTATTATACGGCGTTGCCGTGACCTAAATTGTTGTTGTTTCTTACGTATTTTTTGCTTTTTTTTTTTATATTTCATAGAACAAAACCAAAACAAATTAGATTAGTTTTGGGTAGTTTTTTGATTGACTACGAAATTAACTACGACATATATCAAATTAAGTTAAAATCAATTTTAATACGATGCAATTATTAGATTTTAGTAATTAAATTCCATGTACAACCACACAAAAGTTAAAATCATGCACTTAATCAAGAAATCAAGAATTTTCATTTCTTTATCTATAAATATAAAACATTGCCTGATAAATGCATCCCGGTGGATTGCATTTTCTAAAATAACACTTTAATTATTATTTCACTAAAATTGAATTAAACTAGAATTATAATTAAAATTAAAATATATATACATATGTATATAAATTATATACAATACATAACACTTCACACTAACAACACATAAATAAAATATAAAATTAAATTAAATTTTGAAGAGGAAAGACAAAACACGTCTACCCTATTTGAATATTCGTTTTCCTGTTTGAATGTTCGTTTCTCCACTGTTAGTTGAGAACGATATTTTGGTGTTGGTCGCATTGAACCACTATTACTCATAAGTCACAACTTAAAAATGTTTGGTTAGGTTTTTTAAACATCGTTTATCAAAATTTAGATGCGGTCTCTACCGCGTTCAATTTTTTTTTTTTTTTTTTGTGGTGAATAAATTTGTTTTAGATGTTAAAATTTTAATTTTTAACACTTTTGACCCGATATACACACGACCAAAGTTTTATTATTTATTTAACATAGACTATTTATGTAAATCGACGTCAAATTAAGGAAACAATAATTTTTTTCCTATGTTTCAAATGTCATACTTTTATGGATATTATCATTGAATTTAAGTTAATCAGACATAACTTTATAGGGTGTTAACATAAAAATATGAATAAGGCGGCATTTAATCAAGGAATAATTTTCTTAAACCAAGGAATATATTCATTGCATTTATGTCACGCACACCAATGTTTAATATCCAGTTTGCATAAAACTAACTACAAATGTATAGTTTAAGCTTCAAATGTTTGATAAGACATAATTTTGATACATTAATTTTAATTTGCAATTTATTGCAATAATGCCGAAAATACACAAGTTGGATATAAAGTCAAAAAACATTAGTATTAATTACAAAATCATCAGTACACAGTATCTTATAATGCCTACTTCAAGTTAAAATATTTCCGAGTAACATTCATAACAAATGTACACATTTAGGTATAGTATATATATTCGTATTAATAATAAATAATAACAAATACAATTTAATTGAATCAAATCGCTGATCAATTATTCATTACCCAAAAAAAACGTGATTTATTGACATTTTTCCAAGTTTTTGTCGTTCGTTCGTTCATTCATTATGGAAAATTCGAACCAACAGAGGAACAATAACCCATCCAAAAAAAACAAACCAAAATGAAAATTCCATTCCAATAAATCATCACAAAAAAATAATTCACATGAACTGTTGTGCTGAAGAAAAATTGTCCCGCGCGCACGACGTATGTTTTCATGTATTTTGTAGAATGTAGAGTGTAAGGGCGCAATATACATACAATGTACACATACAAATCATATATTATTCATTTTTAATGTTCGAGTTTTATTTATCTTTACAAATAAACAAATTTTCCGAAAATGCCATTGTGAAAACTACTCGTATATATAAGTATGTACTAAACAAGTAAGTGATAAATTTGGATATAATGGGTGCACCTCACCCATTCCATTCTCCAACCCAAACAATTTTCCAAAAACAAAGTTTCTGAATATTAATAAATATAAGATGAAAATGGGGTTTGATGAAGGGGGTAGTGGAGCTACATTTAGAAAAAAGTGTATACCAATAAACGCGCGAACGTACGCACACACATTTTCGTTTTGATATTTTTTCTCATGTTTGATTCATGAAATGTTTTTCATTTTTTTATTCGTTACAGAAAGCTCATAAAATCACTTGATAAATTATTAGGAAGAGCTATTATAAGATGGAATGATTGGTGGTGTAAGGGGAATGTTTAAATTTTGGAAATTGTAAAATGCTTGCTGTTTCTTTGATAATATTTCATATTCAAAAAATATAAGAAATTATTTGATTGCTTTATGGAACGGGATTATAAGACTTAATAGGAGTCCGGTGTCCGTCACAAATAGAAAAGATTATTCTTCTACTCATTGGCCAAACACAAACTATTCAAATCCAACAATGGTTTAGTTTAATGATGGGCACTTTGATTTGACAAGAAAACTATAAATTTAATACGAATTCATGATACTCTGTTGTGATCGCTCGATTATTTCTACACATTTTATAGAAAATTCTATTTGATTAAAATTACCTGAGCTAAATCTCATAAATCCTATGGCCCAAACATCTTAAATTTTTTCCAATTTCAATCAAATTTGACCCGGAATGGTCCATTTAAACAGCGCAATTAAACTGAATCGATAAATTGTTTTTTTTCTAGGTTGATACAACCTTCTTTGACATTCGTGTGACGTTTGAGCAGAATAGTGTTGACGACGCAAAAAGTTTGTCTGGCGATTTTTACTAAGGAAAACAAAATTGACTAACGAGCTTGTTTGAAATTTTGTGTGTTCCAATGGAATTACGGCTACGGAATCATTGAAAATGTTGCAGAAGTATTTTGGGGAGTCTTCTCTATCGAGAACGCAAGTATTTGAGTGGCATAAAGCATTGAGTGAGAATCGTAAGGTCGTAGAAAACTTCCACCATGAAATCGTTCCAGACGGTCAAACGGTCAATAATGCATACTACGTGGCCGTTTTGAGGCGCCTATGTGTCACATTCCAGCTTGATGGCGAGGCAATCTGCTACTTGAACTTTATCTTGATTGTTCCCTAATTGGGCATATACCAGATTTTCATCTTACAATCAGTTTAGGATGCCAATTCCATCGTACATGTCGAATTTCACCATAATTGGTTGAGAAGGCATGTTCGAATACTGTGGTAATAATTTTCCCGTTGTAGTTTTGGTCGTAAAAGACACCATAAAATGCACTCATTCAATTTACCACAATCTTACACCATGGTAGAATTTGAAGGAAAGGAAAAAATTAACGTTCGTTTGGATTTAAATATAAAATTGTATAATTAAATTTTATAAAATTTAATTTAAATGAACCAATATTACACAGAAAGATAATAAAAATCTAAACTACTAACTGTTGCTCTGCTGTTTCCTATTTATGCTACGACCATTCTATGACTATATGTAGTTAGCATCATAGCCTATCCAATAAATGTATTAGCTCAATGTCATGTGTCGAACCATGGGCTTACTTGATAAAATTTTGGCTATTTCTCCACAAAACAAAATATAATTTTCAAACTTTTCTCTAGGAAATTTCCGATTTTATGGCAGTTAATGTCTTATGATAAGATTGGCCCAATATCGTAAATTTGTACAACGATCAAGAATCTGGAAAGTTCTCAAGCCAGAGAATAATAAAAGATGTTTAGAATGAATATGAAAATTATAAAAGAATAACTATTTATGATCAAATTCGTAAACAGGAATGAAATTTAAATATGAAATCCAACAATCGTAAACTGTTAAATTATTCAATATGCATTTTCACTATAATCGTTAAACATGAATAGTATCAGAGCACCCTGTATTTTATAGAGCCATAATCAAAAAATCTGAGCTTTTATAAGGGAATTAGAACAGAGCCTTCTAGAGTATAGAGCCATAATCTTAATGACGTATTTTTTAGAAGCTTTTTTAGTGGTATAACTTTTCACTGATTTCCATAGGAATCCATAGTAAAAATGGTGTTTTTTAGCTTCAAGTTTTTCAATGAAAAAAGCAAAAATATTATAAAATGTTCATATAAAAGTTTTCTACATATCTTTAAGAACAATATACAAGAAGGCCATATTGGTATTAAGTAAATATTAATTGCAGAAATATTAAAATTAAATTATTTCTAAAATATATTTTTACAAACTTTCATTTTGAAAAATACATCAAAGTTGGCTCTGACAAATTAAAATAATACTTGCTAAATTTATCTTTAGTTTTACTAGTGTACGTAAGATGTCTAAAATGGTAAAAGAAAAATATGAAAAAAAATTATTTAATCGCAAAATTATCACGCGTTCCTATATTTTGTGAATTTGTTTTGCTTTTCCTACAATTTTTGAACTTGAAATTTTCCCAGGTGGTAATTTTTGGTAAGATTTTTCCAAATTTTTATGGTCATCACTGCCATCTATGTAATGTATATTGACTTAATGACCAAACGAATCGTAGTAAGCATTTATTTCAATTTGACCAGAATGCTGTTGTTATGAAATTTTTTTAATATTTTGGTTTAAATAAATCAATTATTACAAGAAAATGAAAACGATTTACTTAAACGATATTCATATATGTTGAAATTCAAACATTTATGAAAGTATTTCAGAAATCATAATTAATAATTTGTAACGTTTTCATTTAAAACATTGTCTTAGGAAAAAATGTGATTTCGCATATGTTTTGTGTGTTTTACTATGAAAAGTTTCGGTTTTTCCTCATTTCTAATTCCCTTATAAAAGCTCAGATTTTTTGATTATGGCTCTATAAAATACAGGGTGCTCTGAATTAGAAACGAGGAAAAAACGAAACTTTTCATAGTAAAACACACAAGACATATGGGAAATCACTTTTTTTCCTAAGACAAATTTTTAAATGAAAACGTTACAAATTCTTAATTATGATTTCTGAAATACTTTCATAAATGTTTGAATTTCAACATATATGAATGTCGTTAAAGTAAATCGTTTTCATTTTCTTGTAATAATTGATTTATTTATACCAAAATATAAGAAAAATTTCATAACAACAGCATTCTGGTCAAATTAAAATAAAAGCTTACTACGATTCGATTGGTCATTAAGTCCATATACATTACATAGATGGCAGTGATGACCGTAAAAATTTGGAATGATCGTACCAAAAATTACCACCTGGGGAAATTTCAAGTTCAAAAATTGTAGGAAAAGCAAAACAAATTCACAAAATATAGGAACGTTTGTTAATTTTGGGATTAAATAATTTTTTTTCATATTTTTCTTTAACCATTTAGACATCTTACGTACACTAGTAAAACTAAAGATAAATTTAGCAAGTATTATTTTAATTTGTCAGAGCCAACTTTGATGTATTTTTCAAAATGAAAGTTCGAAAAAATATATTTTAGAAAAAATTTAATTTTAATATTTCTATAAACTATTATTTTACATTTCTCAGGACAAGAAAACATTTTCTTCTCTCAAACGATCTTATTTAAAAATCGCATTTGTCATTTGAATAACAATTTCTCAATCTGAGAGAATATTTTTGATACAAGAAATTATTTCATAATATGATAAACTTATTTCTCATAACAAGAAAACAAAGTATATCAACTGATGAAGCCTTTCTTGATACAAGAAAAGAATAGTTAAATTGTTATATTGGTATAAAGATTACCATTATATAAAATATGTATACCAAAAAAGAATCTATCGCGAACCTTCAACAGTGAAGAAAGTAAAAAAGTTTTGTCATTTTAAAAGTGTGATTTTTTGTGTTTAAAAAAACTTAGATTTTTTTAAACTGTGGTGTAAAAGTGAAAAAAAAGGATTTCTGGAAACATTTGAAAATGTAAGTGTTTTAATTTCATTGTGTTCAAAAAATTGTATGTAGGTAATTGAATTTTACTGGATTAATTTCTGCTACGGCTTATCCAGAACCAGCGACTTAGATTTTGAAATATATTTTCACAATAGAAAAATGAGAAAAAAACAAATTCCACAACGTTATAAATTTGATTTTTATTAATCTTGTGATGTCTCTTTGAGATTTTTTCTACGACTGCCGTGTCGTTGCTTAACAATTTTTTATTTTTTATTTTTCATTAACCATACAAATGCAGTTTGCTATAATATTGCAAAGTACTATACAAATAATTTTTGTTTAACCCTATTTACCTAATTAAGCTTAATTCAACAATAAAGATAATTATACTATAGATTTTATACAGCACCGTAATTTTAGTACATACTTTCTTTACAATTATCATTAAACGGAATTGACAAGTTAACATAATATGTATTGAATTTTGTTTACAAAATTAGATTTTATACAATGTTAAGAGAAATTAATTATAAACCGGACATTAAATATTAAGGTGAGTTATTTATACATAAATATAGATTTAGAAATTAATTATAAAATAATCCATAATTGTTTCTTCAAATCTATAACTTTTAGGCTGATCAATTAATTAAATTTACAGTGAGAAGGAAAGTTAGTTGGATACATTATACAGGCAGACATTAGATAAGTATTTGCATTTATAATTTCGTTTCTTTGTTTTAAATTGTTTCTTTGATTTCAGATGTGGTTGCAGCTTCCAACATTTTCCCCGACTTTGAATCGCTCGATTCAACAGGAACTTTGCATAATGCGTGTATAGCTCGACGAAAAATACCGGTTGTTGTCTTTACGGACGCTACTCTGATTAGTCCATCGTTTCCAGGAAACACTTGTATTACTCGGCCAAGTAACCACTTAGTAGGCGGTAAATTTTTATCAACGAGTAATACGATGTCATCAACTTCCACATTTGGTTTTGGAGATGTCCACTTTGATCTTGCCTGCATTTATGTAAGATATTCGACGTGCCATCTTTGCCAAATATTTTGTCGCATCTGCTGGAGCATTTCCCATCTGCTTAGTCTCGATAATCTTTCGTGCATATTATTCGCCTCCGGAATTAAAACCAATGAATGTCCCACAATGAAATGTGCTGGAGTTAGGATGTCAATATCTGCATCAGTAGGTAGGCTACAAATCGGCCGTGAGTTTAGGATAGCCTCTATTTCTGTTAGCAAAGTTTGGAGCTCCTCGAACGTTAAAATGGTTTCACCAATGACTCGTTTTAGATGATGCTTCATAGATTTCACCGCTGCTTCCCATAAGCCACCAAAATGAGGAGCATTCGGCGGATTGAAATGCCAGGTGATGGACTCGCTTAAAAGAGAGTTATAAATTTCATTAGAATTAGATTTCAATAAGTTATAAGCCTCCCGTAACTGTCTATCTGCGCCTATATAGTTTGACCCACAGTCACTGTATATGTCAGTGCACAGACCTCGCCTGGCCATAAATCTTTTCAGAGCTGCCAGGAACGTACTTGTAGTTAAGTCGGACGTTACTTCAATATGCACAGCCCGTGTAGTTGTACAAATAAACAGGCATACGTAGGCCTTAACTGGTTTCTGACCTCTACCTCTCTTGTGGAATACTTGAATGGGACCAGCGAAATCTGTTCCAACTTTTAAAAATGCTATTATATGTTGCACTCTGCATGTGGGCAAATTTCCCATCTCTTGCGACATCGGAACTGGTTTGGCTCTGAAGCAGGGTAAACATTTCCTAACCACTTGTCGTATTTGCTCTTTTCCTTTTACTAACCAGAATTTTTGCCGTACTATGGTTAATATTAACTGCGTACCCGCATGATAGTATCGATGATGATAGTCTTCAATAATAATTTTGGCCAATTTCGACGGTGGTACAATAATAGGATGTTTTGTTCCGTAAGATAAATTAGAATTTTGTATTCGGCCTCCGACTCTCATCACTCCATCTTCGTCAATAAACGGGCTGAGATATTTTAGTGATCCCCTCACCGGCTCGGATTGTTTGATTGCTGCAGTTTCTTCAGGCATGTGTTCCCTTTGTATCTGCTTACAAATTAGTTTAATGGCTTCTTCTAATTCTAATACTATCAACGGTCCACTGCGCTTCACTTCTCTTTTACGTGCATTATTTACAAAACGCTGCACGATGGCTGTGACTCGAACGATTTTTCTGAAAGAAGAAAACTTTTCAATTAATTCAACAGCGAACTGGCTATTTTGGCATTGTGCGATGAGGGATATCTTAAATTTTGGGCGCTCTTCTTCTTTAGTTTCATAGTTGGTTTTTTGTTCTGGCCACATTTCTGAATTATCCATTAACCATTTGGGTGAATTCCACCATAATCTATGTGTGAATTATTCTGTTGGATATATTCCGCGTGAAGCGCAGTCAGCTGGATTATCTTTTGTTGGAATATGTCGCCAATTGTCTCGTTTTACTACTTCTAAAATTTGAGACGTTCTGTTCCCTACAAAGGTTTGCCATCTTATTGGGTCATCCGATAACCAATCCAATACTATAGTTGAATCAGTCCAACAAATTATCTTTGAAACGTTGACTTCAAGAATTTATTTTAATGATTTCACCAGTTTTGTCAAAAGATGAGCTCCGCACAGTTCCAATCTGGCTACCGAAATTCTTTTAACTGGAGCAACCTTCGATTTTGCCGCTACTAAATTGCATATATATCGTTCTGGGCTAATCTGGTGTCTCATATATACTACAGCTGCGTAAGCTCGTTCGCTTGCATCGCAGAATCCATGCAGTTCAACATACTGACCAGATGTTTGCAACCATCTAGGTATTTGAATTTGCTCTAAGTGCTGCAACTGCTCCCTGATAAGTAGCCAATTTTGTTTGACATCTTTCGGTAATTCGTCGTCCTAGTCAACTGCCGTCAACCACAGGCTTTGAAACATTACCTTAATCTTTATGATTACCGGCGATAACCATCCCAATGGGTCAAAAATTTGACTGCACTCGGATAACAATCTTCTTTTCGTAAATACTGGAGTACCCATTCTAACCTGATATGAAAAGATATCTAATTTTGGATCCCACTGCAGTCCCAACACCTTAACTGTAATGCCGCCTTGGGTAAAATCTTTTAGGGATTCAGTTCTGTCTTCTGGTGGCGTTGATTGTAGAAATGTGTCTGAATTGGAAACCCATTTTCTTAGTTTCATTCCGGATTCAGCGAGGATATGAACCAGATTAGTTTTAAGTTCTGTCGCTTGTTGCACTGTATCTGCACCGGTCATGAGATCATCTACGTATGTGCATTTGCTTAGTGCAACAGCAGCTGCTGGAAATTTGTCGCAGTTTATATCAGCTATCTCATTCAATACCCTTGTCGCTAGATAAGGAGCTGATGCAGTGCCGTACGTTAGGGTACTTAACTTGTAGTATCTCATTGGCTCATTATCGTTGACTCTCCATGCAATTGCTTGGTATTTCGTGAACTTCTCTTTTACCAAGATCTGCCGATACATTTTTTCCACGTCTGCACTAATTGCGATTTTGTGGAGACGGAAGCGCAGTATTATTGCATATAACGTTGGCTGCACTGTAGGACCGACCATAAGTAACTCGTTCAATGAGACACCGCTGGAAGTTTTCGCAGACGCATCAAATACAACTCTAAATTTTTGAATCCCGTTTGACGATTTAACAATACCATGATGCGGTAAATAGTTTAATGTTTGTACTTCGTTACCTTTGACTTCTTTCATGTGACCCAACTGACGGTATTCTTCCATGAACTGAACGTAAAATTTCTTAAACTCCGGATCCTTTTGAAACCTTCTTTCCATAGCCCGCTGCCGGCTTTCTGCTAAGCTTAAGGATTTGCCGAGCTGTTCTTTATTTTGTTTCATGGGTAGTTCTACGACAAATCTGCCTTCTGAATTTCGGTATGAAGTCTCTGTGAATAGTTTCTCGCAAGTTTCTTCTTCCACGGTCAGCCGGTTTACATTTGGGATAGTTTCAATTTCCCAAAATTGTTGTAACATTTCATCCACTCTTGTTAGCTCTGGCTGAACTTCTTCTACTACTTGGCCGATGTTGATGGATGTCGTCGCTAACACTTCTGCTTCCAGTTCTCCTCCTAAGACCCAACCAAATATTGTTTCTAACGCTACAACCTTGTTTTGCTGTCTAATTCTCCCAACAAGTAGTACATTGAATACGTGCTGCACACCTAAAATTACATCAATATCGTGCGCTTTGTTAAAATTAGGATCAGCTAATACTACGTTTAAGTTATTTAATTTTGCACTAAAGGACTGAGCAGGTAACTTGGAACATAACTTAGCCATAACTAATGCTTCAACTTGTATTTGGCTTCTATCATTGGCACGCGATTTTAGAGTAAGAGTTACTATTCCCTTCGTTACTTGATTTCCTGAACCGCTAATACCAGATACAATAGTGCGGTTTTGCCTTCTACGTAATTTTAATTTTTCGCACATTTTTTCGGAAATGAATGTAGACATGGACCCTGAATCTAAAAGTATTCTACATTCATGTTCAACACCATTCTGATCAACCACTTTAACAAGTGCAGTCGGTAAAATACAATTGGTTGAGACACTGGCATGGGCGCTTGTTGACGTAGACCCTCCTGTAACTGATGTTGTAACTTGATCATTGGGTTGATTAGTGTGTAATAGCGTGTGGTGCTTCTTCCCGCATTCTTGACATCTAATTTTTGATAGGCACCTAAATACCGGATGATTTATTCTCAAGCAATTAAAACAACGATTTCCTGATTTAATGCACTGCCGACGTTCTAAAACTGATAATTTCTTAAATTTCTCGCAGTCCGCTAATGAATGATTACTTTCACATAAAATGCATGCAGTTGCCTCTGTTGCAATAAATACATTATAAGCCCGTTGATTTGATGAGCGTTTGATGGTAGCTGGTCGTAATGATTCGAGTGCGTCGGAACGATTTAATAAAAATTTGAAAAAACCATCTAGTGTTGGAAAATCTTCTTCGCACGATTTCTGCGCCCATAATCCGCGACTTTCAGGATCTAGTTTCTCCTCCATTACATAAATCAACCATACATCACGGGATTCTGCATCTTTGCCTAGCGCCTTTAAACCTCTGATTACTTCATCGGATGTGTCAAGCATTCTTCTAATATTCATCGCATTTGCCTGATGATTCGTTGGTTGGTCCATAAAACTTCTAATAAATGCCTTTATGGTATGTTTTTTACGATCATATCTGGCACACAATTTGCGAAAGGCCTCAAAATAATTTGTTTCTGTGATAGACATGTGTCTTAGAAGATTATAAGCATCCCCCTTTAAGGACCCTTTCAAATATTGAAATTTTTGAGCTGGCGATAAATTCGGGTTGTCGTGAATGGTTTTAACATATAAGTCATAAAATGACTGCCATTCCGTGTATTGCCCAGAAAAAGGTTCAATATTTATTTTTGGAAGCCTTACATCAACGGGATGCATCATTGTGAGATTCATACTGTTATTGCCTGCATTTTGTGTTTCATCTGGATTGGCTGCGTTATATTCTCGTATGAATCGATTTAACCGGGCCTCCACAATATAGTATTGCTCGGAAAAATCTATCATATTGCTATCATGCTCTGGATCGATCGCAAATATGTCGTTCTCCACATCTTCGAATTGTTTCAGCAATATTTTAACACGTGCTAACTTAGTCTGGAACCCATCAATATCGTGTTTATCAATAGCACCAAGTACATAATTGTGCAATTTCGTCATTTGCCCCTTAATGGAACCACGTGTACTCTTTCGCGATTTTAATATTATTTCTAACTCCATGTTGTATAAAATTCACTTAATTACACTATTCACTTGTATTTCACTCACTGAATATTATTGAGAATCGTTCAGTAAATTGTTTATAATTCGTTGAATAATAATTACGAATAAATGTGAAACTCAATGTGATAATTTAAATATTTCGAAATTGAAACACAAGATAAAAAAATTAAATTAATCACCAACTCAATTGCAAATGTCTACCAACTTTAATATTTATCGACAAAGGTAATAATGCACAAACTGAGTAAATTGGGTAAATTATAAAGTTCAATTTTAAATTCAAATATAAAAGTTCAATAATTTATGGTAAAGTTCAATAATTTGTAAGATAGTCTTTATTTGAATTAATTAAATATATATTTTTAATAATTTTCCTTTGTAAATTTTATACTTATCTACTTTCAGCGGAAAATTCACCATGTGGTGCCAGCAACCAAAATGTCCGTTCCAAAGTAAATTTCTGCAACTAGCTTTATATTTTTTAGTTTGACCAAACGCAATATTCCCGACAATAGTCAAATCCGGCTCGAAGGACCATGAATTTTACTGGATTAATTTCTGCTACGGCTTATCCAGAACCAGCGACTTAGATTTTGAAATATATTTTCACAATAGAAAAATGAGAAAAAAACAAATTCCACAACGTTATAAATTTGATTTTTATTAATCTTGTGATGTCTCTTTGAGATTTTTTCTACGACTGCCGTGTCGTTGCTTAACAATTTTTTATTTTTTATTTTTCATTAACCATACAAATGCAGTTTGCTATAATATTGCAAAGTACTATACAAATAATTTTTGTTTAACCCTATTTACCTAATTAAGCTTAATTCAACAATAAAGATAATTATACTATAGATTTTATACAGCACCGTAATTTTAGTACATACTTTCTTTACAATTATCATTAAACGGAATTGACAAGTTAACATAATATGTATTGAATTTTGTTTACAAAATTAGATTTTATACAATGTTAAGAGAAATTAATTATAAACCGGACATTAAATATTAAGGTGAGTTATTTATACATAAATATAGATTTAGAAATTAATTATAAAATAATCCATAATTGTTTCTTCAAATCTATAACTTTTAGGCTGATCAATTAATTAAATTTACAGTGAGAAGGAAAGTTAGTTGGATACATTATACAGGCAGACATTAGATAAGTATTTGCATTTATAATTTCGTTTCTTTGTTTTAAATTGTTTCTTTGATTTCAGATGTGGTTGCAGCTTCCAACAGTAATTAATGTATCGATAGGTAAAAGAGTGGTGGTGAGTGATGTTAATGTTTCCGATGTACGGGAAACTCATCGACGAGGTTTCAGACACCTGGGAATCAGATACCTCCACTCACAAATCTTCCCAGACCAAACTCAGAAATTCCAACTACGAATCAAAACCCAGAGCTGCCTGCTACTTCACAGTTACCAAACCAAATATAATCCCAGAATTCAGTTCAAACACCACCAACTCACTGCATTCCGTACTAATCCAAAATAATGTTCTTTCGCCCTGTTTTGCATCCAACTACCTAACAATGTCTCGTTCGAAATCACGAAATGTTAACCGCGTTCGCGGGTACTGGCAAAATAAACGTCTGTTGAAAAATATTATTTCTGAAACACGGTTCAGTGATGTCATCGACAACCGACTCTATACGGATGTTATTATAAATGGTTTACAATATCGTGGATTACATGATAGTGGCGCTACCATAACAGCATTGAAGGCTGGGAGTGAAAAGTTGTTGGAAGATCCAAATTATAAAATATTCCTTTTACACACTAAAGTGCAAGTAGCTTCAGGTGGTACAGAGCGGGTGTTTGGCTACTTTTATGCGAACACAAGCTACAGTGACGTAGAAAAGATTCTCAAGGTCCACATAATTCCAAACTTTGAAAATCATTCAATATTCAGATCGTCCCACCTTGTCCCACAATATTGAAGATAAACAACCCATTAATAAACCGTCAAAACACGAACTCAGTCCCAATACTCAACAAAGTAATCTTAAAATTTCCATCGTTTGAGGAACTGGGGCTAGGGCGAACGCACCTGATTATGCATGAGATTGACGTAGGAGACGCAAAACCCATAAAACAGCGCCATTACTCTATATCCCCAGTTAAACAAAATTTGTTATCTGGAGAATTAGATAGAATGCTAGAGCTTGGAGTGATTGAGGAGTCCACTAGCTCGTGGAGTTCCCCGGTGATATTGGTCACAAAGTCAAATGGCAAGGTTCGAATGTGTCTCGATGCCCGTAGAGTGAACGAAGTGACGGTCTGCATGAGGAATGCATATCCACTTCCTATCACCGACGGGCTGCTGAGCCGACTGGATCAAACCAAATTTATTTCAAGCATTGATTTAAAGGATGCTTTTTGGCAGATCCCCTTGGCTCAGCAGTCTCGTGACAAAAGTGCATTTACCGTACCTGGCTGTAATTTGTATCAGTTTACGGTGATGCCATTGGAACTTTGCAACGCGCCGCAGACCCTCTAACTGTTAACTTGCAGGAAAGTTTCTATTAAAAGAGATTCAATACCTAGTTACGTAGGACCTTTGCTGCTGCCTGACAAAATCGAAGCCATCAAATCATTTCCACTTCCAACAATGGTAAATCAACTAAAATGTTTGTACCAAACGCCATGGAAACTCAAGTCAAATTACTGGGAATAAGGAGAACGATCGAACGCCGTTAACGTGGACGGACGAAGCGAGGAATGCATTTGATAAGTCCAAGCTCGATTTGTCCAACGTCGCTTTACTCGCTCATCCATCAAAAACGGCCGAGCTTTCGCTGTATGTCGACGCTTCCGACATCGTGGCTGGTGCAGTACATCATCAAGTCGTCAACAACGGACTTCAACCGTTAGGTTTTTCGCAAAAAAATTCGACAAACCGCAACTTCGATGAAGCACGTATGATCGTGAGCTCACAGCAATGTATTGGGCCGTTAAACATTTCAAATTAATGCTGCAAGGAAGAAGTTGTCACATGTACACCGATCATAAGTCGCTTACATTTGCCTTCGCACAGAAACCCAAAGAAACCGGAAAAATGACCACCGATATCCGACACGTAATGGGCGCTGAAAATGCAACGGCGGATTTTTTATCACGCATAGAAAGTATCAACTCGAGTGCGAAAATCAATTACGAGAAATTGGCGGATGACCAGAGAAACGAAATAAAATCTCTACTGGCGGAAGGTAATAACATTTCGATTAAATTAAAACTTTTTACCGTTCCAGGTAGTTCGAAACAAGTATATCGCGATTACTCCACTAGTGACATTCGTCCATTCGTGACGCAAAAATTTCGAAGTCATTTCATTCAGGCAATTCGTGACATCTCGCATCCAGATGTACGAGCCACGGCTAAGTTGATGACAAAACGATTCGATTGGTCATGCATTCAATCAGATGAAGAAAATCGCTACTGTTTGACGATAATAGATCATTCCACACGTTGGCCAGAAGCGATTCGGAGTGGATAACAAAATATGGTGTGGCAAAAGGGATCACTACCGACCACGGTTTTCAATTCGAGTTGCTGAACTCTGGGAACTGGCGTTTCATGCACAGGCAAATGGCCTCATCGAAAGATGGCATCGTACGATAAAGGCAGCAATTCTTTGCCACAACACCGAGAACAATTCTCTTCGGCCTTTGATCAACGTATAAAGAGAATTTAAATACAACACCGGCCAAACTTGTTTTCGGTACACCGTTTCGCATTCCAGGTGAATTTTTCGATGAGCAGCCATCAAAGAAAACAGTGACACAAACAGTCATCGACCTAAGAAATGCAATCACATTCAATCAGACCTAAGAAATGCAATACATTCGTCCAAAAAAAACGCCATGGCACGGCAGTCCAAAAGTATTCGTGCATGGAGATTTGCTTACAGCGACCCACGTATTTCTGCGAAACGATTCAGTTCGCCCGAGTCTGACGCATCCGTAAAAATGGACCATTCGAGGTGCTCGCACGCACGCCAAAATATTTTCGCGTGCGAATGCCTAATCACGAAGTGATCGTCACAATTGATCGTCTTAAGCCAGCTTATCTATGTCGACAAGCAGAACACTGACAACGACAGACCCAAATCAAGTAAGGGCGAAGGTGAGACCAACAAAAAATGAACCGGCTAATAACTATTACGACGGTACCAGAATTGACGAAAGTTACTCGATCCGGTCGACACGTGCGTTTCCCGGGGATATTTAAATAAATACCGGCTTACGTCTAGCCAGTGGGTACTTGTAGCCAATATACGTTAGCCGCTACAATTTCAAATTATCGAAAAAATTGTGCAACCTACAATAAAAATATCAGCAATGGTAAACAAGCGGCGCCATGTTAAAAAAAAACAAAAAATCAGTCAGATAGAAATTAGTAGAAGAGACGGACGAGAAAAAACGTGCTGTAAAAATTTTTTGGAGGTTAAAATAAAATAAAAATAATTAAAATAATATTGTTTTAATCCCAAATATCGAATGCAATTGTTGTTGTAATTTTGTCAACAAAATACACTAATTGGTTGAATTAGTAATTCTTTTTTATTATTTTATATTGTAGTTTTTAATTTTTGACAGTTAGAATTTTTAAAGATTGTAAATTGTGGCGTTTGATTAATTATCATATTTGTATTTTTTTACATAATTGATAAATAAATAAATTAATTAATGAAATATTGAATATTTTAAAATTTAGCGACTTGTGGAAATGCCACTTATGCCACATCCTCAAAAACTGTCGTCAGTAACATGCGTGGTAATTTCGCAAGAGAAGAACTTGGCGGCGAACATCTTTTTAGTAATTTTTAAAAATAATTCCGTCAAGTTTTCTATTGCGAAATTACCAAAAAAGTTACTGACGACAGTTTTTAAGGATGCGGACATAAAAATAATAATTTTGAAATTATTTAATTGGAAGAGTTTTGTTTATGTGCAAGGGACAAATCGCAGAAAGGCGCGCCACTACCCTTGCAAGCCGCTAATATATTACGCTCAGCATATCCTGCCCCTGTCTAATATAACCGATCTACTTCATTTAGTTTAAACATATCAATCGTGACAAAACCGCTATGTTTTGGTCATCGGGATTAACTTGACCATGCACTATAGTCTAAAGATGGAATCTTCGACAAGAACGAAATATTTTAATAGAGCAGGTTTAAATGATTAACTTAACAGTTTTTTGCTCATGCTCACCCAAAGGTTCGCCCTCCAAACCTAAAATAGAATAACTTATTGACTTTTCGAACCAAAAGTGTAAGTAAATTTTTTATTACGCGTGGTGGTGATAAATACTGTGTTTCTTATTTCGGATCTAATTGATCTGATCGATTTAAATACTAAAAATCTGTGTTTTTACATAGCTTTTTAGTACTCAAAAAATAATAAAATAATACCCCTATTATGGTTCTCACCTCACCAAGCAGCTCACCTCACCTCACCTCACCACACTGAGTCGTGCGACTCATATTTTGGTATTATGATTCTCGTCTCTTTTTTGGTAAGTGTATAACAATTTTCCGAATTGTTAAAACGGTTTTTTATTTACCATTAAATTCACGCCACGCGAAGAGGTTGAGATTTCTGATGCTACACTGTAATCAACTCGACTTTTCCTAATTTTATATGGCCTTATTATTATTTTTAAATGATTATTGCTTTTTATGACATTAAACAGAAATATCCCGGTTGCACGGTGTATATTTATTTTTATTTATTTATGTATGCATATTTCCCCACCAGCATCTTCCCGTTGGATGATAACATGTTTGTCAATGCTGAGTTTTTGGATGAAGAAAATAATTGGAAAAAAAAAAATTCAATGAAGATTTGGTCATTGAGTGGAACAGAGATAAAATAAAAGCTCTTTAAAAAAGTGAATTTTTTTTCGTAATCGGTTTTAAAAAAATACGACTGAGTACACGATACGATTGGTGATAGTGAGTCGAGTAAATGTACGTTCGATTAAAATTCATAGTTCGTGATATATTAGTGATCTTACGTTTAGTAATAGTTCGTGATATTACGATCGTTAAGTAAAGACAAAAATAATAATTAGTTTATGTCGCCATTGAACCACACGGAAAGATAGCCAGAAAACAGTAGTGACATTGAAAAAAAAACTGTGCAAATATTCCGTATACTGCCCTGATTTTTTTTTTATACATATCTATATACATAAAAGTAATATTTATGGTGAATGGACGAATTTAAATTAATTAAATGTATTAATTATATAAAAGAATTAAATAAAACTATAAGCAATTTGCTAATAATGTACTGACAACTTTAAAAAATAAAAAAAAACATTATAATAAATAAAATTTGTTGTTAATTGGATTTAATAAAACTAAACAAATTATCTTTTAATTAAATCGAACGGTTTCGCCAATACATCGTTTATTCAAAGTTGATTTGTTTCTTGAAAATTGCGGAGTTTTCGCCACGTTTGGTTTGGCATTGGTTGTACGAATATTTATATATTAGTGCATGTTGTAACGAAAAGCTGACTTTTGAAAAGACCATCTATCCGAAAACGTGGAAGGCGAGTTGTTTACTATTGAATACCGTTTTGGACATCTGTTGGAGGAAGCTGTGGGATTAAAAGAGGACCGTCGAAAAACATTGAAGGGTAAATTTATTGCGATCGTTTGTAACGGAAATTCACCATAAATAAAAAAAATACAAACAAACCGTAAGTTTTTGCACATTTTTTTTTTGTTGTCTTTTGTTGAGTGGTTTTCTCTGTGGTGATACGACGTAAATTATGAAGTACTAAACCCAACCATTTGGCTGGGCGAGGCAAAGTTGGTGAAAAATAATATAATGCTGTACATACTGCAAGCAGAAGTCTAAACTGATGACCTATATACCTACGGCCTCAATTTACAACCTCTTCTCGACTGAGCGGGCAAAAGGTCAAAGCTTCTGAAATATAATGTAACTTTGGTCTTCTTCAAGAGTACCGAATGTTACAAGCGTATGTATGAGGCGCTGCGCGTCATTTGATATGTTTCTTTATTGACATGTTGATATTATTGGATTTTGAAAATTTTTGACGTTTTACGTAAAGGTTTTAGTAGAACTAAATTTTTCTTAATTTTTCTGCGTTTTGTATAAATAAATAATTAAATAGTTTTGGGTGTGTTTGATTGTAAACATCTAATTGCAGTTAAATTAAATAATTATATCATTAATATGATAACCAGCGTACATTTACTTTTTGATGGCGAAATTGAAGAGGAGCAAGGTACCAAAGTACTAAAATTAGAAAATCTCTGCGAAATAAATCTAACCCATTCGCCCTTCCGGACAACATAATAATTTTTTTTATAATTATATTACGTACATATTATAAATTAATTCCATGCAAAACCATAAAAAATTATATATCTGCAAAAAAAAAACTTAAGTGCTCTTTCCTTCCATTTTTATTTATAGTTTTGCAACAAAAAAAAACCATGAACTCACCAAAAAATTGTAGGTGAGGATTTTTGACATTGTACTCACCTCACCTAGACTCACCGCGAAAACGATAATACCAAAATTTCAAGGCGGTGACTTCAAGTCACATTTTTGACGTTTGGTGAGGTGAGGTGAGAACCATAATAGGGGTATAAATTAAACAAATTTGTAAAAAATAAATAATTTATATATGCTGCAAAATAAATATAAATTAACAAATAAATTAACAGTTAATAACACAAAAGAGACACAGTTTTAAAAGTTTACCATAGGATTTAAAGAAACCTAAATAAATTCTAAAAAGCTAAAAATCATATTCACCATCAATTGATTAAAAGTTCTATTGACTAGGCGATGGCAAAGTGAGCCTATCTACTTTTTTACTTAAAAAATCGCAAAACACGATTATAATAGATCAATGAAAAAGTTTGTGGCGTTTTTTCACCAAAAATTCAAACACATTTTTGAAACTTTACAACCTTTTGCCATTTTTCTGGTAAAACCATTATAGATTATACCATCATAGTAGAACTTTTGAGATTTCTGGGCGAAAAACATGCCTCTTTTGAAATCAGGTTTACGTCATTAAGAGAGTTTTGCAGAGAGCGAAACAAATGATAGTCGGGCAGGGCAAAGTCTAGGCTATACGGTGGAGACATGAAAACTTCCTAGCCAAGCTCTCTCAAATTTTTCCAAACCATTAAAGATGTGTTGTCTGGAATTGTCGTAACAACGCCTTTCCTTTGGTTCAATTCTGGCCCTTTATCTTAGAGAGTGGATTCAATCGTCTGGCCTGGTTGGACCAGATCATGATGCACGATTCCATTCCGATCCCACTAAACACAAAGCATTACCTTACATGGCGTCAATCCATTTTGGAACACGATCTATTTCGCATGTTACTGTCATAATGTGACCCACTTTTGAGAGCCAGTTCCATTTTCCACAAGCCTGTGAAGCATTATCGCCTTGGTCGAAGTAATATTGTAAAATGTAGCGAGTTTTTGCTTATTTTCAAAACACCACTGTTTTCGATTGAATTGACAAATGTCACAATATTTATTTTTTAATAATCTATGGACGGTCACCTTTCAAAAGCTCTAGTATTACCAAAGTCATGCGACTCTAAAGCTATTTATTGGAGAAAAAAAACCGCCATGAACTTTTTCCTTAACCCAATATAAAATATTTGGAACTATCGGGTACCACTTAGCAGGTGAAATTGAAATGTGGATAGAGTACAATAAAGTTAAATTTAATGAATAATTCAGTATAAATTTTATGACTCGGTAAAAATCGGTTAATATTGAATCAATAACTACCCAAATCAATTTATAAATAAGTTAAAATTGCATTGTATGCGTGAAAAAATTAAATCAGCAGCCACCGCTGCCTGTTAGTTTTATCATGACAAAATTATACTTATTGTTTTTGTAAATGTATCTAATTATTCAATTGGTTTTCAAGGTACTTACCATTTTTCAAAAGCCGAACATCACTAATACTACCAAATTTATTCAAGTGACACATTATAAAAATTTAATTGAAAATTTATTTATTTTTTAAAATTTTTTTTATAATTAATTTATGTTAAATTAATAATTTTACAGTTTTTCTTTCCATTTTTATCAAAATCACAGCAATATATATTATATTTATTTTTTTTTTTTTTTTGTTTAAATTTACATTTTATTTTTTCTTTATTTAATATTTAATTAGTTAATTTCTAGTTTAATGATTAATAACTTTTTTGCCTGTATTTAATAATTATAATCAAATTATAATGTGTACCTAGTATTAATATATATATTGGTGATAAGTAATTAATTTATAAATATATTTATAACATAATGGTAATTAATTGATTATAAATTTATTATTTTTTTTTTGTATTCGATGAATATTAATTATTAATTTTATTAAATTGTGTGTAACATATAAATTTTTGAAACGATAAAAAAAATTTAGTTTTAAACAAACAATTAACAAATTTGGCTAAACAAAGAACATAAAAATTATTTAGTTAATTAATATTATTTAATATACATATTAAAAATATTCACCCACAACCTAAAATTAATTAATTTTTTTATGTATGTTTTTAAATATTTTGATTGAGATACATTATTTTACTAATAGCGCGCTTATTAATTTTGGTTTCTTAATCAATATTTTTAAATTATTATTATTATTAATTTAATTATAAAATCTGGCAGCGAAAAGATTTTTTTTTTTTTTTTTTGTTTTATATTCAAATTCAATTACAAAAAAAATTGGGCACAAATAGGTTAATTCTTATTTATATTATATAAAATATTTAATTATAGAATTTAATAATATAAATTAATTAAATGAAAAAATCTAATTAAATTTATTGTCAACTTAACAAATATATAATTTATGCATATATGTATGAACATACGTATGTAATATGGTAGATTTGTAATAAAAATAAAAATTTGTGTGCACGTTTGAGTTAGAATTCAAACCACTAAACGATACTCTAATTACTCTAAACACATTAAATTCTAAAAATTGGTGAATTATTTTCTGTATAAATAATGTAATTAATTAAATAATTGTAATCTACTGAGTGTGTATGTTGTTGATAAAAAAAAAAAAAAAAAAAATTAAACTCGGGTTGGTGTACCCATAAAACGTTTAGGACTCTGTGAATTATCATTCCATGTACGCCTAGGTATTTGCTGAATATCGGAATATGAACGATCTAAGGTAGGGATAAATATACAAATAAAAAAAATCAAATTTTTATCTTTAATCAAGCTAAACTGCTCAACTAACAGTAAACATACTTAATAGACATGTTATGCATCAAGCTTACCTCGAAACTTCATTCCTTGTGCCTCGTTTATAATCGCAGCAAGCGCCGGATTTTGATAACGATTGTCTCTAATTGAATTTTGTCCGTTACCAACTACGCCATTAAAATTGGTGTTTGCATGTCCATTTCCATTCATGTATTTGTTCTGATTGATTTCATTGTAGAATTCACTCAAAATTTTGTTATTCGACCGAATCGATGACTGAGGATCATGATTATTTTGTTGCCATTGGCGTTGCACCGATATTGATGATTTCTCTTGGACACTATACCGTGAACCATTGGTATTTATGTGCTGTTGGTGTGCAGTGCCGCGAATACTACCACCTGGTGATACTAATGTGCCGCGCGATGAACTAACGCCTGTATCGGTTGAATCACGTGTACCTGGTGTCATATAGTAAACATCACGATAAGAGGAGGGACGATGAGTTGATGGTGGGGTATCTAATCCACTATCGCATGCTGTAATATCAATATCAGTCAGTACTATAAGGCGCCAAAAAAAAAAAAGAAACAGAAAAGAAGCAAACAAAAATACATAAATGCCAAGTAAGCAACATAAACTAAATACATAATTTATTCATGCACACACCCACACGCATATACGCAAAAATTCAGTCACACATTTTTACTTACACGAATGCCGTTGATCATGGGGTCCTAATGGTTTTCTATACATCCAATTACTATCCTTATTTTCATTATCATTAACACCATGTTCACGTAGTCCATTCCCACAACCACCACCATTTAGATTATTGCCACGTCTCAATTGAACTTCTTCCTCGTCCTCAATCAATACGCTATCGTAATTTTTATTTTTAATAATACGTGACGTCGGTGAATTATGATGATTGTGATGATGATGATAACAATTTGGACTGCCGCTTAAATTAATTAAATTACCATTCGCCTTTGATAAACTACTATTACTATTATTTGGTATTTTCTTCGGTGTTGAATGATTTGTTGTAATACCGCTATGATTATCGTTAATTGCACTTGTTAAATCGGGCACCGAGTCCGATAATATAAAATGATTTGTCGAATTAATACTTTTATTATTGCGCGTTAATAGCCAATCTTCGATAGCACTGGAATATGTTCCGCCCAATCCTAAATGATTTGCATACAATGAGGCATGCGACGGTGGTGCTGCCAAGGAGGCACGAGATCTTGGACCTTGTGTAATTCGTAACGCTTGTCGTCGTTGTTTACTATTCAGCGTACACTCTTCAAGTAATTCAAACCAATCCTCTAGCCCATTATCACATCGCAATAATACTCGTCCTTCTCTGCTACCAAGAAGGAGGCCAATTGCACTATATGATCTCCGATTTAACCATTCGACTTTTTCCACATCAACTAATTTAACCTGAAAATATACAGAGAAAGCAAAAAAAAAAAAGAAAAGGGAAAATGAAAAATTAGGCAAAAAATAAAACCCCAATTAGTTTTCTAATCATTTCTCTAATCCGTTATGTATATGTATTGTTTATGTAGGTGTGTATTATGTAGAGCGCAGAGAGAATATAAATTTGCTCGATTTTTATAACGAAATTAATTTCGAAACCATTAAAAATGAAAGGATGTGTTGAAAATTTCGATCTGATTATTCGTGTGGGAGGTGTGTGGGTGCACGAAAATCGATTTTCTATTGTATTTTAAGAAGATTGGGGTTAACCTTTGTGATTTTTCCTTTTTCCTTTCTGGTTTTTAATAATTTTCACTCTCTGCTATTTCACACTTTGTATAAAAAATGTTAGTAGTGTTTATTATGCGAATACAAATTTTTTTGTTGGACAAATGCCAGGAAAGGTACAGTACAGAAAGATATTCAAGGTCGCTTTGATTTAAGTTACGTTGATTAAAGGATAACTAAGTTTTTTATGATTATTAATAGACTCAAATTTCGATTAGTTTATAAATAAATGAGGGGATTTTTTCCCTAAATAGCCTTTGAAGCAGCTAAACTAGAAATGTTACAAATATAGCCAGATTATCATCCTAGGTTACTATTTTCACAAAAAACAAAAAAAAAGCACGAATGGTAATAGGATTTATGGTTGTAATCTTTTACTAGATGCAAATTGCAGAAACCCCACTTCATTTTTGACATAATCACACTCTTCTACCGATTCACAATAACATATTTACAAGGTTTTCCTTTTAATTTGTTTCTTATTAGAAGGATGTATGGGAAAAAGCCCCGCAACTTAAAAATATTGGGCTTTATAAATTTAAGAAATCAGGTTCTTTGCAATACCTGATTTTCTAATTGTCGGGATTCAGGAGTTTGTATATCATGTAGAAGAAGACCACTCAGATTAGGAAGAAAAATTGAGATCGTTCCAGAACTGAATCAATGTTAGTGCTTCCAATGTTTCATGATTCTTAGGAGAATTCTAAGAAGAAGTTTTACCTGTTGCCCAAGGGACATAAAAGAAAATGAGAAGTTGTCATGAGACACGGTCTTGGCCTTCCTACCGAAGCCAGACAGGATTCTCCTTCTTCTTCCGTTGGCACTACATCCCATGAAAGGATTTCGCCGCCTCAACGATGCTCTTCCAAATAGTTCGATCCGCTGCAAGAGAACGCCAGACATAGTGACCGAGTGTGTTTAGGTCCCTTTCAACGTCGTCCGCCTATCCGGTAGGTCTCCCACGAGGTCCTACTTTCGTTGGTGCCGACTCCAGGCCCTGTTTAGTGTCCGGATTTTGTCAACAAAGGACATACCGAAGCCATCTTAGCCTTGGCGATTTTATGAAACCGATGATGTCAACTTTATCGAGATCATTTCTGATCCCGTGATTCATTCGCATGCTATACGTGACTCCCTCTTTAATGGGACCGAGAATTATTCCACATAGCTGCATTTCTTGACGCATAGCGATCCGGATCAGATCAAAATTTATATTTGAAGCAACAACAACATTTGATCCAACATTCATTTTGAATCACAAATATGATTTAAAATTAGTTCAGCTATTAAAATGTAGTTTAAAAATAATTTTGTTTTATGTGGTTGGTAGTAATGAAATCAACAACAAAAGTAAATGCCAAACTCATTTTACCTGTTCACATGATTATTGTAATCATCATACTCTTTGTAGAAGAAAGGAGCGACAAAGAATATGATCAATAGATCTTACGCTCAGTTACAACAATTTTCTTGGTATTTTTTGTGTTGATGTCAGTGTCCAAGACTTGCAACCAAAGGTGATAAAAGGTTTTATCAGCGTTTTATAGAAGTCCAGTTTTATTTTACGCGCAATATGAGGAGACTTGAATATTTCGGGTTATATTGAATAGAAGGGTTGCAGTGGACGAGGAAACTGCTAAACAGATTTTCTCAAAAACGCGACCAACGATTTATTTTTATAATTTTGTAATCCTATCTGTTTACAAAATTTTAAGTGCTGGTCATTTTAACAAAAAACGGTAAAAAAATTTATTATTTTCCATGGTAATACCAAACTTTACGAAGAAATATTTTTCTATGGTTAATGCACTTTCTAAGTTTCCACAATTGTTCCAACGGTGTTTTAAGACAAAATGAATATATTACCGTGTAATGTGGAATTTAATTTTTAAATTTACCTAATATCGTCAATATTTAAAAAAAAAATTATCTGATAAGCTTTTAAATATAAATTCTTTCTAATGTGGCCTTCTACCCCTCTTAAACAGCAATCTTTATTTTTCTACGAACCGAACAATACAATTGAATTGCCCGTTTTATATGTGCGTGTATATAATGTCGAGGTCGTAGATAAGGTCTATCCGTTGAACGAACGTTGACGTTAGCGCCCTACGTAGGATATATAGAGGAAGATTTCTTATTGATGCATTATAATGCCCGGTGTCACACAGCTCGAACCTTTCGGCAGTTCGTGGGTGAGGTTGGACTCGAGACGATGAGGTGGTCAGCCCTCAGTTCGGACATGAATCTAGTTGAGCATTTATGGGACGAACTAAAATGGAGAGTCCAAGCCAGAAATCCGGTAACATCTACATCTTCTGTGAGCGCTGAAGGTTTGAGTCGATTTAGTTGCTCGGGAGTGTAGTTCATTTGTTTAAAAATGGTTTCGTCTATCTTTTTTTTCATTAAATTCGAAGATTTTTTGTTTACTCAACCTCAATGACCTCAATCTAGAATTTCTTGTATCCGGTCCCGTAAGAATTGCGCTTTGATTCGAAAGTCCTACATATATGATTTACAATATCGAACAGTAATTGAGAATAATCTTTTTGATTTTTTGATATTCGTGGAAAAATGAAATTGATTAGGTTTGCATTTCTACTCTGATCTTCGAGAGCTTTATGCAAACAACAAATTAGATCGGACAACCCGTTCTTCTTGCAAGGATGCGTTCTTTTAACGCACCAAGAAGTTCTTCTTTTCGTAGTATATGTAAAGCAAGGTAGCGTCCTCGCGACAAAGTGACTCAACGGCTAATTTAACCGGCTAAAGTGCTGGGATAGTAGCTGAAACTGTTTCAAAATCGATGTCGATAAAATGTATACCTAGTTCTAAATCAATATCTGATTTTTGAATGCGCTAACATTCTATTCCATCTAGTTTTGGAATCTAAGATTAAGCAATATTCGTTACCAAATTCGAGATTTATATAATTCTGTAGTGCCTCAATTTTTAATAGTGAACGTTTAAATGTTTTCATAATTTTTCTAACTTTTAACATAAGCGGACCAAGTTGATTATGTATTATATTTTACTAATCCTTCCTCATATGCAATTACATTTCCTTCAAATAATTATTGGGTTCTTTGGCATCGGAATCTGAACCAATATAAATTGCTTCATTCGAACTGCTATTTCTATCTTTAGTTTTATCTTTTTATAAAGAACATCTACGACTGCAAGATGTATCGGTACTAATTTCCCTATTGTCTGCATAACTGCTGTACCGTCAATTGTTAAACAAATGATATTCTTTAACGAAGTCATCAATTCCCAAACTTTGATTCCGAGTGAAGAATCACACTTATCGAAAGTAATACTAAACCCATTTCCATTTAATTTATAATCCGATATTTCAAGTGTGGATTGGTTTCGCTATAATTAATGACTTTTTGATGATATAATTGATTTTTTGTATGGTGTTGGCTGATTTTGGAAGTCACTTAAATTTAACGCTTTCCGTGATTTTCGAAGATCATTGGATATTTTAAAAATTTTGAATGGAAGCTAATCACGTGCTGTTATTCTAACTAGGATCGCTGCTAGTGAGTCGTCTTTGGTATTTCTAAAATATTTTGTACTTTTGGAGGAGGCCTTTCAGATGTTGAAGTAGATCCAACTTCAGGGTCAAAAGCATCTCCGTTTTCGTGATATTACTTCATGTTTGGTTTTTAAATGTGAATTCAGACCGAATTTTCATCTCGGCCTTTGGAATGATGAACAAACTTCATACTCTGGCTCTCCATGGGTTAAATTAAATTATTAACCCAAATTTATAAATATACTAAGGGGTACAGCCCGTCCTAGAACCGATACAATATAATAGCCGCTGCCACAATCACCATTTGACCATTTGAATAGCTCGAGATTAAAGGCTTTTAAGGATTATTGTACCTTAAATAGACCTTAAACCAAAGAGTAAGGGCTTTTAATGATGATTTCACGTGGGTTGGGGCATCACACAAAAAACCTTCCAGAGCGACAAGCGGCGGGAGCTGTGGTTCAGACCTTAGCCGCTCTAGTCCAATACATTACTAATAAACCACATCTAACCTATGAAAATTGGTTTAATTTTCATTGTTATATTAGCCGCATTTCTTGACGTTTGATCTGATCCAGATCAGGACTGGGATTTTGCACAAAAGGCGAGAAGCGAGTTTTCGTTTAATTTCTCGCCTTTCAATTTTGTCCGACGGTTTTTTTTCGATTTTGCACATATGGACAAAATAAAAGGCGAGAAAATTGAGCAACTTTGATTTAGTTGTCAAAAATACATTTTATTGACAAGTTTGTTTAGATTTGTGTCGTTGATACATATAAATTTGTAAAAAATCATGTTATTTAAAATACATAAATAATTAATTTTATGTAATAAAAAATAAAAGTTGGTTCAACATTCAATTTCGGGTTATCCGATGCCCTATTTCAAGTGTGAAATTTTCTGTCGCTAACACTGGAAATGTTATGGTGTTTGTTAAATTATCAATTATATGATCGTTTCGTCTTGTTCCCTTCTGTGATATTCGGCGGTGTTATTTTCTGTAGTTATTGTAATAATCGATATATTCCTAATATGCACATAAATTGATTAAATTCAATTCTGTTCGAGTGACAACATCTCTTAATTAAAACAATAATTTTTCTAATACATAATATTCATAAAATATGTGACAGCAAATTTCAATTTTTTTTTAATTACCTATAGCTGTATTTTGTTGAAAAAAAATTAATTCGAATTATTTTGGAGTTATTTTTTTCTCAACAGAACAAGCCGCGAAATATTTTTTCGATTTAATTTTTATATTCTATGTTGGTATTTCTTCTGTTTTTAATTCAAGCAGTTACGTATTTTATTTGTTCGAGCTAGAATTAAATAACTCAAATTTTTTGTTCGAATTATTTAATTCCTGTCAAGTGCAATTGTTGTTGTACATTTCTCAACAAAATATAGCTTATATAGGTACATCATATGATGTGTAAAATTATGCTAAAACATCAACTTAAAATTCGTTTTCCCACTTCTCGCCAAGTATTACACATGGTCGAAAATAAAAGCGAGAGCGAGTGTCTATTCGCCTAGTGCAAAATCGCTTTTTCTCGCTTTTAGCTAAAAGTCGCTCAAAAAAGGCGACTCGCTGTGTGCAAAATCCCAGTTCAAATCATATACTCGTATGTATCATAAAACAACACAAAAATGCGTAAAACAAACAAACACCAAAATTCAATTTTTTTGTCTCGTTTCGTTTTGAATCTGCCTTTTTATACTCGTACTGTATTCATTATATTCTTTGTCGCTTTACAAAATATTGTTGAACTATTTTTAGATCACCATTTGTGATCCAAAACGAATGTTGGATCAAATGTTGTTGTTGCTTCACATATAAATTTTGATCTGATCCGGATCACAATGCGTCAAGAAATGCAGCTATTGTTTCAAACATAGCATACCATGAAGTTTATGATAGGAAAATAATGTTTACCGTAAAATTCTCATGGCTTACTACAACTCATAGTATAACAGTTTTTAAATAATTTGTAGTAGTTTGAATACAAATAAAAAAATAAAATTGGATGAGAATCGAACCGAAGACCTTGGCCGCTCTAGTCCAGTGCGTGAACAGTGAAAACACAAACCATTTTAAAAGCAAAATTAAATTTTTATTGTTACTCAAAATAGAAAACACCATAGGGTTTCGCTGCACACTGGGTATTATTTAATAAAATAGAAGAAGATGACTGTTAAAAGTTTTAATATTTAAATTTAATTTAAATAAACTTACTACTCGTAAAGTGCTCGAGGAGAATTGTTGATGATACTTTGAGTCAAGGTATAACCTACCTTCTGCTTTGCTTCTTTAATTTACCAAAATTTTATTTTTTATAGTGACTTTAATTCTGAGTTGATAGCTTTTGCTGACGACCCAGTGTTTTTCTATAAGCACCCTATGCTGGCATCCTAAGTTGTCGTATGGATGATTGTGTTGGGGTGTTACTACTATGCTACAATTTATCCACTAATTATAATACAAAAACATATTATAAGAATTATTTTGATGCTCCGCGCATTTATCTACTTCGTGGCCTTTTTTTCAGTCCTTGGAGATCCTTCCTTTTAAGCATTTATTATGTCAATCAATCAAATGTCACTACTAGTTACAATTTGAGAAATATTCGGTTTATTCAGACCAATTTTCAAAATTCGTTTTTAATTCTTGCTCCGAAAGTCTTTAATAACCTGTAGGTTGTATTGATAGATTGTCGGAACTTAATAAATTTTCATCTGGTTTAAAAATATTTTAATTTAGTGGCTCAGGTCTGAATGGTTTGATGCATTTTCAAGTGTGGTTTAATTTTAATGTATTAACGCATTATTCTTTTGTATCTTGTTTAAATTTTTAATTTTATACATTTACTAATCATCACTGGATTGTGACTATCCAAAGATTGTGTTTTTGTGTAAATAAATAAATAAATATCGCAAAAATCAATAGCCCACGCAGTTACCTCTAGACACATTTCTAACAAAAAGAATCGTGGCACAGTATATTTCAGCGCTTTTTGTTGACAGATCAACAATTCACTAGTTTTTTTTTATCACTAGGACATTTTATTCGAAAAAAATATCTAATTATTTGACTTTTGAAAATAAAACAATGTTTTTCGCATATTATTCTCATCTGAACAAAAGGCACAAATCTTCAAAAAATAAATGTTGAACATTGTGGATGCTCTGCATTTGGGTGCGTTGGAGTAGAGGATTTATATTGTCATGACCTATTTTGATAATTGGAGTAAAGGTCTCTGAATTTAAGAAAACTCGGGTGACAAGGACTGAAAGGACTGTCCCTGCCCAAAAGACGTAGCATTTTTGTTTTATATTCTCTCATACTGGCACATTGTTGATATAAGAATTCTTCAAAAATAACATCGTGTACATTTTCTAGCATCTAATTGGCTTTGTAGGGTTCAATCTCTTACTGATGGTGGTTACAATTACAAGCACCCTAATTTCTGATTTTCTCAGTATTATTAATTATTATGTATTTTAATTATAACATCCTAAATTTTCGTTTATCAATTATTCATGTACTGTCTTAAATAATTAAAGACTACGTAAAAACAGGTTTAACTAAATACATAACCTAAAACTATTCACAAATTAATCTAAATTAAATAAAAAAGAGAACTAGATTCATGTACATCTTAGTGTCCAGGTACATCCAAGTTTTTCTTATTAGGTCTTCTGTTTGGTAATGGTATTCCTTTCGTAACTGCTTCTTTATGATTAATATTAACTTCAAGATATGGGTAAATATCATGGAGTTTTCCGTAATGTTACAGTTTCTAAAAATATGATTTCTGACCGTATATAAAAAAAAAAATTTCCAATTTTTTTTTTTTGTATCCAAGGTGGATTTACTAAGCGGTTTCCGAAATAGTATAGTTTCACATTTATTAAAATAATATAAAAATTTTGGATAAAGTTTAAAGCACATTGCAGATTTATTTTAATAGTTTCTATTTTGTTGGCCATTCCATATAATATTATATCATCTGCGAATGCAGATGCGAGTTATGGTTCCTTATTGTAATCTGTTTTTGAGCTCGTATGATTCTTCCCTTATTAAGAATCATATTTAATATTATTTGAATAAGAGTATCTTCAAATTTATACTTGTATTTTAATTTATATATAAGCCCATCCAACCAGACTGAATCGAAGCCCTTTCCAATGTCAATAAGTATTGATCATCAGATACTAGTTTTGTAGTGGCATGATTTGTTTCGTGGTTCCATCGAAATCCAAATGTATATCAGGTAAAATTTGTTTTGTATCAACCGTCTCGTTTATTAAATTGTTGATTATGATTTCATAAATTCGTCCAAAAATTTGAAACTAGAGACTGCTTATTCGTGTATTATCTTTTCCTTTCTGTTTGATTGGATAGACTTTTGCGATTTTCCATTTATCTGGAAAGCTGGTTAAATAACGAACATAATTCATACTGCAAATTCTCTGATAAATATTTGAAGCACATTGTAGGTATATTGTCTAAACCCGTTGACTTTTTGGTATTACGTTTTTGGAGAATATTTTTTATATAAGTAATTGTTTGAAAAATACTATTTTACTTATTTGTATAATCTATTTGCTTAGCTTTATTTTGTTCGTTGAATGATGTTATGGTTTTTGGGCTAGATTCTAACTTTGGGTCATCTAATTTCCTTGTTCTATACAAGAAAAGTTTATCATGTATTAGCAAACATACTTTAGCAATTAGTCTTAATTTATCTATTTCATTACAAATTTTTAATTCACCGTTGATTAATTCATTTCAGTCGAAGTCCAATTGAAGTTCTTCGACTATATTATCAATTTTGTTTGGTTGTTTCTTCCGAAATATTACGTTAATTTCAGAAAATATTTTACCCCTTTTTTTGGTATTTTTTTCTAATTTGTCATTTAAAATTTTATTTGATTCAAATAATTGGTGAGTTTAATTTGAGACCTCAGCGATTCTATTTTATATTGCATTGTTAAAAGCAGCGGATTTCTTCTCATAATATTTTTTATTTTGTTATTAGCGCACGTTTACCGGAGAATAATTTTTCGATATGTTTATTTATAAATGGTTTCATATTATTTGTTTGTTTCTTATTAATTTTAAAATTATGATCTATTGTTCTTTTTATTATATCTGTTATTATTTCGATTTTATTTTGTATTTCTATATTCGAATAATTCCTTGTTGTTTCAATAATATTAGTTAACCTGTTTTCCTTAATATAGTGTTGATTATTTTTTTCTAACTGTTTTTTAAATTTACCCCAATCTAAATTTTTATAGGAGATGTACGAATCTATTTCTACTACCTCATCAATATTAAATATGTTTTCCAAAGAACTAATATTCTTTAGATCGATTTCTAAGCTAATTGCTCTATGATCACTTTCAAATCTAGCACCTAAGTCTAAATATGAATTATTTGGAATATATAAGTTGGCTTCTCTGGAACTAATAATTTGGTGCGGTAGAATAAAACTATATGAGTCACCCATTTATCTATACAGGGTGTCCGGGTTTGGGATGCTGATCCGTCATGGGGTGATTCCTTGGTTCATTCTGAGAAACAAATCGTATGTAGAGGGGGGATCCATTTTTGATATCCTTTGAGATACAGGGTGTTTAAAAAATTTGGTTCACAAAAAAAGTACACCCAAATATTAAACTGTAACTTCCAAAATATTTGTCGGAGAGCAACCAACTTAGTCTTATTTGGTTGGTAATAGTATAGGCTATTATTAAGGTTTAAGTGGCTATCTTGTATCTGCATCCGTTTGAGAGCTATGGTGATTTAAAGTAAAAAAAAAAATATTTGTTTTTTTATAAAATCGAGTTTTTCTCAAAAAAAAGCCGTTATAATTTTTTCTTTTGTTTATTTAATTTTAATTTGTCATAATCTCCTCTACAATCCCTCAATACAAAGTTTGGGTCGAGGAGTTATAAAAGGTGCTCAAAATGTCCTCCTTGTGATTGAATACATGCTAATATTCGTTTAAGTATGCCTTTGGTTATTTCAATTCTTGGTAATTCTTCCCTTATCTATTATGCTGCTGTGTTTATTCGTTGTATAAGTTCTTCTTTTGTTTCAATTTCTTTGAAGTATACAAGCGCCTTCATCCTTCCCCATACATAAAAATCCAATACCGTAAGATCGGGGGATCTTGCAGGCCAATGAATTGGACCATTTCTTTCAATCCAATTATTTGGATAATTTTCGTTAAAAAAATTCCTAACATTATTATGGTAGTGACAAGGTGCACCATCATGTTGGTATGTATGCGAGAGTCTACTTAAAATGGGAACATCATCAAAAAGGAGGGCAAATCGTTTTGTAAAAATTGTAAATAACGTTCACCATTTAATCTAGGTGGTAATATGAATGGTCCAATTAATTTGTCGCCAATTACACCAGCCCATACGTTTACACTGAATCGGTGCTGAAATGATATTTGTTTTTTCGAATGAGGATTTTCAGCAGCCCACGTGTGTAGATTGTGAAAGTTTGTTATGCCATCTCTTGTGAATTGAGATTCATCCGTCCATAGGATACGTTTCACAAAACTTGCATTGTCCAAATTCCTTTCCATCAACAAATTACAAAACTCCAATCTTGTAGTGCGGTCTATCGGTAATAGTTGTTGAACGGGTGTTGTATGGTGTGGATGAAGATTCTCCTTGTGCAATACTTGATGAATTCGATAGTGAGAGACGTTTAATTGTAAAGCGAACCTCCTTATGCTAATAGAAGGATTTGCTGTTACATTACGGATTATACCTTCGTCGACATCCAAATGGTTTGGTGATACTGAATCGGGCTCCGCCCGGCTATTCGATCTTGTTACGATATTTGGCAGTCTCCTATGAATATTTATAAATACTCTTGCGTCAGGAATGCGACGTGTTGGAAATCTGAGTCGATATTCATTGCGAGCTCGTGCTGCATTACCATCGCAAAATCCGTAAACAAAATGGATATCAATGTACTCCTCACCTGAGAACTGTGCCATTATAATATTAATTTTATTAAATTAATTAAAATTTTGATTCACAACACTGATACAACACTAGATATTATCTCGAAACTAATGACTGAATCTGAAAATATTTAGTTTTTGTTTTTTCAACACTTAAACAAATGAGTTGATAATCATCGCCTACTGTTTTACAGATCAAAATAAAATTGGTAAAATATTAACACTATAACATCTCTTAATTAGATTGAGAATAAACGGAATACGAAGAAAACTATGGCACGTGGGTACAAGTAATGTATTGGGGGATTGTAGAGGAGATTATGACAAATTAAAATTAAATAAACAAAAGAAAAAATTATAACGGCTTTTTTGAGAAAAACTCGATTTTATAAAAAACAAATATTTTTTTTTTACTTTAAATTACCATAGCTCTCAAACGGATGCAGATACAAGATAACCACTTAAAGCCTATACTATTACCAACCAAATAAGACTAAGTTGGTTGCTCTCCGACAAATATTTTGGAAGTTACAGTTTAATATTTGGGTGTACTTTTTTTGTGAACCAAATTTTTTAAACACCCTGTATCTCAAAGGATATCAAAAATGGATCCCCCCTCCACATACGATTTGTTTCTCAGAATGAACCAAGGAATCACCCCATGACGGATCAGCATCCCAAACCCGGACACCCTATATATGTATTTGTCTCTTTGGTTGTTTTCTTGATCTTTCCCTCTATGATGTCTCGCGGTTAGGTCGCCGCCTGCCACGTTAAACAAATTATAACATGTTCCCAATCATTTCGGAACTTTTCTTGCGTAAAATATGGCACGTACACCGATGCCACTATTAAATTGGTGTTATTACCTAATAATAAAGATATTATTCTGCATTCTATTTTTGGTTCATCCTCACCTCGTCTGGTTTTGAGGTCAATTTTTCTATATTTTATAGAATTTTTTATTAATATGGCTGTACCACCACCTTGTTTGCTATTTTTCTCTCATTCCTTTTCCTCGAAAACCTTTAGAAGATTAATTCGGTTCTGTTGAGATATTATTGAATTTACATTTATTGCAATAATTTTCAAAATATTATGTTTCTGTATTGGTGCACTATTCATTTTATTTGAGAGTTTATGAAGTTGATTGCATCAAATATCTTAATCATGTTCTATTCATTTACTAATATATAATTTTTCGAGAGTGAGGTATCTTCTTGAAAAATTAAATTTGTGATTATTTGAGCAAAACTTTTTTCTTCTTTATTTATGTAACTTGATGTGAATTTTCTAGGTCCTTTGATCATATTGCTTGCATTTGTAGTTCTTATTTTATTTATTAAAACTTTTCTTACTTCACACTCTCTATAGTAAGCAGGATTCCCGTGTTATTTGCAATTAACACAATACGCTGGTTGTAATTTCTTATCGGTTGCAAAACACTCTTTTGGTCAAGATATTCATTTTCACATTTCACACATCTGTATCTCGATATGCAATTACTTGCTGAATGTCCTATTCTTTGCCAGTTTCTGCATTGTTTGGGCATATTATTGTGGTTAATTTTTTCCCATTGTGGTTAATTTTTTCCCACAAAATTGATCTAGGTTTTTCGTCTTTAGGTGTGTATGTGAAATACGGAGTTTGTACCTCGTTTAAAATTTGTTTGATTTTACTGTAATTATTTTTATCTACAGTTTGTTTATGTACGTTTAATGGAGGTGGTTTTTAGGGAACTCAGTAGCTTCTTGACTGTTAGTACTGCCTGAAGTTTTAATATCTGTGTTTTTGCTACACTGTGGGTCATTGATAGTTGGTATATCATCCGAAGTCCTGACTTTTTTTAGAAACCATAGTCTTGTTTCTCTGTTTTCTTTTTCTTTTAACTGTAATGAATGATTCTTCATCTACATACATATATGGCACTCAAGTTCTTTTAGGCTTTCACTCAATATTATCAACTGGGCTTTGAAATTGTTGGTTTCTTGTTGTAAGAGTTCCATGTTTGTACTTGAACATTCCTTTTGCTTAATTTATTAGAATAAACACAATCACTATCCCAAAAAAAATTTAGCTTTCTTTTTCTTGCTTCCTTTCTTTTTATAACTTTGGTGTTGTTTTTTATTTGTTTTGGTTGGGTCGCCTCAATTCGGTCACCCTTCAGTTTCTTATTTACAACAATTTCTCTTTATAGTTTGTTATCACTTTATGTGATTCAATACGAATTATTTGATTTGTTTTAACTTCACTTATAAAAAATATAATTTAGTTAAATTTTTTATTTTTTGATTCGATTTATTTTGACTCTAAACACATCCGCTTACTTCGATCGAACCTCTTGCAATCTGCGGTTTGTGGTTTAGAGGTACCGCACTGGACTAGAGCCGGCAGGGTATTTGATCCGATTTAGTTTCATATAGTCACCAACTATTTGACTTTAAATTGAATACTGCGCTTTATAGTTATGTGGATTTCGATTGACCAAATTCAATTGCACTCAGTGCAAAAAGTGTAATTTTTTTACCCTTGAAATATTCGATTAACCAAAAAAAATTGCACTGACAGCTACACCAGTGCAATTTCGACTACTCCAATTTTTTTGGTAGTTTTACCTCTATTTTTACACATGCGGCCGATGGACATTACCATTAGGAGAAATATCTTTAGCAAAACATTACATAACTAAATTTATTCACAAAATTGTATCCGTCCTAGGACGGGCTGTACGCTGTATCCCCTAGTACGGTATATTTGTGTAATTGTATTATATAATCTTGTTGCTGGAAAATATGTTCTCTATTTTGTATTATAAATAATTTTTTTCATCATTCTGATACACAAGTCAGTCAAGTCTAGTTCTCTTTTTTCAGTAAAATAATAAAATAAAATACTTTCGGAACAAGTCGTTTCTAAAAATAGCTGGCATACCGCTTAAAAATCATATAAGCAAGGAAAATTATATAAGGATAAATTATTTCACAATCTACGGGGCCTCAAACGCTTGGTCCTCATTATCGTTGGTATTAGAATTGGGAGACCGCATTATAAATCTCGTTATGTGCCGTTCATTAAAGGATTATTTGGCTTGTTACGTGACTGCATCTAATTATCTTTCTTTTTTATTATTGAAATTTGTTGAACCCTAATCATGGGGTGAGTGCTGCCTAAAAAATAACCGAAAAATACTTTTTTATGAAAATTGAGCTTTATGTATTCTAATATTGATTATTAAGATATAGAATCACCTACTATAGGTTTAACTGGGATTGGTTATGTTCCAACAAGAAAACTATTAATGCAACAAATTAATGGGCTTACTTATTCTGTTAGTCCTTGTGTTAGTCGGGAAACATGAAGAGATATGAGACCTTTGTACATTTTGGCACACCATTTCAAAAAAAAAAATAAAGTAGTAAATTTAACATTTCTCTTCAACAAATATGCATTACCGAATATACATTTGAGTCCGACAGAATCATCCCATGGCTTTATGTAAGTAAAATGATCCATAGATACTGAATTACGGTTAAATTATTGTTCATTTATTTAAAATCTGAACATTAAGTTTATTATTTTAAGTGATTTGTGAATCAAGCGACTTGTAAAACGGTCTCACTGTGTAACGGCTAAAGGGTCAGTTATACCGCGTGGTTGTGTTAGTTGTTTTGAGATTTTCCTAGTTTCAATAAGTCGAATGAAACTCAAATAAAACGGGTGCAGACAGTGTAATAAAAATGTTGAAGAATTTCTTTCTGAATTATCTGAATTTGTTGAGGCTAAATTGAAAACCGCACCTAGGTCTCACCTAGGATAATTCTAAATTATGAAAATTTACTAGGGGGTATAGCCCGTCCTAGGACCGATACAATATAATAGCCGCTGCCACAATCACCATTTGACCATTTGAATAGCTCGAGATTAAAGGCTTTTAAGGATTATTGTACGTTAAATTGATCTTAAACCAAAGAGTAAGGGCTTTTAATGATGATTTTACGTGGGTTGGGAGTATCACACAAATAACCTTCCAGAGCGACAAGCGGCGAAATCTGTGGTTTTCTTCAAAAAAAAAAATATATACATTGAAAAATCAAAACTAAAATGCCTTGAGCACAATCGAACCCCAGACCTTCGCCGCTCTAGTCCAATACATTACTAATAAACCACATCTAACCTATAAAAATTTGTTTAATTTTCATTGTTATATTGTTTCAAACATAGCATGCTTTATGATAGGAAAAAAATGTTTACCGTAAAATTTTCATGGCTTTGAAAGCATGCTTGTCACTCACGGGGCCTTAATTATTAGGAATCGAAAAAAACTGTTACTTAACTAAGATTGCATAGCCAACGACGTAATCGATTCGGAACTTCGTTGTAGTCGGTGGGTATCACCTTTGGTTACCACTGTAAAATACTTGCCATTCATCGACGTATGGGCGGTCGAAATATTTGCGGTTTACGGTCAACCAAATGGAAGCTGGCCTCAAGCCGCCTTTAAATTGAAAGCGTAATCGGAAAAATTAAGTGTAAAGCAAAGAAGAATCTTCAAAAGCATGTGCAAAGTGCTGAAATTGGATCTATTTTCAGGCAAAATTGAAACCAACATAGTTAAAGCAGTATCGCATATTATAACTATCTTTAATTTACAATAAATGTATTCTCCTAATCGTACTTATTTTAATATTGTGAATACGGTTATAGAGTAAACCTCCTGGAAAAACTATTGGATGTTAGCAAACAAAACAAATTATCTACATATTTTTAAATTCAAAACCAAATTTCTCATACCAAAGTTGTTCTATTTGTGTATTAATATACTGGTTCAACTTCTGTGGTTGTTCTATACGTAAAGCACACCCACAAAAAAAAAATATAAATTTAAATCTTCCAGAATTTAGAACTACATTGGAGAGAGAAATTGTATTATCAGAAAAAAACTATTATCCGTATGTAATGTACGGATAAACCTAAATATACACTAGATACATACTATACAGATAAATTGAGATTAGGGTGATAATGGAAAATTGTTCTAATATGAACTATACCATATATGGTTATATTTTGATAAGGTTTTGATTGTTATTATACATGGTGTGTATCAAGATATGAATTTGTTTTCCCGGAAGCAAAAAATAAATTAATTGCTTTTCATTTAACTAAATTAATTGAAATTATTTTTTTTTTATATAATGAAGATATATTTAATAATTAGGTGGGTAACCATCATCATCAAATACCACAAATAGTTGTTAGCCTTACCTTAAATATAAACTGCCCCATGTCTGATATTCTCTCATTTGCTGAACCAGATGCTCGTTTAAAACAATGTAAATAGTCTCGGGTCAATACAAAATATCTAGAAATGGGATGAATAAATCAAAAAAAAAATACTCTCGACTTAAAAGTTTAGAATAATCGGAAGACGAGTGTTTACCTTTCTTTCCATCTTGAAAATAGACGGTCTCTTTGTTGCCACAATAAGCCACGTTTTATTGGCCCTGTTGTTGATGCAATAGGTATACGTCCTGCTAATAATGATTGCTGAAAAAAAAAAAAAAAACAAAGCGTTAGTTTGCTCTGGCACTATAGTTCGTAATATGTTCTTCCGATTTAATGAAGTCACGTAATAGCTACTTATGCAACCAATTCGGCAATTGCACATTTTATGTAACGAATGTGGAGGCTCGTTCCGCAAAACCACAGAAGTTTCAAAATATTTCTTAACGTGTTTCATCTCAGACACATTATTCTTTTTCTAATTATGATAAAACAAAATTGAGAACTTCAATGTTTTAGTATTAAGATTTATGTAAATCCTTTGTAAAATAAATATCTAGATTATAACCAAAGGCGGGCTGGTCCATGAATGCAATGCATGCATTGTATGGGCAAAGAAACTCAGATTATTTAGTCCGTATATTGTACATAAAAACGTTTGTTTTATGTAGGTATGTTCCGAAAGCGGGCTTCAGCTACTCAACCGATCATAGTAAAATTTTTACCATGTATGAGTTCCAAGTCAAGAACAAATCTTAGAAGCGTGTTTTTTATTCAATGTTGAAGAGATTTTTGACGACTTTTTGCACATATCGTCATATTATTTAGTACGAGAAAAAAAACTAATCTTTTATATATGGTATCCAACACCGATTATCGAGTACCAGCATACTTGGATATTTTAATCCTTTTTCGAATACTCAACTATACAGCTAATTTGATCGATTACTGTAATTTGATTCAGAGACATCTAGTTATTTTACATGAAAAAATTTCGCGTGGATTTATTTCATATTGAAAAACTATTAAACTGACGCGGAATAAACTCAAACTATCGGCAAAATTAATTCATTTTCCAAATGAATTTAATTCCACCGATAAATATGAATTTATTCCGCCACAAAAATAGAAGGTTGAAATACAAATATTGTCATCGAAAGTGAAATGAATGTAACGTATTCAAATGAACTTGAACTGAAATATTATACTGTGACGGTGACACCTAGTGTGTAATAGAATAAGTAAAACTAATAGCTCAATGTTTACTGTACTAAATGGAATTTTCCATGATAAAAATTGTTATGTAATGTTTCTACGCTATTCCAACTGGAAAAGTCGTGAACTTTCGAGAAGCTTGGTTTGTGTATATAAAAAGGCGAACAAGATCGAATTGGATTATTAGTATTTGGAACGCGATAGTGTAAAGTTGTAAGAATAAGTAATATTTGGAAAGCGATAGTATAAAGATTAAAAAGGAATTAAAAAGTGATTTAAAAAAGTGTTTTTGTGCGAAATAAAAAGTAAAAGTGATTAGTAAAATTTGAGAATAATTTATATAAAGTGATTTTGTGAATTTTGATTGATAAACTGTGTTGTAATAAATTTTGTGAAATAAATAAATTCGTTGGTGATAAATTGAATTGAGTTTGTATTATTCACAATCCAGTGATACGAACCTTGATTGACAAGGCAAAAACGTAACAATTGGTGACAGCGGTGGGATTGTGAATAAAAAGATAAAGAAAATGATTCTCAGCGAATTAAAAGTTCCAGAATTAAAGAGCGAACTTGAGAAACGGGGTTTGGCTACTGATGGTGGTAAAGCAGCTTTACAAGCGCGACTACGTGATGCCATGGAGAAAGAAGGGCTGGACGCGGAACATCATGATTTTGGAGAGAAAGTAACGGATGCGGCAACCGTAGAGCAGAAAGCAGAAGATAAACAACCGTTGGTCGAAAAGACACAAGAACATTCTGGAAGTTTCGATTTGTCGCAGTTAATAGCTGCTATGAACCAGATGACGGGACAGATGAGTCTAATGAAACAACAAAACGAACGACAGCTAGGAGAAATTAAAAATCAAATGGCGCAACAAGCAGTGCAGTCAAACCAAGAAATTAAGAATGAAATGGAACAACAAAATGTGCGGCAGTTGGAGACTATAAACCAGTCAAACGAAGAAATAAAACGACAGTTGGAACAACAAAATCAGTCTAACCAAGAAATGAAACAACAAATGGAGACTATAAATCAGTCAAACCAAGAAATGAAACAACAAGGAGAGGAAATTAAAGACCAAATTATAGATGGTCAAAAGAGAATGGACGAGAAACTTCTCGAATTATCTACTAACATTCACGGCGAAGTGGAGAAGCTGCAAATGGAGATTCAAAAGGTTGACGAAAAATTTGAAACGAAGGTTCAGCAGGTCGAAGAAAAATTACAAGCAGAGGTTCAACGTCTCGGGAAAGAGCTAACTGATATCAAGGCAAGTGGAACAACAACACAAGTGGTACAAACCATTCAATCAGTTAAGTTAAAACCACCAAACTTCGACGGTACAACATCTTTCGGCATTTTCAAATTTCAATTTGAAACGGCAGCCAATCAAAACCGTTGGAATGATGAACATCTTGTCGCAGCGTTAATAGTGGCCCTTAAAGGTGAAGCTGCGGAGGCCTTACAAACAATTCCGGAAAAAGATCGCAACAGTTATCTCGAAATTATGAAGACGCTGGATAGGAAGTACGGCAGTGATCACAAGCGGGAAATCTATCGAATGGAATTGAAAAGCCGCTACCAAAAGGGAGGAGAATCACTTCAGGAATTTTCATCGGCAATCGAACGATTAGTACATCTAGCACATACCAGTACATCAGCCGATTATATGGAAAGGCTAAAAATTGATGCATTCATTGATGGCATTCGAGATCCAGAGACACGCAGGGCGGTGATGTTGTCACCTAAAGCAACCTTCGCGGAAACCATCGCTTGTGCGTTAACAAATGAAACTGCACAAGCCATCACCAAACCGTCAATGAAAATACGCCGAGTGGAAATCGACACCAGCATAAACACAGAACGGTCAACACCAAGATACCGAGACGGAAGCGGCAAAATCAAATGTTGGGCATGCGATAAAATCGGTCACATCTCACGGGACTGCTGGGAAATAAGAAGAAAACGGGGAAGATCACCATCTCCTATGCAGCGACGACCAAGCGGGGAGCAGGCGTTGGCTAGGCAAGAAGGCCAAATGACGGCGGAGCCGTTAAACTACAACGAGTCAGCTTAAAGGGGCAGAAGCTGACTCCCACAACCGATTGCCCCATAACCTCCATCCGCGTTTCGAAAGTAGCAAGAGGCGGTGACAGCTTAACAATCAAAGGCGACATTGATGGCACGGATTGCATCATCACTCTGGATACGGGAGCAAATCGCACGATTGTCCGTAAAGATCTGATCGATGGAGGTGTACAACCAGCTAATGGATTGAAGTTACAAACAGCAACTGGAGATAGTTCAATAATAAAAGGCAAAAAGATCGTGAAAATAAAAATCGGGAGAACTCTTTTCCAACACGAAGTGCTGATTGCAGATATTGTGGATGAAGTCATAATGGGGATGGACTTCATGAGGGCAAATGGCTTCGTGGTGGATGTTGGACGAGGAGTTTTAAGTTACGATAACATCGAGTTGCCACTTCAATCTAGCAGTGCCGGAGCAACTATCAGGCGAATTATTATTGATCATCGGGAGAAGCTGCCACCGAATTCGGAGACGATCCTATGGGGAAAGTTGGAGGGAGGTTCTGGGTCACCCAGGTTGTGGGTTGTGGAAGCTAACGAAGAGGAGAACGGAGCCAAGGAAATTATAATCGGGAAAGCCCTAGTTAAACCAGACAACGACTATAGAGTACCAATTAGGACTCTAAATCTCTCGGACAAGACGAAAACCATCAAGAAAGGGACAGTCATCGGCAAATGTAACGAGGTTTCAACTATAGTAAAGTGTAAACAGAAAAATCCGATTGAAAAAGCAGACATGCAAGGCCGGAAAGAAATGGTAGAACAACTTATGCAGAAATGGACCGAAGATCTTACCGAGGCACAGAAAAATTCTGCACATCAACTACTCAAACGGTACACGTCCATATTCTGCAGTACATCGGATAATAACGGAAGGACCTCAATGGTAAAGCACCGCATTGATACGGGAGCAGAGATGCCAATTCGTCAACCACCCAGGAGGCTACCTTTGGCAAAACAAGAAGAAGTCAATCGAATGGTAACAGATATGCAGGCAGCAGGAGTAATTGAACCATCTTATAGCCCATGGAGCTCACCGGTAGTATTGGTCGAGAAGAAGGACGGTAGCATGAGATTTTGCGTTGATTACCGAAAACTCAATGCTGTGACGAAAAAAGATAGCTACCCACTGCCAAGGATCGATGACACGTTAGACACATTATCGGGTGCTCAAATATTTTCGACATTAGATCTACAAAGCGGCTATTGGCAGGTGGAAGTCCATGAGGAAGATCGCGAGAAAACAGCGTTCAGTGTGGGTAACGGACTTTGGCAATTTAATGTTATGCCGTTCGGATTATGTAATGCCCCTGCGACTTTTGAACGATTAATGGAGCGCGTGTTAAAGGGATTACATTGGAAGACTTGCCTAATATATCTGGACGACATCATCGTTATGGGGAAGGATTTTGACGAGCATCTAAAGAACTTGGCGGAAGTTTTGGATCGGATACAGGCTGCCGGATTGAAGTTAAGTCCAAAGAAGTGTAAGCTGTTCAGAACTGAAGTCAAATATTTGGGTCATCTCGTAACGATTAATGGAATTCACACCGACGAAGAAAAGATCGCAGCGGTAAAGAACTGGCCAAGACCTAAAAATTTACACGAATTACGAAGCTTTCTCGGATTGTGCACCTATTATAGACGCTTCGTGCCAGGATTCGCCAACATCGCCAAAAGTTTACACGAGTTGACCAGGAAGAACAAGGCATTCGAATGGAAGAATGACCAGGAAGAAGCATTCGTGGAACTAAGGAGACGGTTGTGTGTTGCGCCAATCCTCGCGTACCCTATACCCAACGTGAAATTTATTTTGGACACCGATGCAAGTAATGACGGTATAGGAAGTGTGTTATCACAGGAAATTAATGGTCAAGAAAGAGTTATTGCGTACTTCTCCAAAACATTATCAAAACCGGAGCGTAATTACTGCGTGACACGGAAAGAATTGTTGGCTATAGTGGAGTGTGTCAAGCATTTCCATAAGTATCTTTATGGCCAAAAATTCCATTTACGGACAGATCACGGCGCTTTACGGTGGCTGTTACAATTTAAGAATCCAGAGGGACAAGTAGCACGCTGGATCGAACGTCTTCAAAGCTACGATTTCCAAATTGAACATCGGAAGGGAAGTGCACACAGAAATGCCGACGCATTATCAAGACGGCCGTGTCCAGTAGAATGTAAACATTGTGGCCATGTTGAAGCAAAGGAAGGCATCATCGACGTTAGGCTTACGCAAGTGCTGCCTGATGAGGAGTGGACCGACGAAATGATCAGGAAAGAGCAATTGGATGATACGGATTTATCAGTTATAATGGAATGGAAGGAAAAGGAACACCGGCCAACTTGGAGCGAGATCGCGGACAAAACTCCCATTGTCAAGGCTTATTGGGCTCAATGGGATAGCCTCCGTCTTGAGAATGGCTGTTTAAAACGATTGTGGGAAAGCAAGGATGGCAAAGTGAAGCAATTGTTGCTGGTGATACCAAAGTGCCGGATTGCAGAAATTCTGAATGAGTATCATGGAGGAGCAAGTGGGGGCCACCTTGGAATTAATAAAACTCTAGCAAAGATACGTCAACGATTCTACTGGGCAGGATGTAGGCAGTCTGTGATAGAATGGTGCCAAAAATGTGACCAATGTGCGGCGGTGAAGGGACCCGCACGCAAAAGTCGTGGAACCATGAAGCAATATAACGTTGGAGCACCATTCGAAAGAATTGCAATGGATGTAGCGGGCCCATTTCCCACCACTGAGAGCGGCAACAAATATGTGCTAGTAATCATGGATTATTTCAGCAAATGGCCGGAGGTGTACCCCATTCCCAATCAGGAGACGACAACAATAGCTGATGCCGTGGTAAACAATTGGATTAGCAGATTTGGAGTGCCGATGGAGATTCATACCGATCAAGGACGGAATTTTGAATCGGTGGTGTTTCAAGAAATATGCCAGATGCTCGGTATAAATAAAACGAGAACAACGCCTTTGCATCCACAGTCTGACGGTATGGTGGAAAGATTCAATGGTACATTGGAGGAATATCTAGCAAAGGTCGTTGAGAAAAACCAACGTAACTGGGATCGACATATACCGATGTTTCTGATGGCCTATCGATCAGCAATACATGACACAACCGGAATGACACCAGCTAAAACGTTATTTGGAGATAATCTACGGTTACCTGGAGATCTAAAGTTTGGGGCTGTACCATCATCGGCTTTATGTGGACAAGATTACGTTGACCGAATGAAAGAGGAACTTAATAAGATTCATCAATTTGTACGGGAGAAAATACGGATGTCAAGTGACCGGATGAAGGCTCGATATGACATACGAGCAAATAACCAGGGCTTCCAGGAAGGGCAATTAGTATGGCTTCACAACCCGCAACGGAAAAAGGGATTATCACCGAAGCTGCAACCAGCATGGGAAGGACCTTATACTGTCATCACAAGGATGAACGACGTGGTTTATCGGATACGGAAGGGACATCGAGGTAAACCAAAGGTGGTGCATTTGGAGAGGCTGGCCCTATACAGAGGAGGTGATTTGGGTCCTGTTCGGGACGAACAGGCTTAGGTGAGGGGTAGTGTGACGGTGACACCTAGTGTGTAATAGAATAAGTAAAACTAATAGCTCAATGTTTACTGTACTAAATGGAATTTTCCATGATAAAAATTGTTATGTAATGTTTCTACGCTATTCCAACTGGAAAAGTCGTGAACTTTCGAGAAGCTTGGTTTGTGTATATAAAAAGGCGAACAAGATCGAATTGGATTATTAGTATTTGGAACGCGATAGTGTAAAGTTGTAAGAATAAGTAATATTTGGAAAGCGATAGTATAAAGATTAAAAAGGAATTAAAAAGTGATTTAAAAAAGTGTTTTTGTGCGAAATAAAAAGTAAAAGTGATTAGTAAAATTTGAGAATAATTTATATAAAGTGATTTTGTGAATTTTGATTGATAAACTGTGTTGTAATAAATTTTGTGAAATAAATAAATTCGTTGGTGATAAATTGAATTGAGTTTGTATTATTCACAATCCAGTGATACGAACCTTGATTGACAAGGCAAAAACGTAACAATACATACTGTGACGGTGACACCTAGTGTGTAATAGAAGAAGTTAAATTAATAGCTCAATGTTTAACTGTACTAAAATGGAATTTTCCATGATAAAAATTGTTACGTAATGTTTCTAAGCTATTCTAACTGGAAAAGTCATGAGCTTTCTAGAAGTTTGGTTTGTGTATATAAAAAGGCGAACGAAGTCGAATTGGATTAGTAATATTTGGTAAGCGATAGTGTAAAGATTAAAAGGAATTAAAAAGTGATTTAAAAAGTGTTTTAGTGTAAAATGAAAAGTAAAAGTGATCATTAAAATTTAAGAATAATTTATATAAAGTGATATTGTGAATTTTTATTGATAAACTGTGTTGTAATAAATTTTGTGAAATAAATAAATTCGTTGGTGATAAATTGAATTGAGTTTGTATTATTCACAATCCAGTGGTACGAACTTTGATTGACAAGGCAAAAACGTAACAATACTTTATATCTTTAAGAAAAAATACTAGAAAGCTTATTAGATTTTAACAAAATTTTGAAAATGAATTTAACCGTTGTTCAAACAAAATTGAAAAGTTTCACATACTTTACACCTTCATGAAACAAATACTAAGGAACTTATTGAATTACAAAGATTGAAATAAATTTAACGTCTTGAAATGAAATTGAAATGTTACACATAAACCACAATATAAAACCTTTTATTAGTCCACGAATAAAGAACAAAAGAATGTTATACAAATACTTCACACGTATCATGAAAAGTAATAAAATCTTGTACTGCAACAGTAGATTGAAATAAATTAAACTTATTAGTGTCAAACAAGTAAAAATAAATTAAACAAATAACAGTTTATTTTCATTACTTTTCATGGCGAATTTAATTCATAATTAAAAAAGTAATTAATTATGCGCGGATTTAATTCAATTTATAATGCGAATGAAGTTTTTCCTAAATTAATAAACAAAACAAAAATGCGTTTGGATGTGTTTAAAAAAGCATACATTCGGGCGAATTTATTATATGCCCAAAGAAAAATTCATTAAAATCAAATGTTTGAACTTAATGGTGAATGAACAAAAATTCAAATACACAACATTTTTTAAGAATTGAACTATTTGGGATTTCACAAAGCCAATCCCATTAAATTTAATAACGGATCAAGGAGTTTACCTATTAATCGACAATGTTTGACAATTTAACCATGTATCAGAAAACTTTCTTCTATTGGCAAACATCCCACTATGATAATCAGATAGACCTATGCGTATACTTTAATCGTGCGCATCTGCTAAAATTTCATATTGGGTTTACCTATTGAAATAACGATTAGTCGAAAGATTACCTAGATTAATTTTAATAAAATAACGAAACCGTCAATTTCATCTTAAATTTCGTTATTTTGTATTTTTTTGATTACCCAGGTGCTAGGGGGTAAACCGTACATTAAAATAAAAAGTACTCGACTACCCCCGAGTACTTTCAAACTCTAATCTGGATACCCTGCTTTTATACCATTTATATTTTATATTATGGTACAACAAGAAAAATCCTTTGCTACAAAATATTGTAGGCGTAAAAATGGCTTAGTTTGAAAATTTTCTGTTGTTTTCCGTAATGTCATATTCAAACGCAGTTCGCAATGAAACATTTCGAAGTGAATATGTTTTTCAATTTTTTTCTGTAAATACTCAATTGAACATATCGGAACTCCCTATTGTTTACGCACATTAGAACAATGTAATTATTAGTGAATATTTTTAAAATTCAGTATTCCTTCCAAGTACATATACGTTCTTATTAGATTTGAGATTTCAAGTTACAAATTTGCTAATCTGAATGTTTGCTTTTTGTTTTTGGCAACGTTTGATTTTTGTCTAAACATCGCAATCGAAAGATGAAAGCGACAAAAGTGGTTGAAACACCTGATCAACATGAAATTATTCTTAAAACACATTATATATTTGCCAAGCCGTAAATCACGAGCGGCTAAAACCCTTGATAAACGTGAAATTCGTCTTAAAGTATATCTTTCAAGAAACCGTGAGTTAAGAGCAGCTGAAACTACAACTGAGCAACATGATTTGCGGATTTAGCGAATCCAAAAAAGCTTTTGCTTCAATAGCCACAGCTATTGAAAGATATGTTCGATCAAGAGAAAGTTGGGCAAATGGATAGTATTTGTTTGCATTATCACGTAGTGTGTTTTTCGAATGTGAAAGTTAATTTGCCACTTTTGCAAGAACTTCTTCCATCTTACGTCTCTGGAACCACTGAGATATTCAAACACTTTCTAACAAACATTCGAAAGTACATCTCATGCTTTCAAATGACACCGTTGGAACAGCACATATTGTTAACGATTAAGTGAACTTTTATTTAAAATACAAGGTCAAATTTATCATAAAGTCGGCTCGCTTCTTCCTCTACTTGACAATTATTCAAAGTTTTTACAAATTTACTTAGTGAGACGAGGAAACGAGATCAATCAACGTTGCGCTTTTAGTTTCGGAACAAAACGTGAAATCGTTTCAAGTTTACAGAATTTATTCCATGAACGCAATCATCTGGTGATTTTATTAAAAATCGCGTTTGATCAAATCCCAACGGATGATCACATAATAGTCATCCGAGCACACAAGACACCCTACGTTTTAGTGACGGTTTGTAATGAAGTTTTTTCCAAACAACTTCAAGAAAAGTGCAATCTTAGTTCCAAGAATGAAATTCAATCGCAACCTCAAGCCGTGCATACCATACCGAACATACTATTTTTGAAACTTGGTTCAATAATTTTTCTTCGTAATTTAGATCTACGAACTTGTACAACGGAGTGCGGCTTTGTGTGAAAAAACTGATGCCGAATGTGATTAAATAAGAAGATGTACTTATTCCGCACATTCAAATGATTTCTATCGATTTGTCCTTCGAATTCAAGCGACTACACAGTTTCCAGTGCGACTTGCTGCCGCAATGAAAATCAACAAAAGCCATCAACAAAGACAATCACTAAAAATTGCTGGTTTGAATTTGGAAAATCCATGTTTTCACATGGTTGTTCGAGTGGAGACTAAACAAATTTATTAATTTTATTAAAAATGTTATCCAGTAAAAATTAATCCTAATTAATATATTTCTTTATTATTCACTAAATAATTTTTTTTTCAAACATAGCACAGCACGCAGGGTATTCGCTAGTTTAAAATAAACATGCAAAGCAAAATTGTTTGTTTAGGATTAACCCGCTGAACGAAACTTCATCCCATTGGCAACCAAACTCATTATCTCATTTCTTTTTTTTGTTCAACTACTACTAGGCAACATACAGTTTTCGTTCGCATTTTGATTCATCACGCTACCTACCATGAAAAACTTATATTCGCTGTTTAAATGGAGGAAAAAGCAATTTGAGTCGTGCATGCAAGCGAGAATATTACACTACAGAAAATCATGTTGTTTGTACTTCTTTGGCCAAAATCTTGTTTAAGCAATGTATAGACTTTTAGATTTTAGTTTTTTGATTTATTTTGTTTTTTGTCAAATCTAGGATCGATCAACTTGATACTTGATGAACAAATCAAAATTTTAGATTCAATACATAAAAATGATTGTGCAAACAGTATTCAGTTTGTCATTCAAAATTCACTTTATTCTACTTAAAATGTAAATTTCGGATACTTTCAATACCAACTCTATTCAATTCCGGAAATTTCCAGGCTAAACTGGAGAAATATCGAACAAATTAAATAATCTCGGGAAATAATAAAATTTCGTAAATCACATAAAATATCGAAACTTTCGACTTATCACCACCAATTCAATAACTTCATTTAACTAAAATACAATGCTTTGTAAATTTAATATAATTTCGAGCATCTCGCATAGACACGAAAAATCTCTAGAATCTAGAATAATTTCGATGTTCTCACAAAATTTCGAATCATACTGGAAATCTCGAAAAAATGAGAATTCTAGGATAACCTTAAAAAATGTCAATTCTAATCGCAAAGCAAACCAAAAGCAAAACAAAACATTTAACTCGAAAAGAACTGGAAGATCTCATCGAACTCAATGCTCAATCCAATCCAAACTAAACTCGAATAATATCGAAAAATCTCGCATAATTACTATAAACCTAACACTCTTAGGGGCAAATACTCGACAATCTGGTGAATCGTAATTCGCAAGTCGAGAATATGATTACTATGAAAATTGCTTGCTGAGCTATTTCCCACTGCTAGAAAAAATTAAATTCGACAACGTCTTAGAACCTCAAAAAATCGGAAATCTGGATTTAAGTATAATATGGCAACAGATGTAGCAACTCGACGTCAAAATTCTAGAAACTCGAATGATCTCTAATAATTCTTAATAAGACAATTAATGAACTTTATGTATTTAAAAAAATATATATATAACTGCCGAACCTGAAAATGAGGACGCCTGGTGCTCGGTTACGTAAGTATTATACGAGTTTCGAGAATTTTGTCGGAACATTTGTGATTTTTCAAAACTCATAACACGAAAAACATGAGAAATACGTAATCGACATCAGAGGCAATTCTAGACGGTGATATTGAAATGTGGATGGATTACAATAACCGCAACTCGCTGTGAAATTGATGTGAAGTAGGCTGAGAAGGCGGAAAATGCAGTATACATTTTATAATTGGTGGTCAATATCGGATCGGCTCTGATCGTTTGATTAACCGATTAACCTTAATCGCATTTAGAGCTACTGATTTTAAGTCATTTTGCAAAGCTCGAGCTTTCGATCTTTTTAGAGCACAAGCTCGAGCTTAGCTCGAATGTTTGTGATCCCAAAATATTAATTTTATAACGTTAACTATCTCTCTTTATTAAGAAAATTCTCTTTGAATGGTAAGAGTCACAAACTTTTAAATAATACTTTCTAATAGTAACTTGGGTACGAGAAATCCGAATCTAAAATCAAATTTTCGAAATTCGAAAAAAATGCTACACACGGACACACTTTTCGAATTCAAAGACGTACTTTTTCAAAGTTCGTCGAAAATAAAAAGATCGAGTATTTCAAGCAAAAATATCGAGCTTTTAACTCTGAAATTTTCCCCAAAAGCTCGATCTTTTCGACTCGAGCTAGCTCGGGCCAGCAGCTCTAATCGCGTTTCATGTCTCTGTTAGTATGTCTTCAGTATCCAGTGTGATGAACGCTCAAACGAGAAAATGTGTTTTTGTCTTTCTACGTAAGTGGATTTTCTTTAAAATTTAATTTGCATAGCCTAATTCTAGTTTAATTCTTTAATTTGTTATTTTATTTATATAATTTATTCTAAGTGTTGTGTTTGTGAAACATTTAAAATTATGGATTAAACGTATCCATCCGGATAATCTAGATAATTTTATGTTATGCAAAGGGAATTGAAATTTTCTCAATATTATGTATGTTGTTTAAATCTTGTAGTTTATACGTAAATTGGTTGAATATAAAATGTAAACAAATCTAATTTCTTACGCATTATAATTTGTATACGCACTATGCCGATTGTAAAAATAGACTAAGCGCCTCCCAACGAAAAAATTGAAAATGATGCTACTGATACACCGATAATTAAACAACAATGACTGACAATCAAATAATAGTTTGGCAATGACAATCAAACAATTGTTTGGTGGCATCGTATTGGCCGTTGGTCTAATGACAATTAGTGTTGTAGCATATAAATTTTACAAAGCCCGTACAGACAGAATGTGAGAATTAAATGAAGGCTTATAAAAATATAATTAGATCGATTAAAATAAATTGGATACCTATTTGAATTATCAATTAAAAGACAAAAAAAAACTAAGCTAAAATTTAGCAGACAGGTAAAACGTCAAATTATCAGCAAGCTTAGTTTACATTTTTGGCCACTAGGTAGAATCCATAGTGCTCAAAAGTCAACTTTACATCCGTTTTGGTTAAAGTGGTAACAAGCTCGAGGTAGTGTTACTAGCTTTTCCTTCATCCACTGGAAGAGTACCACTAAATTTTGAAAAAAAAACCTTATGATAATAAAAAAAAGAGAGAGCCTAATGGAGCCTTCGTATATTTCATGTAAAACTTTTAGGCGCAAAATCACAATCTCAATCAGTAAGAGATCTTCTATAGAACATGTTTTAGTTGAAATATTTTTTTGTTCGACGTTAATGTTCCACAGATTTTATACAGATTAGCGCAATTGATTATTTAACCAAACCAAGCGTCACTGTAACAATTCGTAAGCCTCAAAATTATGAAAGTGGACGCCGAAGAGTTGTTTGATGGACCTCAACGTGTGACTCAAACCGATTAAATATAAAACGTGATTGACAAAAATGAAAGTTGAAAATTGGTTACATTCGACGAATTCCGCCTAACTGTTGCAAGCTTTCATTGCTCTTCTGTTACTTTGAAATGGACCAGATTTGTATGGTACTTTTTCAGGGGTATTTTGATTGCGCCGGATGTTAATTTTGCGCTTCGGTTGTGTCAGCTGTGTTGTTTGTTGGTGTTAGTGATGGTGTGACATCACTCGACGTTGATGGGATTTTTGATGGTGAATCGATTATATCGGGGATATTGTCAAGCTATCGCAGCTGATCGATGTGATGATGGATTACCATTTCCGGTTTCAACCTGGTATGAGACTGGTCCAGTTGTCTTTGTGACAGTTGCCGGAATTCATCTTGAACCTGCAGCGTAGTTTCGGGCGACAAACGTATGGTGAATGCCATTTCCCTTGCAGAATTTTTCGAAGTCGGTTGATGTCAAGGCGGTGCCATTATCGCTCACTATGGCACGGAGTTATTCAATACGCTGATGACGTAAACGATACTAGATGCACTTCTAACCATTTGGAGTAAGAGTCTACCAAGATGAAAAATACTTTCGACTGGAATGATCCAGTGAAATCTACGTGGACCATAGCCTTTTCGGTTCCTCCAAATGGTGTACAGGCCCTTCGGAGTTCTCGGGCTGAGATTCTTAATATGGCGTACAGCATCGGACGACCTTCTCGATGTCGTTGTCGATGTTCGGCCACGACTCGTAACTTCTCGCCATGGATTTCATGCGCACTACACCCGGGTGGGATGTATGCAGCGCATTGAAGATAGTTCGATGATAACACGATGGAACAATCGTACGCTGGCCCCAGAGAAGGCACTCGTTGATGCAACTGACTTCATTTCGCTTAATCCAAAACGCTTTAAAAAGATGCTCTACCTTCTCAGGCCATCCTCTCATGTACCATGAGAGAATACGTGAAAGAATGGGATCCTTCTTAGTCGAATTTTGCTATGTATTCTGCCAGAACAACTGGGTGCCCAGCGATTCAATTAACATCGGTAGGTTTGTGATCGGTCACGATCGTAAATTCACGGCCATAGATGAAGTCATTGACGCCGGCGATAATTGACAGAGATTCTGTATCAATTTGAGCATGCCAACGTTCGGTGGCAGTTAGCGTCCTATAAAAAACGAAATCGAACGTTCATTATAACCCACCTTATGTGAAAGGACCACAGACCAATAGTAATGGCAGCCTATGGTAAGGTATGAGAACATTGTCGGTCGAAAGCGCAGACTTCAGCTCATCGAAACTTCTTTGGTGGGCAGTAGACCAAGACCATTTGGTGTAGTTATGCAGCGGCTCTGCGATAGTGGCCTTTAAAGAATGCTTGGTAAAAATTTAATAGGCCAAGAAAAGCCTGGAGTTGGGCTTTATCCTTCGGTGGTGGTGAATTTCGGATGGCTTGGTAACCGAGGAAATCGACAGACAACCGAGGAGAAAACGAATCCCCGCTTCATCAAGTCGTTGAAAAATCTGGCTCAATTTTTCATGATTTTCTTCATCAGAAGCAGCGATGACAATAACATCATCAAAATATGGAATAACACCTGAAATTACACGAAGTAAATTTTCAATAAAATTTTTAAAAATACCTGGTGCCGTGGAGATTCCAAACTGGAAACTTTTCACTTTGAAAGCTCCCTTGTGATTTGCGATGGTTTGTATCATGGCGGTGTCATCATCAACTGTGAGTTGCTGGTAAGGTTGCGCCAAATCCTTCCTGATGAATCGGCCATTGTGTTCGACGTTGACCTCAATGTGACCGAGAATCTGGATCGGATTCTGTTAGAAGTCTCTCAATTTAAGCCCAGATGGCTGAAGAATCGGTGGCGATTCCCACATTAAACTAAGGCTGGATCCGAAATAATGGAATATCGAGAGCTCAAGTCGACTTCGAAATGGCCTTGTTGATATCGACTGTTGTGTTCGCTTTCATTTCGCTGGTCAAGGATACCTGCTTGACAGAGGTTGTCCTTCGTTTATAATTTCTGTTCTTAGACTTTGTTGGTTTCCGGTACGGTTAGCAGGATCAGATTGGCAGACCCGCTGTAGATGACCGATGTATTCACAGAAATTACAAGCGCTGCTTCGATATTTGCAGGTTGAACGTAAATGATTCTCTCCGCAGCTTTCACATTGAACTGACGCACGCGGTAGATAGTGTTGTTCGCGGCTGATCCTCGTGGGCAGGGCACGAGTGAAGTTGGATGGGTGGTATGATTTGCTGAATAATCTTTACTTGAGCGGACTGTTGATGGGCGTCGCTGATCGCTTTGTGATCTTGAATAGAAATTGTTGTTGCAAGGCTCAATTGTGGATAGCGCACACTACTCGATCTCCAGCATGCGTTCAAGGCTTCCGGTTGGAAAATTGCATTCCTTGGCTAATAGTCGGAGCTCGGCTATATAATTTGGAAGAGAATGATAGTAGGTCGGCGATATGATTTCCTGAGAATTTAAACGAGGCTGCGATTTTCGATGGTGTGGGAGAAAATGGTTAGTGAGACTTTATACATCACTTTACTAACCTCATATGTATTTCCTCCACACAGTGTCAGGAAAATCGCTCGCTTTTTTGTAGCGTTCACAATCTCGTCGGCAATAACCTTGCCAGCTAGATATTTTACGCAAGAAAATTGCGAGTTTCAGAATGGCGATTAAAGAATGTATATGTAAGAATCAAATTCGTATTTAGATATGTATATTAGAACCCATCCACGTGCGGAAATTATACGTTCATCAACTTTGATGAGGACCTTGATAAGATGCTGCGATGCGGTTCAATTTAAAAGTACCTTGGGAAATATAACAAATTTTGACATTAGTATATGGTACACTAATTCTCTTCCAATTCATTACAGTATTTTATTCTAAGCAACACAATCTATTCACTAACATTTTTTTATTTTTTATTATGTTGCATCGATTTGCATGCATTATTTCAAATATTGATTACATAACTCAACAAAAAATAATCTTTGTTAGAATCATTCCGGGATGGTCAAACATAGATCTGTAACTTTTTCCATCAAACTTTACCAGACAAATTTAAATTTAATTAGACCTCGCGCACCCTTTTACATAAATTTGAAAAAGAAAAAATTTTGTCTAATTTCAATCAACTGAAAATCATTTATGCTTGGTATAATCAAAAAGCAATAAAAATAATAAAATTTTTTTGGTCTATCAGACATCGTCTTCTTCGTATTTTTTTCTCTACATAATATACAGAGTCGTCTGCCAACAAAAACGTACATACATAAATTTACAATACAGCCTCTCAGAATATTTTTATTGTTCTATCTATCTATGGATACACATTACCATCGTAAAAATATAATACGGAGATGGATAGATCTTAAATTTCATAATATTTTTGTACCTCTGGGCTAAACAATCAAAGAGCATATAGTAAAAATTTACCTGATATCGTCTCACAAAATAATGTTAGATTTTATAGATTAAAAAATTGGTTCGTACGATACATAACAATGCCGAGATAAACAGAAAGTTTAAGATGGATAAAAGATTTATCCAATTCTGTCGTTGTAAACGATTTTTCCTTCTTTTATTTTCTACTCGAATTTACTAATGATGATGGTGGTTATTTACAGACGTATACGTTGGTGTACATATCTTGTGAAAAAAAGTTGTTCGTTTCATTTCTTCGCAGAGCATATAGAGAGAGCACAGTGGATAAATGTATTGCAAGTTAAAAGTCAAATCAAATTAACTGCCATTTATTTTGTTGTACATATTCCTCAGTCGTACCATCATCATCATGTAAAGAAAGAACTTGGTAATACAGTTATTTTCTTATTCTTTTAAAAGGTATTTACACGACAAGTACATATATAATAAGGGGACTAGACATCATAATCATTTGTTATATAAGTTTATTATGTAAGGTGTAATTTCTACTTAGTAAAGATAAAAGTTTTATTTTTTATTGGCATTAACAAAATAGAAAATGTCATTGATACTAGCTTAAGACCGTGTACTGTACACCAAATCCCCTAAACACAAAGTATCTAAATTTAGTGAAAATCACGATTTTGATTTCAATCCGCATATATCAATGCCAAATTTGTAAAGAAATCAAGTAAATTATGGTATACATACTTCCCACAACATATAAATATTCATTATGTCTGCGTGGAAAATTTTATTTATATACACAGTTACACACAAAACGATGAATTTCTCAGAAACCAAAAGAAAACATTGTGTCGTAATAAAATAAAGAAGTGTTTTGTCTCTATGGAAAACTAAATACATATTTTCATTTTATCTTGATTTATTAGATTAGGTTCTTGAAAATTTTTCTATTCTATATAAGAATATGAACACCTTACACTACGACGGATGACACGGAATCATGTCCAACCTATTGTAAATGTTTATTCAAAAATTAAGTTTTTTTAGATTTGAAATGATGGATCGCAAAAATATCGGAGTCGCCGTGGTTTTCATTTAGTATCAAGGTAAATGACCTGAGAATCACCAACCTAAAGTACTCCACTCCGAAGATGATCAAAAGTTTAGATTTTTAAAATTAGATTTTTGAAACAATAAATTCAGGTTTTAATGATATAGCGTTTCCCAAAGCAGAGTGCGAAATCAGAAGGCTTCTATTTCAACAATAAATGACTTGACATGATGATGGAAGCTTCCTAGGTCGAAATAGTAGAAATAAACTCAATTTCGTTGTGATTTATGATTCTAACAGAATCATCCGTGAAAGTGAAAATTGAGATATCTTGTATCGGGTATATGAATGACACTGTAACAACATTTACATTTGGTTTAACTTTGACTCGTTACTGTAATCATATATTAAATAATAGAGTGGTTCACAAATTTTTAGTGATTATACGTACTGTATAAATAAAAATGAATTAATTGAAATGAATTGGTTTACCCGGAATAATTTTCCAATCCATTTTTTCACGGAACTAAAATTTTCACGAATCAGGTGTTCAATTGTGGGATTTGTAGAAGGTACTGTTCTATTCTGAATATGTATGATAAAGGGACATTATTTGGAATATAAAGATAAGGAAAGTCTGAAGATGAAAATTTAAAAACAACAAATAAGAACTTGGATTACAAATTTTGTAATTCAAATTCAAAAAATTGCTGTTGGATCCTAAAAATAACCAAATTTAGAGATTGGTGTTTGTAATGTGTAGAAATTGGTTGCTGTTTTAATTTTAAATTTCATTTTCTTGATTCCCTCACTTCTGAATTCAAAATTCCAAACGTTAATTATTTGTTTCTAAATTGTATTCTGAATTCTTCAGTTTCTGATCTTCAAATACATATCTCGGCCTCGGTTCCAAACCTCAGTTACTTAATTATAATGATCTCTTGGGACTCTACCTTCAAACCTCTAGTTTCTACATATCTTGTTTCTCCATATGTTAATTCTTTGTATAAAAAAATCGCCCACTACAAGCCAGAAACGCCTGAACTTTTGGCGAATTTCTTGAAAATTTTCCTTCAATTAATAAATTATTTAAAAAGAAAACTAAACGCATAATTTATAAAAATTTAAATTATTCGGACTTTAATAGTGCCAAACCGTTTGAATTCCTATTGAGGTTTACCCATTAAAATTGACATTTTCAAATAATTTCTTAATAAATTTGGCGTGGTTAGAATTGTTTTTAAATAATTTATTACTGAAATATTTTAAAGAACGTTTTATTATTTTCTAAGAATTAGAATTAATTTAGTATAAACTTCAGACGCAAAATTGGAAATAGGTAACTACACCTGCCCTCGATTAACACGGTAATTACGTTCCGCCAAATTACCGTGTAACTCAAAACCGTGTTAATCGCGACTAATACAGTCGTCCCTCGATTAACACGGTACTTGATTATCGCGGCGAATCTTTTGTGCGTGTTAATCAAGACTTTGTCTCAATTCGTTGACCGTGTTAAATCAAATCCGTGTTAATCAAGTACCGTGTTAATCGAGGAACAGGTGTAGTCTAATAAGTTCTATCGAAACAGTTCTATGTGGCAAAGCTTGATGTTTTAAAATATTTTGACATTAATGGAAGAAATATTGAAATTTAATTCGTTTTATTATAAGAAAGTGTATATTTAAGGGATTTATATTTGAATTTATTTGGAAAAATCGAGATTGTTGGTTTTTCAAACCCGGCGCAAAATTTGATATTTTTCTTACTCGACTTTTAATGTTAATGGTAAAAAATATAAGAGGTGGCGAGGCTAGGTAACCCCAAAAGTGAAGTAAACTCGAAACTTTAGTAACGAAAGCTTGATTTCAATGAATACAATTTAAAGAACTGAAACCTTACGAGGTGATCAGAGCTTCGGTCCTGAAAATTAGCTCAACTCTCAAGTCAATCCCTAATTGAACCTCTTTATTCAATCTTCAGCTCAACCTATAACTCAATTTACCATCCAACCTCAATACAACACTCAACTTAATCATCGCTGACCTTTATTTTAAGTTAAAAAGATGTATTTTATTAAACGTTTAATAATCTGGATGTCGCTCATTTTACCACCGATAGCAATCAAATAAAATTCTCCAATTGAAATTTCAAGGAATATAATGCTTAAAGCTTATGTGAGCTAAGTCTTGTTACAAAAACCATTATTAAATTAAAATAATTCAAAAATGTACGATTCAAATAAAAATTCATCACAAATTTGTGTGGCATTTCCACACATAATTGAGGGTAAAACACAAATTTCTCTCACATCGCCGGGACAAAATTTCAAAAAAGAAGGATATTGTGATGTTTTGATTCTCTTCGTCCCATTACTCGGGACAGGCGCAGGAATACAATCAGTTTCGTTTAGGTACAATGTTTATGCCAATTTTACCCAATAAACAATAATTGGCACAAGCTCGTGATAATTTTTCTTTGACATGACGAGTGAAGACCGGCCTTAACTCAACCCCAAAGTGGCTGTCAACTCGACTTAGCTCAAACCAAATTTCAGCTCTCTACTCAACTCCACTATACAAATCAACATGATTCGAAAGCTACATGGCTGTATGAACTACCTCAATTTTACTCAATATAACCTCCTATTAAACAGTCAACTCGATCCCAAATTAATTCCTAATAGAACCTCTCTCTCAAATGCAACCCTCAACTAAATGCCAACTCAATCCTCAAATCAATAAGGTCCGAGAAACTACATGCGTACATGAACTCAACTCAGAAAAAACAAACTAACCTTCAACTCAAACCTCAACTAAACCCTCAAATAAATCCCTAACTGAATGGCTGAATGAACCCCAACTCAAACCCAACAAAACCCCAATCAACGCCAACTCGACCAAAAATTTTGCCCTCAACCCAGCCCCAAACTCCGAAAAAATACAACGGAAACTAACTTTTAACTTTACCCCGAATAAATATCCCAACTCAATCCGTAAGCCAACACGTCCAAAGCTGCAAGGTTCTATGAGCTCAACTCAATCTTAACTCAACCTCTAGCTCGACCCCAAGACAACTCAAATAGCGCAACTCGAAAAGCTACATTCTTACATAATCTCAATGTAACATCCAGCTCAACCCTCAACACAACCCCAAATAAACTTCCCTGCTGACTCTTACTCAACTCAATCCAACCAAACCTCCGAGTCAACCCTACTCAGTGTTACTCCAACCCTAACTCAACCTTAACTCGACCTGCGACACAGCCCTTAAATCAACCCAAAGCTCACGCCGAACCCAACTCCCAAATCAACATGGTCTTAAAAATTATAAACTATATGCATACATTTACTTAACTCTCTCGCTAATTCTAATTCAACCGTCAATTCAACACAGATATAAACCCCCAACTTTACCGCTCACTTCCACTCAACTCAATCCTAACTCAGCTCCAACTCAACCCTAACTAGTCCTAGTCAAATCCTATATCAACCCTGATTCGACGCCCTTCTGTTCATGTCAAACTCAACTCCCAAGTCAACATGGTCTTAAAAACTACTATGTAATATTATCAAGTTAATATCACCACGTGGTTTTGAGGTACAGCTTCACAAATTCCAAATCGGACAAGTCGTTCTCAAGATACCAATGGGACGGACACATTTTTTTTTTTTTTTGCTTTTTCGAACTCACAGACTTTCAAAAGATCAAGAAAGGTGGTTTTAGAACATTTAAATGTTTGGTCATTTTTAACGAGATTTCAATACTTTGGTCCTTTTATAACGAAGTTAAACAGAGCATTCTAGAGTAGAGAGCCGTAATCAAACGTCATAATTTTTAGTAAGTTTTTTAGTGGTATACATTTTCACAGAACCATGACAAATGTTATACAAATATTATACAAATTTTTTACAAATGTGTTTTACATATCGTTAACAACAACTGGAAGTCTTCTATATTGGTATGAAAATTAAATTAAGTTTAAATTTATTTTTCGAACATTAATTTTGAAAAACATGTCAAAGGCCCTTAGGAAGTAAAATATGTCAGTTCCTTTTCTCTATTTTATTATTTACCGTATCATTGTCATTGGTTTGAACTCGAATTAATCATTTGGTTATATGTACGAGTATATGTAATTTTCAATAAACGAATACAGAACATTTGCAACTATTTAAAAAAATAAAATTTTTAATCATTTTTAATTATTTCATATTTAAGTTTTAAAATATCACATTTATTTCATAAAATAGTCAATTTATTTTAATAACTGAGAAAAAATTCAAAATTTCATTTACTTGTCGATGGAGAAACGCGCGCAACAAACAAATTAACATTAATTATATAAAAAAAATATTTAATTCTTCAATATTTCCTTGTAATTCATCAATCTACCATAACAGTACTACAAGTATTGGCATTGATTCAATTAAATTATTTATGACACCTTCTGGAACTCTCAACCAAGCTTCCCCTATCCTTTGAAATACTTCATCCTTATTTCTGACGCTACCGCAGTGAATCTTCCTAGGTCCGGCGATTGGGCTGGCCAGTCCAAAGCTTCAATTTTATTTGCAGTAAAACAGTTGTTAGCGACCCGAGAGGTGTGTTTCGGGTTATTATCACGTTGAAATCGCCAATTCCCACGCTGCTTATGGTAGCTAACATTTTCGAGTATATCTTAGTAGATTAATTGACCCATTGCATTACGAATTCGATACATCGAACCAATCCCCTGATCTGAAAAGCTTTCAAATCATTTTCCTCCCCTAAATTATACAGATCTCATAAATATTTCCGGTTGGTTGTCTTATGCGACAATTTCCGTCGCTACCAACTACCAGGTCTGTATATATGAAACCGGAATTTTTTAGTAAAAAGTACACGTTCATCGTATGATAATGGTTAAGAGTATTTTATTCAAAGCATAGCCCATTATTAGTTATACATTTTTCACATCTTTTTGGCAATGCGTGCATGCCGCGCCAAAAAAACTATTCTTCTTTTGAGGCAAACCAGTTATCGAGCCATTTTCGTACATTTTCGTAGGAAGTGAAGTGCTTCTCAGCAAGCCCGTGCCCCATCAATGCAAATAAGTGATAATCGGACGGAGCCAAGTCTGGCGAGCAAGCCGCATGTGAAAATATTTCCCAATTAAGTGCTTCCAACGTAAGTAAAAAGGTACTAAAGATATCCTTAGTTTTACTTGTGTAGAATCAATTATTTGTCGCACAATTTTCGTACACCTTTTAATATTTTATGAACGCTATTTTTAAAATTTTTGTACTGGACATTTTTCCAGCTGACAATTTTTGGTTTACTTTAGCAAAGTTGTATTGTGCGGCCTTCTATGTGATATTTATTGAATTAGTGAGCGTTGTTTTGAAAATATTGATTTGAATAGACCAATTATAACGAGAAAATGAAAAATATTTTCTTAAACTATATCAATTTATGTTGAAATCTAAACATTTATGTAGAATCCTTAAATATGCGATTAGCTAAACAAGAACGAGCCTTAGAAGGCTTAAATAAACGGTTAAATAACCGCCAAATCACGGAAAAAGTCTCATCCGTGATGTATTAAACAAAATGACTAAAACGATAAAAATAATCATCTGGAATGGAAATGGACTAATGCAACACATTCCAAAATTAGAAATGTTTCTACACACAGAAAAAATAGATATTTGCCTAGTACCCGAGACCTATTTTACCAAAACTTCATAGTTAATATACGAGGATACCATTGTTACCACTCCATCCACCCAGCAGGAAATGCTAGAGGATGATCAACAATAATGATTAAATATAACATGAAGCATTATGAACTAGGACATAATGAAACTGCAACTATGCAAGTTATGTCTATTCAAGTACAAACAAACAATAATAAAGAATGTGGTGTCTCTTCAATTTACAGTCCTCCACGACATAACTTAAATGAGGAAGACTACACTACCTTGTTAAAATCGCTAGGACTAAATTTCATCATTGGAGGTGATTTCAACGCAAAAAATACCTATTGGGGATCCAAACTTACAACCACTAAAGGAAAAGAGCTCTTCAAATCAGGAAGAGCACTTAATTGCGAGTTTCATTCTGGAAACAAGCCAACGCACTGGCCGGTGGATAGGAATAAAATACCTGACCTCATAGCTTTTATATAACAAAAGGAATTTGCAATAACTACATTTGTGTTGAGAACAGTGAGAAACTCTCGTCTGATCATTCACCCGTTATCACGAATATCAGCTCAACTGTAGTTAATAAAGAAAGTTCGAATAGGTTAACAAACAATAAAACTAATAGGGACCTATTCCAGGAACTTATTAATTTGAATATTGAACTGCAAGTGCCAATTAAAACACCGACACAGATAGAAGAGGAACTAGAATTATTTAATGATAATATTCAAAAAGCAGTTTGGAAGAGTACTCCTACTAGCCACAGGAATATAAATAAGGCTCCAAGTTATCCTCTGGAAGTCAGAGAATTAGTTCGAGAGAAAAAGAAAGCACGAAAAGCCTGGCAGAGGAATCGTGCACCGCAAAATAGAAAAGTACTCAATTATCTATGTAATAAACTGAAAAATCTAATCAAGGAAATTAAGAACACCACAATCAACAAATACCTAAGTAGTCTAACTGGATTAAAAGATAATGAATACTCGCTTTGGAAAACTACAAAATCTCTGAAGAGATCAAAAATGCAGGTGCCACCAATTAAATGTGATGATGGAAGCTGGGCTAGAACCGCCAAACAAAAAGCCACGCTGTTTGCTGAATACCTGGAACAAACCTTCCAACCTCTGCCTGGACAATCAGCAGATGAAAATATAACTTCAGTAAACAAAGTGGATGAACTTGATATATGTAAAGTTACACTACAAGAGCTAAGAGAAGTAATCAACAACTTAAATGCAAGAAAATTTCCTGGATACGATCTAATTACAGGCCAAATAGTTAAAGCATTACCAAATAATTAACGCAATGTTTAGACTGAAATATGTCCCAAGCCAATGGAAGGTAGCAGAGGTTATCATGACACCAAAAACCAAATAAACCAGCTAATGACAAAAAATCGTACAGACCGATTTCTTTGCTTACAATAACTTCAAAAATGTTCGAAAGACTACTGCTGAAGAGGTTAAAACCAATAATAGAAAAAAGAAGTCTAATTTATCTACATCAATTTGGATTTAGAGAAAATCACTTCACTGTAGAACACGTGCATAGAATTACAAACGTAGTTGAAGATGTGCTTGAAAAAAGAAAATATGTTCCAGTATCTTCTTGGATGTAGCTCAGGCTTTTGACAAAGTGTGGCATCAAGGACTAGAATTTAAACTGCATCGAGATTTACCAAAGCAGTTTTATCAGATTCTAAAATCTTATATAACCGATCGTTACTTCCGGCTTAAATATGAAGGAGAATACTCTGAATTAAAAAAAAATATCAGCAGGAATACCGCAAGGCAGCGTCCTAGGGCCAGTACTGTATCTTCTCTATATACGAGATCTACCAAATGCCGATGAAACAAGCATTGCAACATTCGCTGATGATATTGCGTAAGAAGCGACAAGAAAACTTCAGAGAGCCACTAAAACAGTGAGCAACTGGACGAAAAAGTGGCGAAACAAACTGAATGAAGCGAAATCGGTACTTTACAAACCAAAAAGTTAACTCGATACCGGTGGAACTTAACTCGCAGCAAGTTCCCCTCGATGCTACGTTAAAGTGGAAAAAGCATGTGAAAAAGAAAAAGGAAGAGTTAAACATCAAATACAGGAACATGTACTGGCTCATAGGACGACACCCTGAGCTACCATTATATAACAAATTGCTCTTATATCGGCAAATATTAAAACCAATATGGACTTACGGTATTCAGCTTTGGGGTTGTGCCAAGAAGACCACCGTTAAAATAATTCAAGGTTTCCAAAATAAAGTCCTTCGTGGCATAGTGAATGTACCGTGGTACATAAGAAATAACAACCTACATAGGGATTTAAAAATGGAATACGTCAGCGAAGAAATCAAAAGGCATGCGAAACAACACTTGGAGCGTCATAGTCAACACCAAAATGATGACATCGGTGAGATGGCTTCGAAGGAAGGAGCCTCTAGATTTAAGCTCAAATTGGAACTGCTAAATTAATTAATTAATAGCCAACGGGCTGCACCCCTCTAAACATTACACTCATTTATTAAAGATAAATTATGTACTAGATGAGTGTAAATCAGTTGTAATAAATTCATTAAAAAAAAAAAACAATGTAAGGTAACATTCCTCATGGATTAAAATTAAACATTTGTAACGTTTTCGTTTAAAAAACTGTCTTCGAAGAAAATGTAGTTTTCCATATGTTTTATATGAAAAGTTTACTTTTCTCCTCATTTCTACATAGTTCCTTTATAAAAACTTGATTTTTTACATTAGGGAGGGCTATGTAAAATCAAAGTTACTTTGGTATTAATAGATTGTAAGCTGTAAAATGAAATTTAGAAAGAAAAATTTCAACTCTTATCTTTCATCCCTCTCTGTGCAACGGTTTCACTGTGTTTAAAAACGAAAGTTTTACCAATCAATATTTTTGAAATGAGTTCTTGATATAATTTATGTTATTGATTTGAAACGAATGAATTATTTTGATTCCAATCAATTAATTAGTACAAATACAACATGCAGCAAATATAACGATTAATATTTTGTATTTTATAAATATTTAGTTTTATTGCCATTTATATTCATGCCAATCCGCTAAATCAAGGTCAAATGAAGCAAAATAAAACGATTTAATAACGAGAAACCAAACAAATAAACTTCATTATTTATTATAATGTTGTGTTTGTCGCCAAAATGTCTCCACAATATAATAAAAAATAAAAAAACACCCAGAAATCAACCCTGAAAATTCGATCTCTTTCTTCGTTTGAGGTATAACCTCAAGGAAGCGCATCGCAAAGAAATGATTTATAAAATACAATAACAAATGTATGTATATATAATATATATATTTTAAGAAAGGCCATAATCGATTTGTGTATTTAGGAAAACACAATTTTTTATTTTCTTCTTTGTACTGTTGAGTTTCCTCAATGGCTTGGTTGTTGTTTTTCCGATTTTCTTCTCTTTTATGTGAATGAATAAAAATAACATAAATATTTCAATTTTTTGTTTGTTTTTTTTTCTTCGCCTTTTTTATTTATATCAGAAAATATTATATGCTTTGTGTGTTATATTGAGTTGCTGTTGTTGTAAAAACAAAATTCATTTTACTACAGAATTGGGAAAACAAATTTTCCAATGAATTGTTTTATTATAATTTTTATTATTAAAAATAAAAAAATTTTCCAGTTTAAAATCGAAAATATTTGTTTTGTTTGTTTAATCGACCAATTTGTAGAACTTTATATTTATGCTTATATACAGTAGCATAATTTATAATTAGGTTGCCAGACAATTTTGCAAAATCGGTGTGACATATAATCAAACACATATTTTTTATATTTTTCAAAATTAAATCAACAATAAAACAACCGCAACATCAAACTGTCTAGTCGTAGCACAATATCCTGCGGGAAAAATCAGTAATTTTTTTTTTTTTTGGTTGTCTGTTAATAATTCAAAAATCACAAACAGCATTAGTATATAGTAGAGCGGTGCTCTAGGCGATTAAAAAATTAGATTGCTACGAAAAATTCAATTAAATTTAAAGTCTATTCACAAAAAGCTGACACCCCAATGCTACCTCCACCAAAATTATAATAATTTTCATTTAATTTTATTTTATTATGATACGTACATCTTGTATTACATCGTTACATCGTTGACACTGTAATTAGTGAAAGAGAATCATGTTATCGTAACATTACAAAAATAACATAAAAACGAGTCAAGTAAACGAATTCTAAATGACCAAAATATTAATTATGCTCAGTAGTATACACACACAAATACAATGTATGTTGTGTAATTCTCATGTAATATTATGATTATGTGACAAGAATTTTATGAAAATTATCTCGTTTCTATAGCTAGTTAGTTATGTATGTACACAATGTACATTGTATATATGTAATAAAAATTCGTTTTGTTGTTATTGTTACTGCTAAACATAAAATAAAATTTAATTCTTTCCAAAAAAAAAAAAAAAATGGAAATGGGAAAACTTAAAATGATAACAACAATTTTGCGTTTTTTTAAATAAACATAAAATATGATTTGGGGGTATTGCTTCTGGGAATTTATCGGTAATAAATTTGTTGACAGAATTTATTACGTTTATGTGTGTTATACACATACATCTGTATCTACCTTCACATGAGTTTATATTGAATGATTTTATTTTACGTTTTACCTCTAGAGATGTCTATAAATTTGACATGAATTTCTGTGTATCGTAGGATAATTCCTCGAAGGTTCAATATTATTGGTTGACTTTCTTTTTAAATTTGTCCCCTTCTACAGAATTTTTTTGAACATTAATATTCATGGAACTTAAAAAATCACGAGATGAATTTTAATGTGGTGTATATTGCCACTGTGCGGACAAATGATTTTATTCATTTAAATTTACCGAGAATTATGTCAGTTCAATTGCCCTTTCTTTATAGTAACTAACAAGCTCAATTCTTTGTTAAATAAAGAAAATACATATATATTCTTTAAAACGAGGGTAAAATATGAGGAGTTTCTTTAGCATCCTAGTTGCTAAGATAAGTTATACTGGCCAATATGTTTTTGAAAAATAAATAAATAGAAGGTAACTCACATTGAGGGGCAGAAGTTCATACAGTTCCTAAACATAATTGGCCAGAACCAAACGCCAGCCTCTTTTTTTAACCAGATCTCCCACTGTCGATCATATTTAATTGACCTTAGTTATAGTTATTTCTTATTATTCTTTGAAGAATCACCACAAATTTTGAATTTGGACTGTTACAAAACTGTTAGAAAGTCAATTAACGTATAAAAGTTTAAAATGCAATAATTAACAAATAATTAGAATTCTTGAAATATTCAAATTTTAAATTTAATTAGTTTTCGAATTCTGGTAATTCTGCAAATTCGTAAACCTTTGATTCACACTCCTTAAACTTTTAATCTACATATAAAAATGTTCAATAAGAAGAATAAAAATGATTTAAACTATTAAGACCTTGAAGAACATTTCGAAATCCTGAATTTCAAGAATAATAATCAAAGCAATTAAATTCTAAATTTTTATAAGTGTAAACATCTCTTAGTAACACTTTCGATGCATTCGGATGGCTTTTGAGATGTAGTTGTGCCAATTTCCTGAGAGCTTGAGTAACTAGAAACGAGGCTGATGCCGTGCCGTAGGTGTTGGTGAGAAGGCGGTATTGGTTGATGGAAGTTTCCGGTGAGCCACGCCAAATAATACGCTGGTAGTCCGTGTCTGATCTATCGATCCACAGCTGACGGAACATTTTTTCAATGTCTGCTGTAAAAATGTACCGATGCTTCCGGAATCTCATTAAAATCTCTAGCAGTGTTTGTTGTACAGTCGGTCCGACCATCAATGAATCGTTCAACGATACCCCTGAAGTTGATTTCGCCGACGCGTCAAAAACTACGCGCAGCTTGGTAGTCGTGCTATTTTCTTTTATTACTGGATGATGCGGTAAGTAATACCTTTTATGGTTTGGTAGGTCGATTTGATTTATTGGTATCGGCTCCATATGACCGAGCGATTCATATTCGGTCATGAATTTGTAATAGTTGTTATGGAGTTCAGGGCTTTTCAACAGTTTTTGCTCCAGCGAGTAGAACCGCCTGAGTGCTTGGGCGAATGAATCTCCTAACAATGGTTTGTTAGGCTTGAAAGGTAATGAGACTGTGAATTTTCCCGAACTTTCAATTTTTAAGTGTTTGTCGAAATGTTCAACACATAATTTCTCTTCATCGGTGTATTGCTCGACGGCTGGTAATTCTTCCGTCTCCCAAAACTTTTTCAATGTTCGGTCGATATTAATTTCAGCTTGGGCAGTCAAACAGGTTATGTTTTTGTGTGACGTACCGCCTCCCTCGTAAATACCTCCTACAATCCATCCTAACTTTGTGTTTTGGGCAATAGGCTGATCTGCTCGAGTTGTTATCTGACCATCAGATAAGAGAACTAGAAATCTGTCGCACCCAATTAAAAGGTCAACTGTGCCAGGCATATGGAAATTAGGATCGGCTAGTTGCAATTGATTTAAGTACGTCAATTGGTCGCGGTTGATGGGCTTAGAGGGCAGGTTTGCCGTTATCTTTGAAATTACGTAAGTAGTAAGATCGATGGTGAATTGTGTATTTGTTCTGGATCTCAACAAGAGTGAGGATACTCCTCTTGAACAGCCAGCCTTTCCGCCATTTAACGTGTTGATGTTGAATCTAGCGTTGGATCGTGAAACGTTCAAACGGGTTGCACAGTTTTCAGTGATGTACGACCTCGTTGATGCGGAATCCAGCAGAGCGCGGCAGGGTAGCCATTTGCCGAATCCATCGCGAATTTCAACCATTGCGGTCGGTAGCAATGCATCTTCACTTTTGCCATGATGTGATAAATGCAAACTCTTGACTACATTTGCATCGACTGGTTTAGTATTATCAAAGGTTGATAACAGTGTGGTAATGTTAGTGCTGCTTGATGGTTCTGGTTCCGACGAAACTGTTGGAATGATTGGTTCAGAATGAACTAGTGAATGGTGCCTCTTTTGACATTGATGACATCTTCCTTTAGATCTGCACTTGAAGACACCATGCCCTTCCGCTAGACAATTGAAACATCTGGAACTCTTATTTATGTATTGCCTGCGTTGTTCTAAGTTCATTTGGATAAACTTAGGGCAATAGCATAAACGGTGCTGTTGATTGATGCATAGTGTACAATTCGGTAGCGGTTTGGTATCGGTGTGAAATGTTTTCGCAGGCGAACAATGCTTAGTTTGGGCCGGTTTGGGTTGAACTTTGAAACCTTCTAGTGAATTCATGCGCTTGTTCAAGAAATTGAGAAAGATTTCGATCGTTGGGAAATCTTGCTCTGACGATTCCTGTCGCCATAACTGCAATGAAACGTCATCCAATTTTTTTTCAGCCAGGTAAACTAACCAGCAATCTCTCGACTCTGCACTGGGTCCAAGGGTTTTTAGGCTACGAATTACTTCGTCACAAGTGTCGTACATTTGACCTACCGTTTCAACAGAAGGTTTGGTAATTGGTGCTTGCTTGACGTAGGTCTCTATGAATTCATTTACTATGCATCGCTTTCTGTCATAGCGTTTGACGAGTTTTTGAAACGCTTCAATATAACTAGCGTCGTCTACACGAAAGTGGCGGATTAGTATTTCAGCTGGACCCCGCAATTGGCCTATCAGATATTGAAACTTTTGCGCAGGCGACAAACTTGTGTTTTCGTGTACGGCGCTTTTGAACAAGTCGTAAAATGACTGCCATTCTCGAGCCTTGCCGTTGAAGGTTGGTAATGTTAAACGCGGAAGCTTAAAATCTGCTGCAGCACTTGAAGAGCTTGAATTGAGGGCACTCTCATTCAAACCGCCAGCTGGACCTTGAATATTCAATCTCATTAGTCGTTGCAATGTGGCTACGCAAAAATAATAGTTTTCATCGACGCCATCAATATCCGATTGTACTGCAGCATCGAGAGAAAAAATCTCGTCCTCGATGCTCACAAAACTTTTATAGTGCTCTTTAAGTTTTTCCAACCTGGTTTGCATCTCATCGAATGGGGTTGTATCCGTACAGGCTTTTGCGTAGGTGGTCAGCTTGGTTATCTGACCTTTAATAACTGATCTTCTTTTCACAAGAGCTTCCATGTTACCTTTCATCAATTATTTGTTGTATGTAGTTGTTTGCTGCTCAGTGGCTGGTTCTATGGTTTTAGGATTCAGCGAACTTCTCCAAAAAGGTTATCCGCGAGGCAATGATGTACAGCAATCTCCCACGCGGTTTAGTTTCGGCAATAAATTCACTAGATCCGGCTCGAAGGACCAAATAAAAATGTATAGATTGTAATTCCACTTTTATAAGAACAGAAACACAACTTTGTTTTAATTTAATATTATAATTTATTAATTATCTCCACAATGATTTTTAATTGAATTGATTATTCAGTTTGTTATTTGGAAAACAAAATGAGAGCACAATTTCTTATTACTTGAATAATAGATGTTTGCGACTCTATAGTTGGAAAAAAAGTGACGAGAAAAAATTCGCTTCTTTTTTTGTCATAAAACTAAAGGTAGCAAATACGACAAAACCGCGGCAATATTAAATAATTAAAAGAGCTGAATAAACAATTGTTTAACTATTCAATCATAGATGACAGTAAGATCAGCTGTTATACAAATTACAAATTATTACATTATCGATAAAGTAGATCGCTTCATTAATCAATCGGTAATGTCAAATCTACCAAAACAATAATCGACTGACAACTTAGGTATTTGGTTAGATTTTTTGATTGACGATTTAGATGAGGTAAGTTGGTTAGGTTTCTTCATAATAATCACAAATTATTATAATTCCAGACAATAAGATTAAAAATTTAAAAAAATCAAATTATTATTTTTGTATAATTCCATTGTATTGTATATTGTCTTAATTTTTTAACTTTAATCCATCGAAATTTCTGGAAATCCTTGTAATTCTTAAAATCTTTAAAAATATTGAAATATTTAAAATTCATAAAATCTAAATATTCTTTAATTTATTAAAATTAAAACTCTTCAAATTTTTTAAAATAAATGTTAGTTCATATTTTCTATAATATAGAATAATTAAACATTTAAAAAAAATTTCTTGAAATTTTAATATTCTTGAAATTGTTATTTGTTTGAAATTGTTTATTGTTATTTGTGCGATTTCTACATTTCCTTAAATTATAAAATTTTTGAAATTCTTCTTTACCCAGGTATACCATATTACTAATTTTGAATTTCTTCTCTTCTTTCTCTTTTATGAATTTACTGTAATTTCTTAATGTATTAAATTCTGGAAATTTATAAAACTCATGAAATTCTTAACCTTGAAATTTTTAAGAATTTTAAAGTATTTTAAAAAACTGAATTTCTAAAATTTAAAATGTTTAAAAATTCCTGAAACTTAAAATTCTTTGCAATCTTTAACAACTTAAATAGTTAAATTTATGAAAGCCTAGAAGTAGTATTAGCAAGAGGTTTGTTTTAGAAAATTTATGGAATATTACAAAATTGCTTAAGTTTATATGTAATTTAAAAAAGTGCATGCATGGATTTTTTGAGCAAAAATCAATTTTTCCGGTAGTTTTTAACAATCGGTGAATTTCAGAAAACATCTTCAATCGAATTTAAAAAATTGACAACTTAAAAAAAACCTAAACATCACTATTTTTCAATCTCGTTTTTAGACTAATGGAAATTTTAAGTTAAATATGAACTATAATTTGATATTAATAATTTTGAAATACCAATATTTCAAAATTTAAAATTTTTATTTTGTGGTACTCAGTAAATATTTGGGTTAGGGCCCCTATTCTTGGAGTTTGACCAAACAAATCGCTAGAAAGTTACAATAAAATATTTCGGTTGAAAAATAAAATTGCTTTAATATTAGCGTGTTTGGGGGTGTGAAAGGAATGATGCTTGGGGAAACTTGTTGGCGGACCTCGTTCTGGATTCCGATCTCGTGATTCTGAACGATGGTAGGCCAACAAGGATGGCGTATGTTGGGGCCACAGCCAGTGCGATAGACATCAATTTAGTGTCTAGCGGACTGGCGGCCCTTGGAATGTAACAGATGAGAATTTGGGTAGTGATCATTTTATGATCATTTCGTGTTTAGATGGTGTAAATGTGGATATTGAGAAAAAGGTCTTGCTGAAAAGTAAGAAATGGGTTGAACGTATGAATGAGATTCTCATAACAAATGAAATAAATGATGCAAACCAGCTTGAGTGTGAAATAGAGAGAGTTAATGAAATGTGCAATTTTGAAATAAAAGCGAATGAAATTAAAGTAAACGGTTGGTGGAACATGGAAATTCAGTATTGGCATGAAAGGAAACGGATAGCTTTGCGTGAATTTAACAGGTATATTTGTCGTGATTGTAGACGAAATTATGAATGGGTAAATGGAAAATTGAAAAAGGCTATCCGTAGAGCAAAAAGGAGAAGTTGGCGGAACTATGTGTCAGAAATGACACACAGAACCACAACTAAAGATGTATGGAATAAACTTAATAGAGTGAGAGGTAAAATGAGGAATGAAAGAAACGTTGTAATGGATGATCGTGAAAAAGGAAATCAATTCTTACAAATGATGCCGGATCTTCAGAATAATGTAGGTGATAGTAACGAGTGGGTGTTACTTGAAGATGTTAGTAAAAATTTGAATGAAATGTGTGTGCAATTTGAATGGAATGAGTTCCGGAGGGTTTTAGAAACGGCAAAATGTACGACCCCAGGAATAAATAGAGTGAGTTATAAAATGATTGGGCTATTGAGCGTTGAAACAAAGGAAATCTTGCTTGGAATTCTCAATAGGGTATGGATGAGTGTTCAGATACCGGAAAGATGGAAGGATTGCAGAGTGGTTCCAATTCCCATAAGGGATCGCGACACACATCTGGCAATAAACTATAGAGGAATATGTATGTTGAATGTTTTTATTAAAATGGTGAATGGGATGATGAAAGGCAGGCTTGAAAAGTTTTATGAATGAAAATAGTTTATTGCCAGTGACCATTTTTGGTTTCCGACGTAACCATTCTGCAAACGAATGTGTGGAAAAATTTGTGTGGGAAGTACGAAAGGAAAAGAAGGTTGTTGTGGCGGTATTTCTGGATATTGAAAGAGCGTATGATTATGTGGTTCCAGGGAAACTATACCAGGTTCTTTTGAATTTGGGATTTCCTGGGAAAATTTGTAAATAGGTGTATGAGTTTATGAGTGAGCGTAAGTTTGTTTTGTGTGGAAGAGGTTATAGATTGGAGGGAGCGGTGAATATTGGACTCCCTCAAGCGAGCAAAATTTATCCGACCATCTTCCATCTGTATACGAGCTCAATACATAGGTATAATGCCCCCGACAAAGTTATCATGCAATTTGCAGATGACTTTGTACTAATCGGCAAGGGCAAAACTATCGGCGAGGCCCTAAATCGAGCTCAGGAATGTGTGCTTCAGGTGACACAATGTTTGAATGATTAAATCTGCGGGTGAATTCGAGAAAATGTAATAGTATGGCATTTAGAACGAATCAAAAAATTGATGTGCGAATCTATGATGAGATAATTGAGTATTCAAGATTCACTAGGTATTTGGGAATCTGAATCGACAATCAATTGAGTTTTAAAGTGCACATGGAAAAATTAGCCGATTATTGTAAGAGCAGATTAAATGTGATCAAAAGGGTGAGTAAACCAAAATGAGGGGCTCACCCTAGCGTGACTGATATGCTGCGAAAGGCGCTAGTGTCTTCCAAAATTGCTTATGGGTTGAGTGTCTATGGTGATGGATCTAAGGTCGGGTTTGAAAAATTAATGAAAGTTGAGAATGCAAATGCTAGAGTGGTATTGGAGGCGATAAATTCTACCCCAATACATACTCTATGGTCCGAAATGGATGATTCTCCTCTTAATTATAAGAGGGAATGGATCACCGTGCGAGAGACTGTGCGAATGTTGACCAAAGATAATGTGTTAGTGAATGAGATAAAAGTAAGATTGGAAGGAGGAACGGATTACCAAAAAACGCAACGGTTGAAAATAATGGAGGAAAATATGAATATATTTTCCAAAAATTAGACAAGTGGGTCCAAAAGTTCCTCCCGAAAATCTTGCTGTGTGCTTCAATTTTGGAGGCATAACAAAAGCGATGATGAATGAGTTATCGGTTAAGAGAGAATTTCGAAAAATGCAACTGAATTATTTTGCACATGTGGAAGTATATACAGATGCTAGTGTTAATGAGGATCGAGTGGGTGTAGGAATTTACATTCCGTCAATGAAAAAAGAGAAAATGTTAAGATTGAATGGTAGCATCTGTATAATGAATACAGAATTGATTGGAATTATGGAAGGAATCAAGTTGGCAATGAATGAAGGGAGGAGGAGAATAGTTCTATTCTCCGATTCCATGAGTGGTTTAGAATTGATAAAACAGGGAGGGGGTACTCAGGGCAGTGTGTTTGTAGAAATGATGTATGAGTACCTTCAATCTTGTGGGAGTGAGGTGATTCTACAATGGATACCTTCACACCTACAGATTAAAGGTAATGAAAGAGCCGATATGCTTGCAAAAGGGGGTTATATGCTTGAGGAGATAACAGATTATGAATTCATGGATGCAAGAGATGTACTTCGGATGTTTCAGAAGAATCTGTGGAGAAAATGGGAGAATGAATTTATGGAAAAGAGTAGGGTAAAAGGAAAGAAGTACTTTGAATGGTGTAGTGCTTCTTTGAGAAAATCATTTTTTAAGGAAATCAAAGGAGATACTACAATGATACGAACGATGCAACGGGTGAGATTGAATCTTGGTAATTGGAAAGAATGCTTAAAGAAGCGTCATTTGAGTGAGGATGATTTATGTGAAAGCTGTTTGGTTGTGGAGGAATGTTCGATGTTCTTATGAATGCAAGAAACTTGAATGAATTATTACAAATGGGGAAAAATGAGTACAAGATAATGTATGAATTTATCAAGCTGAGTGGTATAACGGTATGAAAGTGGATCGCTGTATGAAAGTTGATTGGAAGGAAAAAATAATAATAATAATAATAAAAAATGTAAAAAATAAAAATTGAAAATTTGAAATCGGGCCAGAAGGCTCCTTTTTTAGAGCTAGTGCCATAATAAATATATAAAAAAAAAGTCACCGGCGACTAAGCATTAGTCTACGTGCTAAGATTTAGATGGGTTTACTAGTATTTATATATTGCTCGAACAATAGCAATGCTTCTGAATATAGCGTACAAATTACTTATCCCATAACTTCCAGCTGCATCTTTTAAAAAAGTGTTTATGGCTATGGCTCTTTAAATAATTTTCTTGAACGTTATGGTTTGTCGTTTTTTTGTCTTCGATTAACACCTAAAGTGTGTTGTCCGGCGTTGTAGCGATATTTTTATATAAGTATTTCCTTAATTTCACTATTGAAACTTGGTTTAATTTTATTTTGTAATAATAATTTATATTTTAATTATTAAGAGTACAATCAAGAATGGTTTTTTAACCGAACATATTTTATTTAGAGAAAATTATTTCGCTCCACAACTACGAGTATATTGCATCACAAAAGTGAGTAAATAATAAAAAATGGAGAGGAGTTTGACATTTTTTTAATTTTTAGGGTATTTCAAGTTAATTTCACTAAAATGGAAATTTTCAATGCTAAAACTGTTCTGCACCTGTCTTGTTTTTAAATTATATCGGAAAGATCAGATAGATCAGACAGATAACTTATCGGAGAGAACAGAGTGATTGTCATCTGAAAAGGCCTTTTTAGATTTAATTACACAGAAAATCATAAAACGAAACAAAATGAAAGTGGGAAAAAAAATCATGTTATGTTTATTTCTTCGCTTTCTATATGAATTTGTATTGAAAAAACGAAAATAACATAACATAACGGTACAATTTTTGAACTCAGAATCAGGCCCATTATTAACATCCACCGCAATAGACGTTAGGGGTATTGTTTAGCTGCATCAAAACACACCAGAGCAATTCTTCCGATGAAAAATGAGAGTATCAAACCTTCACAAAGTAGTCATAATTCATGATTTTTTCAAGAAACGAAAGCTTCAAAACTTTACAAAACAATGTTGTTCATAACTAAGCACCTAAAAATATTTTGCTGAATTTTTTTTTTATTCTAACAAAATAATATGAGATGATTATCAAATCAACAGCATTTTGCAGTAACTGAGAACGCTACAGAACAAAGCATGGCGTATTGAATTTAAATAATTTTAATTTTCATATATTGGACTTTTTGAATCTAAAATAAATTAGTAATATGTATAATCACAGATAAGAATAGACAGATGTGGATCTTATATGAGTTATATTTACATTCCAAATTTCAGTAGCAAATTCCAACCCAATCTGTTTAGACCAGGACGTATGTATAATTTACAGTTCTATCCCTTTTTATCCTTGTACCCATGACTATTTTTATTACATTAAAACAAAAACGAAGCATTTCGTTTTTTTTTTGGTGTAATAAAAATAGTCATGGATAAAAGGATAAAAAGGGATAGAAATGTTAATTATATACAATATAAGTCCTGGTCTAACAGATTGGATTGGAATTTGCTATTGAAATTTTGAATGTAAATTTGTATAATATTAAATATTAGAGTTAGTAAATATTGTTTATGGAAAAGGTGTCCTAATAGTCAGTCTCATTTAGATTACAAGCAGGCTCATAAGAGAGTTGTAGGGTTAATTCGAATTGCTAAACGTAATTTTTTCAAGGACAATTAGGCTCCTCTCTTCCTCCCAAGGTTTTCTGGCGTAATGTTTGTAATTTAGGCCTAGGCAGATGCAAGAGTAGTTATAGTAGGGTTTTCAAACCCAATGACATTAATAGTTATTTTTGCTCTAGTCTGAACTCGGGCAGTAATATCGTCGATTTGTTCTCTAATTTTTCAAATATTAATCTCGACAATCTGCTATTTGGAAGGTTAAATCGGAATCTTCTCGTTAAGCGAGTTTTCCCTTTCATCTCAAAATATTTGTTACATACCTTCAATTTTATTCTCACGCCCTATTCCTATCCAGATCAGTGGAAGCTAAGTAAAATAATACCCATCCCAAAGATCAGCAGTTCTTTAGAGGTATCCCATTTTCGACCAATTAGCATTTTAATATATCTCTCTAGAGCTTCCTAGAGCTTAGACAGTTGGAAAAATCAAATTCCAACGTATTTACATAGCAATAGTCTAATCTCAATAGTTTCTTCCAATCTGGGTTTAGAACATTTCATAGCACTTCTACCGCGTTATTGAATGTTTGTAATGATCAGGTGTAATATGAATAATAGGGAATTGACTTCTTTAACTTTGTTAGATTTTTCTAAGGCCGATTCTATTAATCACAGAATTTTTTTTTAATAAACTCTTATTTTAGTTTAGATTTTCGGTTTCTCGTTCTCAGGCAGTTTTTTCGACAATTCTTTGTCTGATTTCCTTCCTGTAATTTTCGGCGAGCCTCAGGGTTCAGTGCTGGGTCCTCTATTATTTTCTATGTACATTAATGACATAGAATCCTTTATTCAACATTGTTCATTTCACATTTTCGCTGTTGACATCCAAATTTATAGAAATAGTCGTTTATTCCAGGATTCTGTTGTTAGGAATATTTCTCTTATAAATGAAGATTTAAGTAATATCATTAGTTGGTCGGTCTCGTTTTAAATGCAAATAAATCTCAGCCGATTATAATTTATAAAAAACGGTTAGACAGGTAGCTCTTTCCAATTCAATTTATTATTTTTTTATTTCGATTACTTTGTATCCATGTGTGCTTTTTCTTTTAATACTAAATTATTTATAAAACACTATAAATAAATAAAAATGCTTTATAACCATTGATTAGTTTGAACTAATAGAAGTAGAGCGGTTCTATTAGACAAGGACTCTATATGTTGACCGTAATATATTAGCGGCTGGCAAGATGGCGGCTAGTAGCGCACCTGCCTGCGATTTGTTTATTGCCTGGAATCATTAAAACATTTCATCCGAATCCACTTAACACTTTTATAGTTTTCATGTTCTACAAACCCTGCATAACCAAACTCAGCAACAGGACGAGTTATCCTAAAACTAAACAAAACCTCAGGTAGTCACACTACACCCTATTTATATATCTTGCATTTGTGTTCGTGTTGATCCTATGTGATTTTCATTTTCATTCTTACAGGAATTTCCGCTCCATTTTTAAGAGCGTCCTTTAGTAAAACTAAATTTCGTTTGGAACCTAGGGCAACATTAAAAATTACCTACTATACCGTCGCTCAATCATATATTATATAATTAGAATGTGTGTACCAAACGACAAATGGCCACCTATCGGTAATTTGCTGAACTTATTTTCACGAACAAATTTGGTTGTTTTTCTTCGGTTTTTATTTTAATTATTTCTATAATATGAAAGTAAAATATTTACAAAAGAACAAAACTTGGCACGAGATTATGAATTCAACTTTATTATTGTGAAAAAATTTTGTGTCTATTTTTGATGGGTATTCGTATCAAAGTTGCATAACTTATCCAAGTTTGAGAGCTAAAAACAAAATATTAAAAGAAAATTTAGGGGAAAAGAACCAAACTAAGCACCTGCACGAGTTTTATAGATTATCTGTTGAAAATAAAAGAACTCTAGAAGAAAACATTCACACATAGCCTTACCATACCAACATACATTACTCTCTTAATAAGATTTTTTTTTACTTACCCGTGCTAAAGATCTTTTCACATCAAAAAAAATTCAAAAATCTTTCTTTTTTGAACTTTATATTAAAAATAATTAATTTAAAGATTATAGTCAGTTGCTATTACATGTTTTTAATCATCGTCTATGTCTCTCTGAGGGAAACCATCTTTGTCGTTATTTGACGTAAGGGTCTTCTTACAAAATGCGTGACGCTCACTTGGTAACGTAGTTCAAAAGAGATAAAATATCTTTATATTTCTCTGTTGAACTAGGTCTTGGATTTCTTGTTACTACTTTTAATGGCTCAGGGAATGCAACGCTATCTTTTCTTAGTTTTCTTCGACAGTTAACTTCAACGAAGTAATCATTTCCATCAACAGAATTTTTGAAATAAAGTGATCCGATATTTTCGTGTCTAGTTCGAATATAAACGGTTTGTTATAAAACAAAGAGCTGGTTGGTGTCATTCTTTTTCCGGAAAATAATTGATGAACAAATAGGCTTATTATATAAAAGTTTAAAATCTTTAAAATGTTACACTCATTATATTTTTTGGAATAACTACGAATGAACTGTTTGCAATCCCATGGTGTTAGTATTGTAAGAGATTTCATCTTTTATCTTGTGGCCTTTCGGTAAAAATTTGTGATTAAATGTTTATTTTGTGGATATTCATGAAGAATGAATAAGAAGCACATAATATTTGCAATATTAAAATTTAATCTACTGGAGAGTTTGATCTACTTGACTTCTTCTTCCTTCTTTTCCCTCATTCCACAACAAGCAGAAGCTACTCCATTTGTACTGTCATAAATTGTGAAATTAAAAGTCCACAATTTTCCTTTTTCCCCGTTTGTTTCCTTATGAAAACATAATCATGATGGCATTGAAAATTTGTTACGTTGGGTTTACGCTATAAAATTAAATGGCAGGTATTATGTTGCAATGAAATTTTTGATATATGATAGCACATAATTCAAAATTCGATATAAAGAATTTGTGAACTTGAGGTGCTATTCTTGAGCCAATACGAAAATTTTCGTATTGCGAGTTAGTGTAAAAGTATTACAAAAATCATAGCTTTCGAAATACTTTTACTCTAACTCGCAATACGAAAATTTTCGTAATGGTTCAAGAATAGCACCCCTGGAAGCAATCTTGATAGGATATATCATTATCAGTAAATTTTTAATTCCAACATGTTCGTTAAGAGACCTGACAGGGCCTATTATGAAATAATGAATATTGTTCATGCTTTAGAAAAAAGTAAGCAACACACTTGCGGAAGGAAGGTACTTTCCACTCGTGTGTTGCAACACAGTTTTACATTACTGTTGCCCAGAAGTATAGAACACCATCTACATGAAGTATTAGGTTAATCTCTGCTATGCCAATATCATATTTTTTTTTGGTAAAACTGTGTTCATAATATCTTGCTGATTTCTAAAAGGCATATAGAATAGATTAAAATGTTTCTAATCTCAGAATTCTAAACAAAAAAAACTCTAGAAATCTTAACATTTTGTACAAAACTGTCATTCAATTTGGTAACGATTGATTTGATGTTTTGCAGAAAGTTAATTGCTACATAAAAACCTAATAATTCTTTACTTTTAATCCGCCTCATTATTATTCGGTTCGCAATACTCGCATAATCCAATTTATTATTGTATGATTATTTTAAAACCGCACCACTCTGCAGCAAAACGCAATTAAAATGATTATTTTGGTAAAAACATACCCACATACAATAATGCCCGATCTCCAGCATGGAAAAATCATTGCAGTTTTTATGTGGTTCGAATAAAAAATAATTTTCAATTATTATTACAACAAAAAACAACAATTTGTTAAAATAATTGCATTACCACAAAATGAGTATCTACTTGTTTTATTTTATTATTTTAATTTTCAGCAAAATTCAGATGCAAATAAATTTCCATTTCAATATCCATCATAAACAACAATAAAAAAAAAACTCATTTAAATATTCCCACAACGTTTTCACTGCCAGCACAAAACACACGAGTATTTACAGCAAATATGTATAGTGAAGTGCTTGAGTTAATAATTTGTCAAAATCATAACAAAAACGTCGATGCTACTGTTAAATGATTAATTTACCCTAAAGAAACCACAAATTGTATATATCAAATATTTACCAAATTTATTATCAACAATATATGAAAAATCTGACATTCGCGTATATAGTTACGTACATACGTAAACAGACGCTCTTAAGACGCGCTCGTTAATATTAAAAAATAATATTTTTGTTCAAAAATTATTTTGCATTTTTGCGAAATATGTTAATTTATGTGTCAAGATATTTTGCGCTTGAGATATGTTGATTCAGGTGTTAGCACGCGCACATTGCAAATTTTTTTTTTTTTTTTACAAATTTATCATAAAATCAATAAACTGATATGGTAGCGATGCTAAAAAATGTATTGTGGTACAGGAAAAGATTTATAACACAATAAAAGATGCTTTACTTCTTCTTATCGCATCAATTAAGAAATTTTATATTTGTATTGTACAATAAAACGTAATTCTAAAAACACTTTATATTATTTCTTTGGCTACACAATTAACTTAAAAGCTTTTTTTTCGTACAATAAAAAATACTTTTCGTTGAGCAGCAGTAAAACTTTTTTTTTTTATAAATAATTATAATTTTCTGATTTTTCTACGTTTTCTTCTTAATTCTATTAAAACAATACACCATCATTTTTCATTTCATTATTGTTGTAATAAAATATTTTATCTCAAGAATTTTTTTTTTTTAGTCTTACTTAAATTGTTAATTTTCCGACTAGACTTAAGAAAACGTGAACAAAACGAAAAACGCAATGGTTTTTCTACAGTAGTTATATAGTAAAAAAAAAGTTATAATTATGAGAAACTTTCATCATCTCCTTGAACATTCTTGAGATAATAATGAGAAGAATAAAATTTATAAAAGTTCTTAACTGCTTTTTTGAAAATATACATATGTATATATATTTATTCACAAATAAAATGTAAAATTTTTCTCATTTCCCTTTTTCATTAATTTTAATTTTGGTAATTGTGTTGTTTTAATATTTAAATTCAATTTGCGGGACATGCTCGGCTGGATGGAACTTGGGAACGTATTTGCAGTATAATATGTTTTCCTGTTAGCTATAAGGACTGCAACCAGAATGAGTTTTTATAAACTTTGGAGCTTAACGAAATATTTCTAAATCTTGATACTTACATATTGGCAACTTTTAGGCAGGTTTAACCTACTCGGGAGATTTGAGAATACCTAACCAAATTGCACTAATTCACTAAATCAATATATCACACATAATAAATAGCGTACCTTTCACATACGACAAAAAATAACCACAAATTAGAAACTACTTTTTGGTAGTTTAGAGAAATTTAGTGATTCGTTCTAGTAAGATTTAATATTTCGCTAAGCTTTCTAAGCTTTATTTTGGCAAAGGTTATTATTTTGGCCTGGGCAGTTTTCACTATAGAAAATTAAATGTTTTGCACGGAAAATACAAGAAGCTATTGCATTTCCTCCTCGCTCGGTTGTTGTTTCACCCCACATTAAGCAAGTAGCTTGATTTGTTGAGCAATCATGCACGGTCAGATTGTATGTCCATAGAGCACGTTTGTAAAAACATACGGACGTTTCCAAATATGCAGTTGGTAAACATTTTTGCAGATCGAAAGTTAAAATTTTTGGTACTGGATTCTCTTGTGCAGCCGCTTTGTCCCTTTTCTTCATTTCATAAGCTGTTGTTGCTTCTATGTGATGTTGCCGCAGACGTTTAATTAGTGTTTCTTTATCCACTTCTTCTGCCAAATCAATTTTGAATATTAAGATTTCACACGTATTGCATCGATCTGATTTTGGAGGTTTAAATTTAATTTTCAAAGTTTTAAAAATATCTGCGTACTTTGTGTGTGATGTCGCATTCACTTGCTGCTCACTATAGAGTTTGTGCATTTTACTTAAATTAAGGTCACTATGTAAATAACGTTGTGAACTTTTTTCTCCAGTGTAGTGACTTTCGTATGATGGAAAACTTAATATATGTGTGCGGATTTCATCTATTTTAGCCTGGGAAAATTGATTGTATGGTATATGACGGCCACGTTTATCAAGTACATTATCACTACCAATCGATTCTAGTTTTCTTCTAGCCACTGTTTTAAGGATTTGCTCAGTCTCACATAAAATTGTTTTGAAGCACTTTTTACATACTGGAATCCTTTTACCCTTTACCTCAAAGTGATATCGATAGGAATTTAGTCTGTTGCGTGGATGGTTTAAATATTTATTCAACCTTTCTGTTTTTTTTTTGGATGAATTTCCAGCAGTCCATATATAAAGTTCATTCGCTTCCAATGGGAACCTAAGTTCCAATAAGAATCAAATATTTTTTGTTGATGCACCACCTACCAAATTGTATCTTTACATTTCTTACGGCATTCTTGCATAGGTTTAAACACTTTTGCTCTTATAAAATTACCTTTCTTTGTAAGATAAGCTAGTCCCGCATTTCTCTTTCGTCTCCTATTGTTTGAGTCTCGTTCTCCAAAGTTACACTGAAATTAGGTGACACTAATCTTTCATTATTATTATTACGTTGTTGGTACAAAACTTGGTGCAGTTCGGCAGTTAGACGTGCTTCTTCTATATCATTTTCACTTTCTAAATCATTTTCTTGTAATAGAATGTACAACGGATCATTATCGCTGTCGTAAGAGTGGTCTTCATAATCGTTCTCTGATGTACCGAAATCATATATCGCAGTTGTATGTTCTTCTTCTATTTGCTCCGATCTTTTTGGGATTCTATTGACATCGAAAGCGTGATCTGCCATTTTATGAACTCGTCTAATTGTTTCTTAAAAATTTAAGCTTCATAGAAATTAGATTCAAAATTTTGCTTAGTTCGAATTTCGTGGAGTCGAAATTTGATGGAGTCCGAATTTTAATTTGTTTTTATTTTTGGTGTTTTACGTTTTCGGCATTTTATAATTCGAGATTTTGTTGAGATACCAGATTTTTTCTCAATTAGTGGTGCCAACTACATTTTTTATTTTATTTTTTAAATTAAAAATAATGTTGAAATATCTTGATTTTTACTAAAAGTGTCATGGCTAAAACCAATATAAACCTACGTGTTCAACATTTAGGTGATTATTTTTGTACTCGAATACATATTCGCAAACAATCTAGGCAGTTCTCCAACTATTATTTTGTTATATAAATAAAGGTATTTTATGTTGGATGATGAAAAATTTTATAAGTATTACAATGAAATTTTTTCTATGATTTTTATTTTTTTTTTATATTTAAACTGATATACGGAATTAAACCAAAATGTTCGTCAATCAAATAAATGGAATTAAAAATGCTTTGTTAACTTATTTTTGACTGCCATTGTAGGTAAATGAAAATGTATGCTCGCAATGCTCAAACCTGCGTCATGTCAGAATTTTTTTTTTGAAAAATACTGTTACAAACAGATTTGGATTAAAAATCAACATGTTGTGGTGAAGAGGAATGATAGCTAATGATAAAAAATTATTTAGACTTTAGGATCTATTTTCAGAAAGTTGATTGAGGATTAAACTATAATGTTAAATTAAATGTTTAATCTAACGGTTAGGGTCTAAAAATCTCTGCTTTTTGTGATTAGTGTGACATTTACTTGTTTTCTTAACAAATCGATAAACTTCAAACTTGTGCAGGTTATATAATTTTACGGCTGCAAAGGGAAGAAGGAAAACAAGGTTGGTTAATGATTTGCGATCTTAAGATAATGGAAATTTTGCAAAATTTCCTAATTTTATTTCATATCATTGATTCGAGAAACGTAAATTGAAATAATAGCCGCTTTTCTTGAAGTTTGATCTGATCCAGGATATCCGATCATGTCTCATGAAACGACAAAAAAAATACGCAAAATAAACATTTACCAAATATTAATTTTCTGTCTCGTTTAGTTTTGAATCGGCTTCTTCATATTTATACTGTATTCATCATATTCTTTGTCGCTTTACAAAATTATTTATATTTTGTAAGAAAATCAATGTTGGATCAAATGTTGTTGTTGCTTCATGTATAAATTTTGATCTGATCCGGATCAGTATGCGCCAAGAAATGCAGCTATTAATATAATTTGTGGAAAACTCAAATTATATCTTTTGTTGACTTTTTTGCTAAACATTTTTCGAAATTTAAGCATTTGGAGTAAAAAATCTCCAACCGGAATTTAGATGATTGTGGACTGAAATTTTTATTTCATTGTTGTCAGACAGTGGCGGAGAATTTTGGCATTTTGAAAGAATTATTCTGTTGACACGAAAGCTGAATTTTCCACAACATTTGGTTATTTAGACAATTTGTAGTTATTAAGAGGGGTGTTCAAATAAGAACTTTAGGATAATTATTTTTTGTAAATAGAACGCAAGCCAATTGTTAAAAAGAGTGTTTTTATTTTTTTGTTATGTTATCTCTGACCAATTAACACAATATCGGCCAGAAGACCACTTCGATATCGAATGCATGATACAATAGGTTTGTTTAAATTTTAAATAACTTTTCGATATAATTCGCGTGGTTTTTCATCATATAATTCCTGGATTGTTTGGGCGTAAATCGATTTCAAAAATCGCCAAAGAAAATAATCCAGAGGCGTCAATGTGGCGTGTTTTAATAATGCCATTTCATTTTTTAATAATGCCATTATTTCACTGGTACACCTTTTATTCGGCGTCAGCGTTCAACAGTTTTCGCTTTTTATTTGACCTTGGAAATTTCGACCCGATTTCTTGGCATCATTCTGAGAGGTTATATCTAATGAGACTAATGGAAAAAGTCTGATTTTGACTCGCCAGTGGGAAAAAATAATTTATAACCTGTAAAATTTAAAAAAATTGTGAAATTTATTAAAATTGAATGATGGCATGGCTACGTTGCCAAGGGACCAGAAACAAGCGTCAATGGTTAATTTCCAAAATATTTATCTCTGCTCGAACAGATTATAGAGAAAATTATAAAATTATCCACTGTCGAATTGAACATAATGTTCCCTGTTATTGGTTCTACCTTTGTTTGGTACAAGTAATTTTAGTACTTATAATTTTTAGAATACAAATAATAATTTCACTTTAAGTACAATTATAACTATTAGAAAAATAACTTTTGTTTGTTTACTAAATATTATAAACACTAAATAGTACATAGACCAATAAGAACTAATTTTAAACATATGAATCTCAATTTATTTATAACGCTGTGTGAGCTATTCTAGTCCAGTTGGCGGAAAACGGAACAACACATTCATTCAATATTTTCAGCTAAATAGCTTTGCTAGAAATAGAATTTTTCTGAAGATATACATATAATTTAGATAAATAATATATTCCTACTTTTAGTACATATATTATTTAGTACAATAACATTTAGAACCACAATTTTAAACATAACAGTTTCTTGTAACTTTGATTTAAAAAATATTACTGAAATACATGTTGTTTGGGTTCAACATGTCCCGATAAGATTCACTCACTCAACAACTAATCTTCCTTAAAGATATTCGAAGGAAAGTTAATGCAAATATGCAAATGAAGATTAAAACAATTTTGCGAAATGGTTTCTCGATAAGAACAATGTTAAAATTTGAACCTGACGGCGAAACTTTTTCAAAATGACAACGTCACGCAGCAATTTCCCTTTTTTATAGTTTCTAAATTGATGCCAATTTACTGTTGCCAGTAATCTACATACCAATATAATAAAGATTCGGTGCACTTTTCGGAGCCAGTAATTTTACGAACCGAGCTAATTTCGAATTTGAACATCGAATTTCTTACCTACAGTACGACCCGAAAACTTAACTTTTAATCCGAATGAGGAATTTGTTTTAGGTTTTACCGAATATTTATTTGTTTTTCAAAATTTAGCTCTCTTATAACTAAGCAGGTCTAATTGTTTCACCATGCACTACTAGACTAATCGAGTAAGAATGCAGTTCGAGATATAAGGTGCATCAGTGCCCAGTATTTCTTAAGTTTTGGGAACGGGACTTAGAGAAGGTAACGTTTAAAAATTGTATAGCTTATATTTTAAGTACCGGTCTCAACGAGTGGCCAAAAAGTTCTGGAATCGACCAATATCTCGAGCGAATTAAATTTTCGGTAAAAATGTTTGTTCACAATAGTTGCTACTTTTAGCTGCAATAAAAGTAGGGGCTAGCATTTAAATGTTAAAGTTGACCTTGACGATGCCTTCCAAGGTCAAATATGTATTTGGAACCCCTACACATTTGTGTGTAACATATTTATCGAAACAATCATTTCTTCGAGATGCTTGACCGATCCGGAACTTTTTGGACACTCAGTAAACATGTGTATTTTGTTTTGAATATTTATAGAGTACCGAGTACGGAGACAAGCAATTTTTGTTTTTCCTATTTTAATCCAATTTATCGGTAAATAAGTATCACTTCATTATTATACGAATTAAATAAAAAATTATTTATAAATAAATCCAATTAGAGTTTATGTTTGTAAACATCAAATAGATTTATTTTTCTGTTTGCGAATCAAAACATAAAAATTCAATTAAGTTAATTGGGAAATAATTGTCACAGTAGTTTTAAATATATGTAATTACATTTCGTTCTTCTCTTCATCTATACTCGTACGTATCTGTATCTTCGAATATTCGTAGTTTAATTTGTATATACAAAAATTATTTGGATAACTTCACTCTTGAGTAAAAATAAAAAAAAAAATATTGATTTTGCTAATGAGGTGGGTTGGATCCGAACAACTGCATGTATTAAATATGCGGATAAAATATTTTGCGGATTTAATAAAGAGATCAAAATTGCATAATAACAACATCAGCAATCGCGTTTATTTATATTTCTCTATATTGTACACAATCGTGTATATCAAGATGAACTTCCTGGGCACATTTCAATTCTTTAAAACTTTTCACTGCAACATAATAGAATAACAGAACTATACATTGTTGTAATCCACATAAAAATGTTGTATTTAACTTTTAGCCTGGAAGAAACGAAACGAGAAAGCAGCAAACCAAGAATAATGTATTTATAAAAATAAAAAACTCAAAGACTTCAATGTCTTGGCTTTTTCTTTTTTTCTGTATGTGAAACACGAAAAATTGAAAATGTTTTTGATAAGGATGAGAAAAAAAATTATATAAAAGGGGCAATATATGAAGAAAGCAAAAATAGTAGCAGCAACAATAATTCTGGTGGTGCTAAGAAAGTTGTAAGACGTACACATGTTATTTTGCCAAGATATAGAGAGAACAAGAATATTTTTTTTTATTTTTGGTATACAAAAGAACCAAACATATGTAGTTAGTTACTGTTTTTTTTTTATAATGTTTCCCATGTGACACTTTAGTCTGTTATATCCAAGTTTTTTTTTGCCTGTACGTTGTTCCTTCTTTCGCTTATTTTCACTTTACTCAATGAAAATGCGGTGGTGTGCTATATATAGGAAAATTGCAAAGTAAAATACTTTTCATGTTAACAAAATTGGTTATATGCTCTTCTGTGTTTGTTTTTACATTATACATGGTTCTCATCTTATTTAATGCTGTATGCTTGTTCCTTGTTACAATTCTAAATGATGACATTTAGATTAGATATCCGAGCAGTTTTACAGAATTTTGTTTAGATTAAAGTAGTTTTCTTTGTACCGTTTCAGTAATGCACTCATTCGCCGAAACTATGTTGTTTATGTAACCTATTTATCTGTTATTTTACATAATTATCGTAATTTGGTAGATGAAAATTTGTTCCAAACCTGAAAATAGACAAAAGAAAACAAAAAATAAGTTAATTGGAAAATTAGTTTCAATGGCAAAACAAAATAAGAGAAAATGCAATTAAAAATTAAACAAAAATTTGAGAAAATCTATTATAAAAAAAATGTATTCAACCAACAACAAAAACTAACCAGCATTCCATTTAAGAAAATTGGATGTAATGTAATATAATAAAAGAAAAAAATTTCCATTTCCAACAAAGGAAAATCTTTTTATTTCATTGCCAAGAAGTTTTTTTTTTTTTATTTTTTTTGTTGATGGTTTTTCGTACAATTTCCAAATAAAAGAAAATCTATTTTCATATCATATTATAACATAAATATATGTGTTTTGAGTTTTCCTAAACAAAATAACATAAATTTTTATAAATTTTCAAATTTGTGTTACATACATACAGCTCTTGACTCGGCATTGACTCACAAATGGAAAAGTTTTTTTTTTTTTTTGATTTTCGAACGAATTCCACAAGAAAAACTAATAAAAAGCTTTCGTTATTTCTTGTCGAGACATAAAAGCTCATATAAATTAAACAAAAAAAAAATGTTTGCGAGTTTTTTTTAAGGTTAGAATAGCGGCGAGAAAAAAGGAATTTATTGCACTCAATTTGTCGAAAATAATGTGTGTGTATATTTTGATTTATTGACGTGAAATGGCAAGTTAACGTTATTGTTATCTATTCTCTGTGATATCGGTATGATGACGACGCGGGTCAAGGACTTGTTTATTTTCTGTGTACTAAAAAAATTAATTCCTTGAGGACCAATATTTGTATGGGTTTTTATAAATCTGAATATTAAACATAATAAATAAATTAATGTTCATTCCCGCAACAAGTTATCTGGTACTCGTACATTATACATAAAGTTTCAAGGATACATTCTTTATGATAATCTATACCTCTTACCAAACTAAATGCTGGTTATAAAATTCTCGGAACTACTGCAAGCTTCGGAATAAGAGCAAGTGTGAACTACGGCTAAAATAAATCCAAATGCTGGTAAAATTTTACTTGCGAAATATCGTATTACAAACTATACAGAGGATAGGAGATTTATCATCAGTTAAGAAAAACATGAACTTTAACGCAAAGAGCGGTAAAGAACACCAAAATATAAAAGCAAAAGGAAATCTGCTATCATAAATACAAAAATTATTTTTCAAAATTTTCCATGAACATAAATGAGGTGTGTTGTTGTGGTGTGTCGATATTTTTTGTTTATTCCTTATTGTGAGAATTTGTTGAAAAAAAACGTCAAAAATAATAAAGATATGTAGTTCCATCAGAGGAAAATATAAAACTAATTCTAAGGTGCCTCCCTCATACCGAAGGGAGCCTCCAGTGTAAGTAAAATTTATAAAATCATTTGTTTTGCTTACTGTATGGATTTTAAACAAAACGATTTGTTTTTTCTGTTTTCCTAGCTACTCAGTGTGCCAGAGTCGGATTTACTTTTGGTTGGTCCAAAACCGAAAAAGCAAAAAAAAAAAAAACATCCGTCCCTCTGTCTGGACGTCTGCATCTACGAGAACGGCTTGTCCGATTTGGAATTTTTTTTTCGCCAATCTCTTCCTTCCTATGCTCAATACGGAGAATTGAAAAGAATTTGGAATTTGTATGTCAAGAGGGTCGGGTATCTGTCATACAAATTGACCGAAAACCATCTGGGCCTCTATTTGTGAATCCGTTTCGTTTCGTCGTCCGAAACTAATGTTGTATTCGATTCGAATAAGAATTGGTATTTTTGAATTCGATCGAAAATAAATTCCTTGAAGAATTTTGACGTTTTGATTGCTTTGTCTATTGTCTCGCAATTTGAAGTTTTTAAATAAATAATGTGAATGTTGCAGATATGTTTTCTATTTTAAACACTTATATAAAAAACTAGTTATTTATTAATCGTCCCATATTCCCGGAGCTAAAGCTGATGATCCACTAATTGCTGGAGATGTGCAATTCGTTCATTCAGCCATATTTTTTAGGTACTCATCGTAAATATAAAAGTGACTGAAATATGATATTGAGGCAAATTATAAATATTTGCTGAAACGTTCGTGTTTTGTAATTGTGTTTCTTCCATTTTTACTCGGCTTTGTCAATAACAATAATAAATGTTGTTCAATTTTATTTAAAAAAAAATGGGTTTATTGAAAAATTATTAATTTAGTGATTACATAATTAATACCCCTTCCCTTCTCAAATGGCGTCCTAAATAAAATAGTAAATGGAAGTGTTTAGAATTATTCTTCCTTTATATGGCTTCGTCAACAATTTCATCGATGTACAGAAATCCGTTCATGAACGTGCAAATGTTGGTCGAAAACGGATTGCTCGATAAGGGAAATTTTCATTCGTGCGACGTTTATACGTTTTCGTTTCTTAGTTATACGTTTTCGTTGATTTATTATACGTTTTCGAATTCACAAATACCAATCGTTCGAAAACGCCATTCGTTTATTTGAATGCGGATTCACAAATAGGGGCCCTGTGGCCCTATTCTGGCTATTCCCTGGGAATTGGGAATTGAACTATTTTGACAGTATTCTAGCAATTTGGAATTATTTTTTTCAAACGTGTTTTCTGGCGATTGGGAATTTTTAATGTAGGGAAAAAATAATTCCATTTTATGTAAGTTTTGACGTTTATTTTTCCCAAATTTTTTTTTTGGAATTAGAAGAAACTGGTTGTTTTGTGTATTTTCATTATTTTATTTACAATGTAGTATCGGTAAAGTTTTTATTTTATATGTAGAAAATAAAATTTTTAAATAAGGGTGGCTGCAGAATTTGAAACAGTATTTTTCCCCATTGGATAATTCCCAATTACGCCAGAATACACTTTTGGGAATTGGCGAATAATAAATTTGGAATTATTGAAGTTCGGAAATATAGCAATATTTTTCCCAATTCCCAATTTCTAGGGAATAGCCAGAATAGGGCCACTGGTTACATAAATATTTACCAATTTTTTATATTTGCTGGTTTGAAGATTAAGTTGGGCATTGAGTTTGGGATTGAGTTGAGGGTTCAGATTTCGTTCGAGCTAAGTTGTGTTGAAGTTGAGTTATGGTTTTATTAGATGGTGATGGGGTTCGGTTGGAGAATTATTTGGAAGTTGATTTGAGGTTTGGTTAAGGGTTGATTTGAAACTTGATTTGAAGTTGACTTGGTGATTGAGTTGAGGATTGGGTTGGCGGTTAGTTTGGTGGTGATTGCGTTGGATGTTGAGGTGTAAATTGAGTTAGAGGTTGAGCTAAAGAATGAGTTAAGAGGTTCAGTTAGGGATTTATTTTCAGGACCGATGTTCTGGTTTCAGCCCTTTATATTCAAAATGAAATAATAAACAAATATTTGAAGTAGAGATTTGGAGAAATCTATTTAACATATTCCTTCAGAATTTCTTCGGCCCATTATGAAAGTCCGAATCTGGTACATAGGGTATATTTATTCGCGAGGAGTTTGTCCTAAATTTGTCCTAAAAATAACAACAACATTTTAGGACAAGTTTAGGAAAAAATTCATACGACTATATAACAATAAGAAGTTTGTCCTAGATCCCAAAACTATTTATTAGTATGAGTGAATATAATGATGTTTTGTAAGGAGAAACAAGAAAACATTTCGGCGGATTTTTTTTTTTGAGATTGGTGTAATTAAGCTTAATAATAATAAATAAAAGTAATGTCAAAAATCAAAAATTTCATGAATTTTCTTTCGATATTTCCAAGAGGTTACTACGGTTGAAATGGACATTTTCACATTGAACTAGATCCATTCTATCCAAAACATATCACATTTCCGGAAAATGTTGGGGAAAAGAAGGCTAGGATTCCATTTTTACTTGCTTAGTACGTTTAATTCAAAAATCTAAATTTTCATGAATTTTCGTTCGATATTTTTAAGAGGTTAAAGTGCTTTACCCATTGAAAAACGAAACGAAAAAACGGATTTGGTTTTTTCGATATAATTCCAAAATTATTGCTTTGTTTTCGCTAAAATCCTCTCGTTTTTGATCGAGTGTACCATACAATACCATTTTCAATTTAAAAAATTCAAAACCATTTTTAATTGGCTGATAAAATGAAAATTTAATCTTTTCGATTCTAAACAATTTTTTTCGGACGAAAAAAAATTAAATTTTCATTTTCTCAGCTAATTAAAATTTTTTGAAAATTTTTTAATTGAAAATAGTATTGTATGGTACACTCGATCAAAAACGAGAAGTTTTTAGCGAAAACAAACAATAATTTTGGAATTATATCGAAAACACTTAGGTAATCCGATTTTTCTTTTCGTTTTTCCATGGGTAAATAAAGTATTTTATGCTACGGCTGAAATGGATATTTTCACATTGAATAAAATCCATCCTATCCAAAACGTATCTTTCTTTCCGTAAAGGTTTTGACATTCGAGTCAGGCAGTCGTAATTTTTATTTTTGATTTTTCTTTCTTCAAAAATAATTAATAGATTTTTTCTTTTATTAAATTGAATTTGTGCAAATTGTCAGCAAATATCGGAAAATGTGTTGTTAGTTTAAATTATAGGACAGCTTAAAAAATGTATAGAGGCGTATTTTGAAAGACGATGGCGATTTGAAAGGGCTTGAAAAATGCTTCTTATAAGATAAATGGAATGTTCTGGTTTGCGCTTACATACAAGCTGTGACATTCAATTGCCAGTTATTTATGCTAGTATTTATGAACGACGTTATATCGAATAGCACACAAAAAGTGCGACATAGATTTATTCGCAGGGCCCAGAAGCCTCACAATGCAGAGTATTAACTGGCTGGAGTTAGTGGTGGACAGCTGATCATGAACGATGAAGCTGCAGAGATATTTTAAATTTTTACCATGTTAAACTACTTCATCTTGCATAATCTGTTATGAATGAGCTCCTGCTCCAAATAGGTTGTCTAAGTATGGAGTGGTCTCTGAACCAAATTTATGTAGATAGACAAATAAACAAATAAAAGTAGTACCCCCTTAGAAATATCGAAAGAAAATTCATGAAAATTTTGATTTTTGATCACGTACTAATGAAACGTACTAATCAATTAAATATGGAATCCTAACCTACTTTTCCCCAACATTTTCCAGAAATTCGATATGTTTTGGATAGAATAGGCCTAGTTCAATGTGAAATTGTCGATTTTTGATTTAAACGTACCCAGCAAGTTAAAATGAAATCCTAACCTACTTTTCCCCAACATTTTCCGGAAATTCGATATGTTTTTGATAGAATGGATCTAGTTCAATGTGAAAATTTCCATTTCAGCCGTAGTAACCTCTTAGAAATATCGAAAGAAAATTCATGAAAATTTTGATTTTTGATTTACCCGTACTAACCACTTAAATATGGAATCCTAACCCACTTTTCCCCCAACGTTTTCCGGAAATTCGATGTGTTTTGGATAGGATGGGTAAAATGGGAAAATATTTTTTAATGTACAATATTACAAATATATAAATGTTTTTATTACAATATATAATTTTCGCCTAAATGACATTGTATATTTACTAGCGTCGCATATGTCACAAAGTGTGTTAATATGGGATCCAGGAACTTAAGTTACCAAAATCATCGGTGCCATATTTTCGGCAGAATATACTGGATGGCGAACGTTCTACGACCTTTACTGTGCAAACATCAGGCCAACAAGGCTAGGTCCATCACAAAAATTTCAATTTCTTTGCGAGTGTTTGGAAAATGAAGCCAACAAATTGGTCAAGCACCTAGATGTCAGTGATCCCAACTACAATGAGGCATTACAAAAGTTACGGGATCATTATAGTCGCAAAAAATAAATTGTGAATGTGTTTGTGGGTACGTTTCTGGACCAACCATCAATCAGGAAAAGTGTCGGAGACATCAGACGAGATTTTGAGAGGAGTAAAGGCTCTTGGAACAGAAGCTGAAAAGATAAACCCATGGATCATTCGAATTATTTTGAATAAACTAGATTGTGAGACAAAATCAAAATGGATGGAAGAAACGAGGGATGCAGATTTTCCCACAATTAGCAGATTGCTTGAAGTGTTGCAAAATCGTGTCGATGACTGAGAGAATATTCGGTGAATACAGCAGATAGAACGTAGTAATTCAAAATGTGAAGCCGGTAAGAGGTTACGTGAGGTCTCAAACTCTAAATCATGTTCACGATGCAATCAAGATGACCATGTATTGTACAAATGCCCAACATTTAATGCTTGGTCGGTAGCAGAACGACGAAATAAAGTTCAACGTGAAAAGCTGTACTACAACTGTTTGAAACCAAAGCATGGAGAACCTGCGGGAGGAACCACAATACACTACTTCATGTGGGCATTTATTCAAATGAGTGAAAGTTAATTCAGTCTGCAACATGTTGCGAGCGAAGATCTCCAACCAAAGGTAGAAGTTCCATCGGTAAGCCTAATTAGTGGGGTAGACGTATCGCTTATAGGATGGACAGCAAATACGGCCGTGCCGGGCATTACTCGATTGTGGATCTCAAGCGTCGTTTATTTGTGAGCGTGTCGTGCAAAGATGCAAACTGAGAGTAAATCGGAAGGCAATTGCAGTGGGCGGTTTAAGTGATACTTCAGTAGGTAAAACAAACGGGTCAGTAATGATGAAATTGCTAAATTGTAAGTCGAATATAGTTGCATTAATTGAAGCATTTGTGCTGCAAAAGATTACTGTGTCACTGCCATAAAGTGCATTCAATATTAACCAACTGAACAAATTTACAAATTTAAAGCTTCCCGATCCTACGTGTAACGACCCCAGTCCGATTGAGATGATAATAGGGCCTGATCAGTTTTTCAATATTTTAATTGATGGACAAATCAAATGTGAGGACCATCGAAGGTCGCTCAAAATACAAAATTGTTGTCAGCCTTTTTTGGAGTGAGTACATTAGAGTCTTTCGAATGTTCATTAAGAAAAAATTTTGGGAACTAGAGCGAGTTCCAACCAAGAGATTTTCAACCTTGGAAGACGAGATTTGCGAAGAAATATACGCATCCAATACAACACGGAATGATGAAGGTAGATTTGTAGTGAAAATTCCGTTCAAAATTTCTCGAACGCAACTGGGCAACAACACTTATCAAGCGATCAATAGATTGAAATCTGTTGAAAATAGATTCGAAAAGGCCCAGTCGTTCAATCAACATTACATTCCATTTTGTTAAGGTTCAGGGTACACATATTCGTGTTAACTACAGATGTGGAAAAAATGTATCATCAGAAGATTCAAATAATTGAGGAAGTCGCAAGATGAAAGAAAATAGTATGGCGCGATAATTCAGATAGCCCTAAAGATTTCTACCAATTAATGACAGTGACGTATGCAACAACGTGTACACCTTATTTGGTAACACGCACACTAAAGGAAATATCAACGATCCACAAGGACCGGTACATGAAAGCTGCCAGAGTGATTGAACGGGACACTTATGTGGACGATATAATGACAGGGTGCGATACCGAATCTGAATTAATGAAGCTGCGAGACGACTTGTTTAAATTATTCGAGGAACATAGAATGAAATTGAACAAGTGGATCTCAAGCTCTTCGATCTTGCTGACCACAAAGTGATCAAAGTCAACCGAGGCTCCAGATGAAAATGTGAAGGTTTTAGGTTTCCATTGGGAACCTGTGCGTGATTGGTTCTTATTTAAGGCTCGGTTAGATGAGAATGGAATATCAACAAAACGTGGCATTCTAAGTGAAATCAGTCGAGTGTTTGACCCATTGGGATTAGTATCTCCTTGTATTACACAGGTAAAAATGTTATAGCAATTGCTTTGGAAAGCAAACGTAGACTGGGACGAAGAGCTGCCACTGGCGTTAAAAAGCCAATGATGGATGAAATTCCAAGATGGATTTACAGCAGATCTGAAGTCGAAATCCATGAGTTTTGCGACGCCAGTCTTGGTGCATATGGTGCTTATATCTAGATCAAGCCCTAATGGCAAAACTAAAGTGTCATTATATACCAGTAATATCAAAGGTGGCTCAAACAAATTTCCTCACAATTCAAGGAGGTAATAAATAAAAGGAGGTGCAAGACGGAATGGGAAGTAAAATCAACTCAATTTTTGCGTGAGCTGACTTTACTGTGGTGCTCAATTGGTTGTCAAATTATCCAGTGAAAGGTGACGTGTTTGGAAACAATCGATTATTAGTCATTTTGGAATTATACGGACGCAATGATTGGAGTCATGTTGCCGGCTGATTTGGTATCAAGAGGTGCAACTCCATCTCAACTAAAACAATTAAGTTTATGGTGGAGTGGCACCCATTGTTTGCATGCATCAAGGAAAGAGTGGCCTTGTTAAATGTTCATCGATAACGAACGCCATCAAATTAAAAATGAAGTAGAGTGTTTGGTTGTTGCGTCAAGTAGAAATCAGGTAATGGTACAGTTGGTGGAATGTGTATCGAGTTTTATAAAGTTAACAAAAATTTTAGCGGTAATATTGAAGTTTTCGGAGGTTCTGCGAACGCCAAAACAATTGAGAGTTCCAAAAATACGAGCAAGTGATTTGGTTAGAGCTGAGCTGGAAATTTTTAAGTGGGTGCAAGATAAAATATTCCCAAATACTGTTCGTTGGAGTGAAGTAGTATTTTGTCGTTTTTTTTTTAACTTACAATTTGAGCTTTAGTACGTAACACACAAAACCCACCTCAAGTTAAAACATCTTACCTTAAACATAAAATAACGAAACTTGAATAGCTTTAATGAATCAAATCATTTCAATTCTCCCTAAGAATATTATTATCAAATCGATATTTTGGATTAAAACACCCCAATTCAAAAATATAAAAAAAAAATGTAAAAAATATTGATTTTCCCAACCAAAAAAAAAATCGGTAAAAGTTCTCAATTTTGTTTTTTGTAGTTGACATTAATACATCATCAAAGTCCCTGGCAAAAAGGAAATTAGTTTAAATTGAGCTTAAAAATCCATTAAACTTTAATTATCCAAAAACAAAAAAAAAAAAAAACAAAAAATTTAATTTAAAAATTAAAAATAAAATAAAATATTTCCATCTCATTTATTTAATTAAACGTAATAAATTTAAATCAAAAGAAGTTTCTATTTCTAAAAGACATACAAAAATAAAATATTTCCACACTCAAAGAAAGTGTATATGCGTGAGTGTGTGGGTGTTACTCGGAGATTACACACTTTATAATTTTGTTGTTTTTAGAGTGTGGAAAGAAGACAGCAGTGCACGTTAATTTCATTTTTCGAACGGATTAATTTAATTTAATTGATGAAAATGAATATGAATTACTTTTAATTGAAATTTATATCGTTTGGGATTTTTTGTTGTTTTTTTTTAATGTTTAGTTTCTCTAATTTTTTATGCTTTTTATGTTCATTTATGGTACGTATAGGTTTGATCGAAATTAATGTGTGAATGATTCATTACAAATATGTTGTGCTGAGCGCGGTTAGATTTAATTTTATTATAGATGCTTGATAGATAAAATTTAATAGGTTTACAATTGAAATGATTCTGTCATTGACCTTTGTGGTTCTATTATGTTTAATGTTTATTCATATATGTTGTACATATGTAAATCGTGTAGTAAAAACATATTTTAGTATTATTGATGTTATTCCATTTGCAAAAGATTTATGTGATTTGGTGTGATGAGATATTTTGGTTATTGTTGTTGATTTTGGAAGATAGATGTGGTGTGCGGTTGATTGACCATTGAGGCTCATAATTTTTATAGTTGTATGTGTTTAAGTGTTGATTTTTGTAAATTTCAGATGTTTGTTTATTCAAATATAAGAGACATTCACCCGCATAAATTCTCTAATTGGGCATAAATCTGTTTTTTGATCCCTAGAAATGGTTGATTTATAATTTTAAAGAATTTTAGTAGAGCTAGTTTAGAGCTTGGAATTGGCTCAATAAATTTGAAGTTTGATCAATACTGTATATTGTAGCATTTATTCCCAAAACTTTGTAAGTAGCTTTGCCATTTGATTTTTCAAGAGTCGGGATTGTGAATTGTAGTTTAATAATTATGTTGTTGGAATTTGAATAAGAGAAAAGAACTAGAAATGGAATATCTAACATATTATAGATTCATTTGTCGTCAATCATTCTAGAGAATATGTCGGTATCCAACAAGATGCAATATGTGCATGTGAATTAGTATGTGGAGAACGAGAAATCGTTGAGCGTTGGTACGCTACGTCGTGGAAAAACAAAGGTATATGAAAATTGTTTGTGCATAAAAAAGTACTGATAAAGATATGCTTAGTGTCTCCTTCTTTTCTGTTCCTGGCTGTGTTCCAATTGTGGTGCAGTGTGGTTTTATTTTGATTTCTGAGTGAAATCGATGCAAAATAACACAAATAATATATCAATTACCGTAACAGTTTTTATACAACCCAAATTTGCAAAAATAATATTACTTATGAATTCCTGTGGTCGTCTGTGGAGATATGTCAAAACAATCACTGGGTTTATTCTGCACGTTGAGGCCTACTTTGAAGATATTCTAAATTGTAGAATCTACATGTGCTGGATACATAAACTGCATTTTAGTTGAGATTTGTGTCACTGTCGTACTTAAAATTCTCATAATTTTTGAAAAGATAAATTCATATGAAATACCATTACCACAAACAGACAAGTGCCAAAAATAAATTCCAAAATTTAAACCAACAAAATCTACTCCTGCAGGCAACAATTGTTGGCCTCACTAAAACAGTGAGGTTCCCTACATTTTTTAGTGAGATATTTTACAAACAGCACATGAGTAGTGTATGGCCAACTTTTGTTTAGTGAGGCCTCAAGGTACCGGATACACCCATTAACTGCTTCGTTGTGCAACCGTGTGTTCATTTGAAAAATGTCCATCCGAATTAACTCGAAAACCAAGTATTTCGGAAAATGTATTCCATACAAACGTTGTATGGTTTTGAGAGAAGGATAATCTATCTTAAAGGTTATTTCAAGATCAAACCAATTTTTTGAATAGGAATCTATACTTTGTAAGCAGCCCAGCAATATATTCTACGTAAACACTTGGATGATTTTTATTTGAAATATTTTTTTTCGACGTTCATTTTTCAAGATACAGTCCTAACCAAAATTATTTGTACCTGCTAAATTTTTGATTCAACTTAAACTTTTTGAAAACATTAATTTTAATTCAATAATTTTAACTAACCCGGCTTTGCATTTAAATCAATTTTTTTTTAAGTTCGGAGAAATTACAGTTAATTTAGTTTCGGTCCAAACTATTTATACCCACAAATTTGTCTTCATTATTATTTGTGTAATATGGAAAATAAAAAAATAAAATTGTAAATCAATTAAATTTAAGATTATTTTTGGGTAATTAAATACTGATATAGTTATACTCATGTTTTGTTGGCATCCTGCTACAAATTTTTGGTCTTGTTAGATCATAAATATTTTCCACTTTAACTTTAACCTCCGCAAGTTTAAATCGAAACCCTGCCCTAGCCAAGACAAATAATTATATTCCAGATTTTTGTATAATTTCATAGCAATGACTCTTCTTATGTATGGGAACATTATTGTGCTGAAGAGCACATTAAGGACCGACTAGTTTATCATCAACCAGGAATGTTACCTCATGAAATAGACTGAAATTGAACGGTTCAATCGTTTTTGAGATTTTTGATTTTAAAGGGCTCGGCGAAGGTGGTCCTCGCACTAAAATGCGATCTTATAACGGTGATATTTCAATATAAAGTCAGGTGCAGAATCTTTGTTCGTTGATGCAATGCTTGGTTATAATTTAAACCAAATTAACTCCATTTTTAATAATCTGGGGAAGTTTTTAAATGATATCAACCATAAATCCTTGGATATTGTATTTGATACTACTGACTGTATGCCGAAATCTGAACGACTGCAACAAACCAAATACAACTTTAAGAAGACACACCATATTAGTCTGCATATTTACTTGAAAGCAGTGAATTGGGATGAGATTCTAAATGCAAACGATGTAAATCAAAATATCGACAAATTTTATGAGATATTATATGATATTTATAAATCTAAAAAGTCGTAAATGCAATGCCTATACTAAAATGATGAAATCAAATTTGGAAACAGACAAGCTGACCTTTTTACAACACAGCCTGATGTCGAGAAGTATCCTGCCAATATGACTTTTAACAATATCAGCACCTCAAATGCAAAAGAGATAGCGGATATGTTTGCTGCATTTTTCAATCCGTTGCAAAATAGAAACATATCAATCACGCCTCCAGTCATATCTGATAAAGACATTCTATCAGTTTTTTGCAGACGGATGTGGGCCGGCTGATGGACCCTCATCTACATTAAAAACAATTGCGAGTAATTTGGTAAATCCGTTGTGCAAATCGTTCAATCATTCCTTAACCACTGTTGTGTTTCCCGAAAAATGGAAAATCTCTAAAATAACTCCAATCTTTAAATCAAGCAAATGGAATGACGTTACATGTTACATGTAGTTGCATGCACCGCTTTTAAATCAACACTAATATGACATAGAATACATTAATTGGTTCAAGTCATACTTAACAAACCGCCTACAATATGTAATAATTGGCAATAAAAAATCAAACCTTATCAAAGTGAATCGGGAGTTCCTTAAAGATCACATATTGGACCCCAATCTTCTCATATTTGAGGATGAAGTAAATTTTTTTCGTATGATTGAACAAATTTGTGATGCTGAGAAACTGCAAGATGACCTGAATAGACTTAGTGCGATTGGTGCAAAATTATGTCTTCATCGAAAAGGAGTCCTATAATAACGACCCACACAGCATCAATAACAATGTAGTTCAAAAAATACACGAGAGATTATTGATCTAGGAGTCACCTTCGTCGAAAATGTTAGTTTTAATAGGCATATCGATAATTGTATTGCTAAAGCAAACTCTATTTTTGGCTTTGTCAAACGATGGACTGGAGAATTCCGAAATACACATACTTTATTTACGCAAGATTTCAAGTGGAATATGCTGTAATCGTTTGGAATCCTTATTATGATGGCTGGGAATATGACTATAACGTACTTTTTATCAAAATGTGGCTCGTTTACCACCATATTCGACAAGGTGCACAGATTATAAAATTTACACCCTTGAAAACAGACGTCTTCTTCTGGATGCTGCTTTTTTTGGAAACGTCCTACTTGGCAACATCGATTAAACTTTTGAATTGGAAAATGTATCAATAAATGTTTCAAGCAGGACATTGCGTAATCAGTTAATCATCGATTTTGTAGTAAATAAAATTGAATCAAACTTTTTTTCAAATCTAGGCATTCTAAACCTTTCAAACTTCTGGAACATTTTGTTAGTACTTAAATAGATTACATTGTAAGTGGATTACGTTTAATTTCAATTCTGCGGTTAAGCCACTGGTATCATTGGTGATTTTATTTCCGAAAAAACGAGATAACCATTTATTTTTATCACTACAGCCCACTTTAAAGGTTCAAGTACTTAATAAAAGTTTTGATTTGTTTTCCGCCAAAAATTCGTCTTTTACCGTTATTTAACGTTGAAAGGTTCAAATTCAGTTTTCGGCGAAAAAACGGTCAGCTTCAACGAACCACAACTCGGTTCGTTTTGATTTTAATCGCGAATTACTCGAAAAATACTGATTTATCGAAAAAACTGCATAGAACATTTTTTCCTTAAAATTCATCCTTGTATCGATTTCTACGTGTTTTTTGTTTTTGTCTCATCTCTGCATTCTTTTCTGGGGCTCAAGGCACTCCCAACTATTTCGCAGTTCCATTTTAACGGCTATATACCCGTTTCTGTTTAAACCACCTGCACATTGCATTGCTCCACGCCAGCCTGTAGTGCTGACATGAAGGGTGGGTCGGCCCATGGATTCCGCACTCTCAACAGGATCACAGATCTATTCATCTTAACCACCGATCGTAATCACATGATAAAAAGTCCTTTTTGCATCCGGCCCCTATTGGGATTCGAACCCGGTAACCGGCTAAGTGTTAAGGCCATAATTTTTTGATTGTCCTCCGATGAATATTTTGTGTAGCGTTCAAGTATATTTATAGTTTAATATCGGCATACATTTTTATTAGGATGCTTGTAAGTTTTATTTAAAAAAAATAAAAACAAACACTTTAGTTACATAAGAATTTAAAAAAAAAATGGTTGTGATCATCTGTTCAATGTTTTTTATTTAAAACAGTTGTTAGGCGGAGAAAATATTTTTTAGTAAAGAATAGAGAAGAAAATAATTCACTCGTTTCACAAATTTAACCATTTGGTCATGATACAAATAATAAATAAACAAATTAGGTGAACTATTTTTCTCCAAAGTGAATTAACCAGTAATATTTTAATAAATTTGCAAAAATAAATCTATTCTTAATTTTTTGTAAGTACGACTTTGAAAATGAGCGAATCCAAAGGTAGTGTTTTATAGTTAGTCGGTCATCATTTAAGCAAACATAATTAAAACATAACTTCACTTTATGGTACATTAGATGCTGTTATGAAAAATGAATGACTGCTGAAAGATGTATAAATAAATATTTCTATATTAATCTGAAAATTCTTGTAAGTAAAATTAACACATCGCTTAAAGCCAGAGTAAAATTTGAAAAGCTTTCATATGTACATATATTTAAAATTACAAATTTTTGTTCAGACATACAGTGGTGGACATATTTATAAAATAGGTCGAATTTTTAAGTTTTTTGTTCACTAGAATAATATTTAATAAAACGAGAGTGAGTTTTTAACGACTTTTCTTATATTACAAAATAAGCTTTAATTTAAAATGTTCATTTCGTGTTATAATGCTATTTAATTAAAAAAATTCGAATTTATGATGAACATAATTATAAAATAATCTAAAATAACATGAAAGATTAAGTTAAAATTGCAAAATTTTTCAAAGTTAATATTTATTATTTCCTCCACGGTTCTTAATTACTTCAAAAATCGTGATGGCATTGAATTAGCTAATGATTGAAGAGCTTTAATGTTAATTCCAATCGCGACTTGCCTCTGATAATTGATTCGTGTTAGAAAATTGTCTACCAATGGTATACACGTCACGTGCCAGTAGCTCCCATAGATTTTCTATGGGATTTGGAACCCCCATAGCTTTTCTATAGGGGTCAAAATGCTGGCCATCCTAATCAGTTAATGTCACATTATTCAAACCATTGTTTTATTAGCCGTGAAACGTGGATCAAAGCTTCACCAGATTCTTCATGATCAATTAATGATGTTTTAAAAAGTTTTATGTTCTTTTTGGAAACTATTCTGGTATTTATGAAAGCTATCGGAAGTGAACCACTAAAACTAAATGAGCCCCAAATCATCCCTTTGGCACCAGCAAAATTACGTGAAATGTACTTTTCTGTTTCCTTTCTGAGATCGCGCCAATAATATTGGCAGCCATCTGGGCCATCAAAGTCAAATTTTTTCTCATCAGAGAAAACAAAATGTTTCCACTTATTACCAAAGTCCATTTATTTTTGCAAAAGTTAATCTTGCTTTTTTATGTTGCTCAGTTAACTTAGGTTTCTGAACTCTTTTGCGTTACTTGATAAAACTCTTCGTTACGTGTCTTGCGGTAATGGAGAAATATAAAACGTTCTTTATTTTTATCGATGTCATTTTGCAAATCGTTGCTTTCTTTGAAATTTCTCGTTTCATTCGGAACCTTATGGAAGCTTTTCCTTACAGATCAGCTCTGCGCGTTATAATTTTCACCCAAAATGATGTAATTCCGTATATAGTAAATGGCCTATTGGCTTTTGTCGTGATATTGTTCATAGAATATCCAGAATCGAAATACGCAACGATTTTTCCCTTTTCTTCAGCTTTGACAAAGATTTTCCACGTGGCATGATTCTAACCAATGAAATTGTTGATTGATTTTATTTTATTTGTATTTTTTAGGATATTACAAGGCTTATCTGGTCAAATTGTAGGCACTTAAATTCACTTTACCTAAAAAAATCACATTATGTTATATATGTATATGTCCACCAAAATTAGAGTATAAAACAAGTATGGCACCAGTATTTTTACAGTTAAACAGTGAACCACGTTATGTGAAACAAAATTAAACTTTTATAAAAAATTTCTAGTCTTGCTTACTGTATTCGAAAATGTTGTGAAATAATTATAGCTATTTTATAAATATGTTCAGCCCTGTATTAGAATTTTCATAAGAAACTCAATACCTTAATATTTGTAATATTTAGCAAATTACCATTTTAAACCATTTAAAAAGCTAATGGCTTTCGCGGCACTTATTTTTAAAACTTGTAATTTTAGATATGTGAAAGCCATTAGCTTTTTAAATGGTTTGGAAGTTTTGTAGTCCTATTATAGACCTATCAAAAAACCATAGTGCAGTTCTTGCTAAATATCGAAAATCTTAAGTTATTGAGCATCTTAAGAAAATTCTTATATGTCTGTACAGACAATTACAGATATGTAATTATTAATTAAAATATCAAGAGTAGGGCATCTAATACCGGTATACCGGAAACCGAAATACCGGTATACCGGACCATTTTTCAGGACCGGTATTGAGCGATCAATACCGGTATTTCGGGATTTACATTTTTATTGATTATTCGCCCAATATTCATTGAATTGTAATTAAAGTCAAAATTCCTATAGGAATCTTATAAAGTCAAATTTTTTATAAACTCTTGAAAATTTATAAACAAAGCAAAGTTCAAGAAGAGTAACGCAATATATTAATTTTTATTTTGTGAGTGTTGGAACAATCTAACCGTATAGCTCAAAAACAACAAAAAGGACGTTCCAATAATTTTGCTCCATTAATAAATAAAATTAGAAAGATTGGAAAGTTGTTTCGACGATCACCGACCAAAAATGTTAGTCTAAAATCTTACGTTAAACTGAATTCGGCAAAGAACTATTTGTAATCTTAGAACCAAAAACAAGATGAAATAGCTTATGTTTTATGATGGAGCGGTTTTATAAATTAAGAAATTGCATCTTAAAAGCTCCGATCGAAGTCAAATCAACTATCAGCTTTACCGAAACGAGCGTTTCTAGAGTATAGAATTAACGCTTTCTAACTATGATTTTACCAGTCAACTGGCAGTAAAAGTGTTGTGTAAGAGGAATCTCACCCTTCTGTCTGTTGACGATACCCTGGCATTCATGGTTTAACCTTTGGGAGAAGGAACATTAGCTGACCGAATGAAAACCACTTTTGTCCAGAGAATCATAGAAAGACGAACTTATCTTGCCTTTTGCAATATTTGCATAAATGTAAACAAGTCCAAAGCATTTTTGTCTCGGACGTCAATTTTAATCGACTAACTAGAAAAGAAATAGTTAATATAATTGTCCATCTTATAAAGCGGTTTTCTTCAACCCCAGCTCCAGATAAAGCTTCATACTCAACATCAGAAAGTGATGTTGATAGTGAAACCCACAAGCGTGAAGGGAAATCTTTATCGATAAGATTGCAAGAAAGGCTTGACGTTGTAATAAACAATGAGGTTAACAAGAAAATTACGCAAAAAGTAGATCGAGATTGATTATGTTTCTATAAGTGTTACATAAACAATACCGGTATTAATACCGGTATCTCGGTTTTGTTGTCAAGTAATACCGAAATACCGGTATTCATATTTTGGACAGAAATTGGCTACCCTAATCAAGAGTACCACGGTATTTTGAGATAATTCCGCCTAAATGTCGTCAATCACAAAAAACTCATAATGACCTACGAGTATTTAACAATTTGGCCGTATGTAAGGCATTCGATTTTCAAAGTGTTTAATAGGTACACACTTTTTAAATATATTATTTTATACGTATGTATTTTTGTACAGGTCGTATTTTGGCTTATTGTTATTATTTAATGTGACAAACTTCATAAATGTATAAACAGACAATCGAATTTATTTATCAAAGCACGTACACTGCGTAGGCTTGTCTTAAGGAGATGGATAGACGTCTTTACGATTTAAGCCTCATTTGAAAGCAAACACATACCAAAATAAAGGAACTTCATAAATATTATAGTGACAGATAAATGTCAACAACCGCAGTCAGTAGGTGTAACACCATTTTAGAAAAACATTAGAATTATTCTGGGTCTATTTTTGAAAAGAGAAATCACTTTAGATCATTAACACAAAAAACAAAAAATCTGGCAAGTCAAAATAATTTCATTCAATATTTAAATTAAATTTTTCCTCAAAAAAAAAAAAAATCGACTAAAATGTTCTTGTAAAAAGTTAGATTTGGTTTTTTGTGTGAATATTGAACAAATTCTAAATTAAGAAAATTTCCATAATTTGTTTTTTTTTAGATTTGCATATTGTGTTCCATTCTTTGAATAGAATGGAAAAGTTTTTCCTTACAAAAGATTTGAGAGTTTAAAATCTTTTTATTTTAATTTTAACGGATCTATTAATAGAAAATTATTTTAAGTGGTCTCCCTTTGCCGAGAGATACTAATTTACAATTCTAATTTTTTTTTTTTACTTATCTTTAAATTTTAATTTATTTATATACAATATGAATATAGTTTAACGGTCTAGTAAAATTAAACTATTATTATTATTTATTTATTCGCACTTAATAAATTAAATATTCATTACCATAGTTATGATAATTTTATGTATTTACGGGTAATTTTTTAAAAACTATTAATATTTTAAGTGTTCAACTAAATATGATGTTACGTCAAAATGTTGCGCTACATGAAAACAAAATGTTGTGCCTCCCCCACCAAGTTACACCCACACCAAGGATACACACCACTAGTGTTTTGCCAGAATAATAAAATTCAATTAAAATAATACAAAATTTATTATAGTTTTTGGATTTGGGCCAAATAAAATTATTGAGTAATTAAAAAAATTCTCATTTTATTTAATTTGTTTGCTTTCGACGCGAATTTTGTATTTTTTTTTTTTTTTTTTTATTATTGACACGAAATTATTTACGATCATACTTAAAATATTGTGCCAATAAAAATAAATAAAATTCAACTCTTTCTTTTGTTTGTAGTGTTTATACAATAAAATACATACAAAATAATTTAATTAATGACGTTTTTTTGCTCTTTTTTTACTCCCAGATCATACATGCACACAGCATCTAATTATTTTAAACAAAAATAATAATTTGAAAATGTTCGTCGTCTTATCAAATATTTATTAGAAGGCACATAAGTATAACCGAAAAGTTTTTCGGCGCGGGTACAATAAAAACCAACTGTTTACATTTCAAAAGAAGATTCATTTTTATACCCTTTAGAAGTTTTCTTTACATTTCATTTACAAATAAACTATAAATTAAATCTAAGAAAAAACAAAAAATTATTAAAATAATAAATATTGTACGTACTCGTACATGCTTGATGTGAAATGGTTGAATGATGGAATTAATAAGTCACGAGTCTAATTTAAAGTGGATGTCGTGATTACATTTAACTAAGCTGTTAAGAGAAATGTTCATACAGATGAAAGTTGATGTTGGTTGAAAATTTTTGTGGTTTTTGAAATAACTTTCAATATTTAGCATAATTATATGCAACTGCATATACTCGTATCTAATGGTATGATCAAATTTAAGTTTTGGCAATTAACGAAAGCGAAATTGAATCGGGTCAGTGAGATTTCAAATATACATATAATTTGGTAAATCAACATGTTTTCTAAACAAATTAATAATTTTAATACCTTGCTTTTTAAAATAGCGTTTGAATCCTGCAAACTGGTAGATAATTACCTGAAACAAAAAAACAAACATTTATTAATATTTTAATATATTAAATTTTAGATGCAATAAAAATTTATTAAATTTGGATATGGAAACTCTATTTAAATGATATACTTTGGAATTTAATAAACTACAGACACTTATTCAAGTTATGCGAATTGATCTGAATAGTGACGAAATTTTTGAAATATTAGACAATTTAAATAATTATTTGGCAACAAAATTTTTATTGTCTGTAAATAATTTCCAATTTCTCAGAATTCAGTATTTGAACATTCATAATTAACTAAATACATAATTTTTACAAAAATTCCGAAAAATATAACTGTCATGTTTAAGATTTGAAAAACATTTGAAATTTGGAAAAATGAAAATGAGCGTTATGTGCATTCGTTTGAAAGAAATTTTAAAAATTGTAAGATCTTGACAAAAATATTGTGGTTTGTAGATTAAGGAATTTTTTCAAATTTGTGAGTTTCATCATTTTCTCTCGGTTGTTCAAATTGAAGAACTTTAGTATAAAGCAGAGTTTACATTTTTCGTTCTTTTATCGCTCTTTATAAAAATGTTCGCTCTTGCTTCCAATAATATATTTTTTCACTATGAGTTTAGGCTCTTATCCTCTAATGAAAAACACAAAAAAAAAAATTATTTCAAAGTGATTTAAATTTTTAATTTTAACATTGCTCTAGAAAGAGGGAGTTAAAAGTTAAAAATACATACATACGCGATCGAAATGGTATTCTAAAATGATTTTTAGATGATGTTCTGAAAAATGGCTCACTAAGATGGAACTTACCGATTCCTTAACCGATAGTGACGCAATTCGACATTAAATACATTAAAACAAAATCAGTGATGCAATTCCACATGTGCGTTGGAAATGGAATTCTAAAATGATTTTTGGATAAAATTTTTAAATATGGCCAAGAAGGGTGGAACTAGGCTATTTCGTAACTGATTGTGATGCAATTTGACATGTGCGTTGGAAATGAGATGCCTAAATGATTTTAAGATAAAGTTCCAGAATCTGGCCAAGTAGAATCCCATTTCCATCGCGCATGTTTAATTTCATTAGAATCGGTTAGAAAAAAACCAAGTTTCATAAGAATTGGTCATATTCTAGAACTTGATCCACAAATCATTTTAAAATACCATTTCCAACGCATATGTCGAATTGCATCACTATTGGTTAAGAAATAGTCAAGTCATTTTCGAATCTCATTCCCATTGCGCATTTTAAATTTCACTATTAGTTAAGAAATAGCCAAGTTCCATAATAATTGTCCATATGCCAGAACTTCATCTAAAAATCATTTTAGAATCCCATTTCTATTGCGTACGTTAAATTTTACTCAAATCGGCCATATATGGCCATATTCCGGATCCTTAACCAAAAATAATTTTAGAATCCCATTTCCAAGGCACATGACGAATTGCATCACAATCAGTTAAGGAATAGCCAAATTCCGCCCTAGTTGGTTCTATTTTAAATGTTTATCTGTTCGCTAGCAAAACAATCAGGCTTTCTAAAAAGAGAATTCTAGAAGGTTTTGAACGTATTTGGTTTTTCAATATAGCTCAATAAGAAAAAGCGAAAATATGATAATACAAACGCAATAGCGGAAGAGCAAGAGCTTTATAATAAAAATAATACTCCTATTCTTCAGAGCGATTTTTTTTTTTTACAATATCGTTGCTTATGAAGAGTTTTTAATAGTTTTTTTATCGCTCTTGGAAAAAATGAAGAACGAAGAACGAAATTCCCTCCTTTATTAAACCCTGCTATAAAGCTAAGCATTTTAAATCATCAACAGTCTATATTTTCACTGATTACAAAAATTTAAGAATTCTCATAATTCAAAGTCTCGTTAACTAATAAAATGTGTTCACAAATTTAACGAATTTCTTCAAAATTCAGTTCAACAAAATAATTCTGCACCATAGAATAGAATTTAAAAATTAGCTAAATTAAGAATTTAAACAAAAATTCTATCATTAAGTAAAATTATTTAAAAATTATCAGGAAATTTAAAAAGTTTCCGAATCTCGTTTTAAACAACGTCTTATCACTATGAAAACGAATTACTTTATGTGACCTTCACTTGCAAAAAACAAGTGACATCTGTCGTATAAAGTGACTTTAGCCGTAACAAACGACTAAGAGAATTGCAAAATTGATGTGATGTGACTATAGTCATGAAAAATGAGAATTGGACTGTATGACAAGCAATAAACAATATTTCCACATGATTCATAAACAGAAAACCCAAGAATGAAGATGATTTATGACACGCAATAAAGAAAATTCCGGGAGTAGTAATAAATTAGTATATAAGTTTTTGGTTTACTCTAAATCGTGAAACAAGCGAAATTAATCTGTTGTCATATCCCCCAATGGTGGCAAGCGGACAGATTTAAATAGTAAAGTAACAGCAAATATTAAAGTGTATAAAAGTGAAGTGAAATAAAGTTAAATGAAGTGGAATAAAAGTACACAGTGTTTTTAGTTGCAAAATACAGAAGAACTCAGAAGCCCATTTCGTAACAAATTATTAAAATCATAGTTATTGTTATTGTATGAATTAATAATAAAGAGCACATTATTTTCGTTTAGCAAATTTTCTTCATAATAATTATGATTTTAATTACCTGCACCTCTACTCATTATGAGTATTACTATAAAACGTCATAACTCAAAATTTGTTCCTAATAACTTTAATTCGAAAACGACATAACTTATATTGGGGGGTAGATTATGGGGAGCAATTTAAAACGTTGTCACATCCCTAGTAAAGAGTAAGCTATCATAACTTAACATTAAAACGAAAACTATTGGCTACATAAATTAAGTCACAGTCGCTATTGAAAATTTCTCCAATTTTATAAAATCCTTTTCTGAAATATCACAATTTTCGATTTGTGTCAGTTTAGAAGCGGATAATTTGTTTAAATTTAGAAAACTTTTTGAACTCTAATAATTCCTTTTTGGTAGTTCAGATTTTCAACAAACTTCAGACTTTCAAAGCTTTAAATTCATAGAACAAATTTAGCATTTAAAAATTTAACGAAAAATCAAAAACCAAAATCACAGGTCAATTCAGATTTTCATTAATGTTCAGAATTTTTATAACAATCATTTGTTTCAATTAGAAATTTAAAAAGTTGAACAAAAAATTTGAATAAAAATTTGAGGAATTTCTGAAAATGCAGATCTTTCAGAATGGAAATCAATCTGAGAATTTAGAAAAAAAATTTACGCCTAACAATTCAGAATTTTGTAAATTTTCAGAAATTTAATAGATTTGAATTGTTTTAAAACCAACGAATTTAACATTTGGGTATAAAAAATATTTGCTATAGTTCAGTTTTCTCAAATTGCAGAGTTTGTAAAATTGTTATAGGCAAGAGAAAATTTTCTTTTCTTTAAGAATTTAAGAAATTTTCTGAATTTACAATATTTGAAAATTTAAAATTTGACAATTTAAACTATTAAATAGTTGTTTAAATTTGTGAATTTCCAGCCAATTTCAGAATTTCCTAAAATGCATGTATTCTAAAATTTAAAATTTTCAAAAGTCGTTAAACTCCGAAAATTTTAGTTTATCGTTTACTAATATAAAATTTAACAAATTAAAGTCAACGTTCAAAATGTGAAATATTTCTTAGTAAACAATGAATTTTAACACAAGCTTTATTCTATAAGTGCAACGCACTTCCACAATTTGATCATATTTTCTTAATTTTCGGAAGTAGCTAAATATGTTTGGAAATCGAAAATTAAAAAATTTAATTTATTTTTAATTAATCATCATCATGAACAAGGCAGTGGCGTAACTACAACTCGCGGCCCCCTTCCTCCACAATTTTTCTTGGGCCCCAAAAATAATTCTTGTACTTGTGATCAAGTAAAGCTTTCAGATAAAAACTTATTTCTTCCTACTGTCAAGCCTCCTATTATTTAAAAGTATCTGATTTCGAGACTAGGCGAAAATGAGTGTGATCCATTTCAATGGCCTCAAATAAAACGAAACATCCAGCAACTCAGTGCTCTGACGTTTTCTAAAGTTATCGATGAACATCCTAAATTTCGAATGTAATTGAAAAATATTAAGAATATCGAAATATTCTCAAAAATGTAAAAATTTTAAAGTATACATATCTTGAATATTCTTGACAGTTCTCAACTATCGAACTATCCGTTAGTAAAATATAAAACACCTGGACATTCTTGAATAATTTCGAATAGCCTATATGAGCCAGATTTATATATGTATGTATAAATCAAACTCAGAGCTAGAATTCGAATAAATTTGAATATCTTTAATAATTTCGATTAATCCTAGAAATGTCGGAACAGTTAAGAAATCTAGAATATAACTTCTTTATTTTGTGAATCTCGATTGATCTCGAACAATTTCAATAATACTCAAAAATGTGGATATAATTTCGGAAAGCCTGTCAAAATTTAGAAAATCCACGAAAATTTCGAAATATTCCGAAAATTCGTGTAAATATAAGCAAGTTATGGCTAAGCTCGACAAAACGATATGCAATAAGAATGGGACCCTCAAATAGTATCGGATGATTAGTTAAATATCGAACAAACATACACATATTCTTAGAATATACTCTAAGATTCTTGAGTAACATCGAACTATACTCGCATAATCTCGAAACATCTCGAATAACCTGACAGTTTCGAAACAAAGAATCACCAACTAAAGCTCGAACATCAAAATTTCATTTCTATGCTAAACTCCAATAATTTCGAAAAATTTTAAAAAGGATCAAAACATGAAATCCAAGACAATGGGTATGAACTCAGAAAGCGACGGAAATTTTCAAAATTGGAAGAACCCCGCGAAAAACAACCGAAAAAAACACAATCACTAATTGCAAAATTGCAACGCTAATTGACTATAGAGATTGACTGGTTTGGCTCAAGTCTCTATTGCACTCCTAAGGCACTCCTAATGAAGGAAATATGAAATTGTTTTCAGTCACGGTTACATATTTTTCTAATAAGATAGTTTCAACAATTTATTCTTGATTTTTATGAACTACAAAATGATTCTTCGCAATCTGCTTAGAAGTATTGCTTCCTTTTACAAATCAAATTCAACCTTTTCTAATCAAAACTTGATTTGTAAAAGTTTCAATTTTTTTTTGCTAAATGCTTAGTTTGATTTATAAAAGGTTAAATTTGAAGTGCAAAAGGAGTAAACTTGGAGTGCAAAATGTATATAACAAAAAAATTAACCCAAACACTAAAATCGTTAGCCTCTGATGGCGAAAGTTTTGATTTCAACATATCTGTCAGAATTTAAAGGCACTATTATTTCTATGGAGTCAGATTACGAGTATTATTCGGAACTTTTTCACCTTTAGCAATCGAGAAGAAATTGATGGGCTTGTCTTAAAAAAATATTTAATAGCAACAGGAATCATTTCTTTTTTCTCTAAAAATTAGACAACCACCTTATCTTAAAAATTTCACTTTGTAATAATTTGAAATGGTGGTCTTCTTTAAGCTTTATCTTGAATTTGACTGATTGATCAGGATGTACAGCCAAGCATTGAGCAAGAACTCCCGGGCTCCCGGGCACACACCATATACCCGGTTTATATATAACAAAACCGAAGGAGAGGATCTACCTACAGTTAGTACAAATTTGGGTGACCGCATGGGAACATGATGATGGAACGAAATCTCGCCCCCCTCCCCCCTCACAACCGCCGATGGAAAAAATGGTGGAGGGAATAATAATAGTTGTTTACAGCTTTTCAGACAAAAAGAGTTTGCGGCACCAGGAAAATTTGTGTTGTCATTGTGTCTTGTTACAGGTTGGAGCAGTACAGTCTTGTGCTAAATAAATTACTAAAAAAAAAATATATTACTAACAAATTTACTAACTATCAACTACTTAGGTGTCTGGAACCGGGTTGAGTCTTTGTTGCTAACATTCCTTTCCCATCCCTCGATCTTGTTATATGTAAAAAAGTGTACGACGGCGGCCTGGCTAGGGGCTGATATCACACTATTAGACTTATGTGGTTATCGATGTGGCGCCTTTCTTTACGGAGTTTTGGGCTTCATGAAGAAATGGTGTGTCGTGTTGTAACATGGGATTAGTGATATGGTATTTGCATTTATAATACGGGAGACTTGCTTAAGATTGATCGTACATCGCAATCAATCAATCAATCAACAAAACCGAAGGAGAGGATAGGATTGTTAGTTGTGATAGACTCGACCCGGCTACAGACACCCAAGCGATCGATAGTTAGTAAAACTTTAGTGTCATATCGCTCACTTGCTGCAATAGTGACATAACTCAAAATTGGTATTTTTAAATTATTGGACTAAGAGGAACCACGCAGCCGTTATTAACGGTGATGTAGTATTTTTTGTCTATACTGTTATATTCTGATATATCTCTAAATTGTATCTCTATACAAATTTAAATTATTCTTAAACATTTTTTATAATTCAAAATTTTAAAATAATTGTGTCCTGAATAAAAGTAATTTTTGAGTTATGTCGCTATTGCAGCAAGTGAGCGATATATGATAAATAAGTTAGCACAAGACATCACAATCTAACTACGTGAATAGATGCTCATTTCTAAATCTAAATCTCGTGGGCCCCAATAGCAATTGGCCCCCCGCAGCTGCGGGAGCTGCGAGTACCTAGTTACGCCACTGTAACAACGGAATTATTATTTTTGAATAATAATTATAAAATCAAAAAGTATACCTACCGAAAGTTAGGGTTTATCACAATTTAGATAAATGACTCAAAAATTTCCTAATAATTCAGAATTTATAAACCTGCAAAATTAACCGTGTGAAAATTAGAATTGTTTCCCAAAAATATATTGTAAATTTCAAAATTTTCTAATTTTAAATTTTTTCGAAACTTTGAAGTTTTCTTTTAATTCAGATTTTCATTAACTTTAAAAAATTTCAATTTATGAAACACGAGAAACTAACTAGGTCGCTTTTAAATATTTAAATATCCTAGATATTTAGATGTCTTAAAAAAGTTCTCATTAGTCAGACCAGTTCAGCATTTGGAAATTAAGTATACATTTCGATTATTGAAAGAAATTGTACCTAAGCACTAGATTTTGCGAATAAACATGTTCAAATGAAACCATTTTTTTTTTTTTTTGGAATGTAAAAGTACTTACAATCTTCACGATTTTGTATAATGAAATAATAATAAACTCAAGTATTACGCTTGTAAGTCTAAGTGCCATTTCAATCCCTCAACTTCATCAAAAATTCGTATTTCACGCCAAACATTTTATCCCTACAGAGTTCAAAACACTTTAAGCGAATAACAACAGTATCATCGCGCGCTACATGTACATAAAATAAGAACAAAAAAAAAACATAAATAAAACATAAAGATTAAGCTTTCGTTATCCGTGGTCAGTTTTATTACGACCGAACGAACGGAAAACCAAAAAAAAAAAAATTTCGGGAGTGTTTTATGTGCATAAATTTTTTGGTAAAGCAAATAAATAAATTTTATCCAAAAAAAAAAAAAAAAAAAAATGTTTGTTTCGTTTAGTTGATAAAAGATAAACCATTATTAGTTAGATGATTATGCTTGTCTCTTCTACGTGTTTTTTTCTTAAGCCAAAATTTTCTTTATTTTTGTGGTATCGTAATTTTTTTTTTTTTTTTTTTTTTAAGAATTTAAAGAATAATTAAAACAAACATTAAACACAACAAACAGTTCAGTGTTCTAATTTTGTGTTGGGTATGTACTCTCGTATATTGTACGTACACATTTTGACTAGTAGAGTACAAAAGAAAAAGTTTCGTTGGAATGAAGAAAATTTTCCTTGGTTTTGTTCTGTTTTTGAGATAAAAAGATTAATTGCGTTAAGTAAATGCGTTTTATAATAAACCGTACCAAAATTATGTGGTTTTCATTCTCATTATTATAATAATAATTCTTTGGGAAACAGGCGCACGCCCTATAAATGAGGGGTTGTGTACGCACCTAACGAATGTAATATGAGGCTGCGAGTACGAGTAAATAATACATAGGTCGTAATGTGGTTTTCATATTATTTTGTTAATTACATAATTAGTACATTTTCTTGTTTTTCCTATGTGCGGTTAATTTATTTTTATTTAATTAATTTAGGGTTATTTAATTTTATTCTTTTTTTTCGTTTAACCTTAAAATAAATAATTAGATGATGGTTCAAAATGCGTATCTGGGTGTACGGTGGAAAATTTCACGAAAGATGGCCCCCTGTGAATTTGTATATGAATAATTTCGTACACTTTTATTGGAGTTTTGTTGGTGTTTTTATCGAGTCATTAAATAAGCTAAATGATTTTCAGAAATCGTAATTAAAAAATTAGTTTAAAAATGAAATAAAGCAGATGATGTGTGAGTTGCACCAACCTTAATTTTTTAAAGTAAATGGAAGTGAAAATTATATAATATATGGTCAAACAATTTTAATGAATTATGTTAGTGCACCGTAAACAGTGAAATTAATTAAATTTTAACTGTCACATTTTGTTATGAAAAATAATTAAAGTAAATGTAATAATAATAATGCAAACATAAATAAATAATTTTCTTTTTGTTTATTTTCTATATAATATCTGTATGTGTATGCGTGTGTACAACGTAAATTTAATTAATTTTTTCTTCGTTTTAGTTTTTTGTCTGTTTGTTTGTTTGTTGTTGTTTTGTGTTGTGCGAAAACGATGCGAAAATCTAAACAATAAGATTTTTATCTTACGCATATAATTTTCCCTCTTTGTTTTAATGTTTTCCACGAATAAATTTGATTTTACTTTTTTTAACGTCTGTTCGTAGGTGATGTTGATTCGCTCGTAACAAGAAAATATCCGTCTCATGTGACATTTAATTTAACGCCTTTCTATATAGAAATGCGGTGTGAAAATAATATTGTAACGTATCAGTGAAATCGGAAAATATAGTGGGTATGGGGAGTAGATTATTTTGGGAGATATAATTTCTTTAAGATCAAATTGATATTTATTATCTGGTTGTGTTTTGTTGGCTTTTTGTTGTTGGGTAGGGTGTGTTAATATATGTATGTATATATGTTTTTACAGCTAAACAATAAATAAATAACAAACCCGAAATAAAGATTTAATATTATAAGATGTTAAGTAATTTGGCGTGTAGGTTGAAAGAGAGTTTGTTATTTATCGTAAATTCATAATTAAGATTTAAAAGTCAAATTTCTGTTCTAATTAATTTAATAATTATGTGGTAATATGTATAAAGAGACGAAGTAATTTAGCGGTGTAGCGTATGGAGGGGAAAATTCTCTCTTGTGAGGTTTTAGATGCTTATTAAATGCACCTAAAAAATTGAAGCTTCCATACCAGTATGGACTGATACATTGGTGTTAATATAATTGGTATAAAAATTTCAATGTGTGTTCAAAGTGAAATGTGTTTTTCATAAATTGTTACTTTTATACTTATAATGATAAATTTATCTTGTGTTATTGTATTTCATCTCTCTAATTTATATTCTATTCATTTTGGAAACTACGCGACATATGGTAGAAGGGTTTTCGGTAGTTTATTCGAAATATGAATTGTGTGATTCATTGCGCTTTATTTTCTTTTCACTAATCTGAAATGAATTTCTAATCCGCGAATAATAGGAAAACTTACCGTTAGTTTTTATCATTCGACACTGCTGATTGATACATTTTTATTCAATATTGGTTATTAATGTCACTATGCTGCCGCATGTACTATATTAAGTCAATAATAGTGAAATTTACTATGACAAATGTTTTATTTCAAAGTCTTTTGTTTAAGACCCTAGATTAATTCAAAACCCCCATTCAATTTGTAAACAGAGTTTAAACAGAATTTCACTGTGTTAACCAATAGAAATAATTAATGTGGATATACTAAATGGAAACTAACCTAAAATATTTCAGTATCACAAAATTTTATATATTTATGACACTCGAATTTAATCCGACTCAAAAATCAAACGAAAATTAAACAGACCTTAAAAATAATTGAAATCCTAAATGGGGCTGAGATTTTTTTATAAATATGAGAATCACAACTACAGGCTTATTTAAGCGATTTTAAGAAATGAAGATTATAGTCAGATACATAAGGAAAAACGTAAAGTACACAAGCAAAACTGAAAGTTTTAAAAGAAGAAAAATAAATTATTCTCTGGTTATGCATTGACCCCACCTTAAAACCTTCCGGTTGCTTTCAGATTTTTCAGATTCCCCCTTGTAAGTTCCGTGCAAAGTTTTGTTACATGGAAAAGTCACAAGAAAGCTAGGTTCTTGGACAGTTTGAAATGATTATCGATTCCAGAAAATCTTATAGTGAAAATTAATTAGCTTCTACGTATTGCACAGCGATCTGCAGATTGATCAAGCATTGGTATTGTGTTTGAGTAGTCGCCCAATCCAAAAAGGGCCGGGTGTAAAGTAATTGAAATCATCGAGGCAGCTAACTAACTCTATCGTATAACTCAGGTTTAATTTGGCCGTTTTCACGCTAGCAATCGTCACACATCACAGGAAATTTTCCTTTTATTTATTGAAATGAATGCAATGCATACCTAATTCAAGCAATTCTTCTTAATACGGACGGTAATGTCTGAAGGTTATGGTTTTCCGTCAATTTTAAACCAATTTCTCTTTCACAGTAGGCTGTTACTTGTCAAAACACTTCTATGACATATCGTCGGCCGAATAATGAATAATGTTATGCCACAGACGACAATTAGATTGATAGGCTCGATATTGAAATGGTAGATATTCGACGTGAGGTAAATGTTCGATTTCCGTTAAAATTTGAATGGTCGCTGATTTCATGATGCCACCCCTGATTTGACACTAATAAAATTAGCACCGTTATCGGAAAGCACTCGTCTAAGAATATTTGTTTGGTAAGATCGGATGGCAATTCAAACTTATCACCTTATCATGCTGATTTCTAGTGGAAAGCTCGATGAAAAATACCTCCACAAAGGGTTGTACAGTGAAATCTGTCTAAGTTGAACACTCGCGATTTTTAAAAAATTGCCCAACTTACAGGTGTCCAACTTCAAAATGTTTATATGAAAATTTATTTTTAAGCTCCAAGTAATTGATAACCAAATACAAATGCAAAAATAAATAAATTATGAGAAAAGTGGGCAAGTTTGATTGTATTTTAATTGAAATTGTCAAAAAATTTAAATTATCGAAAAATTTAAATTATCGTTTCGATCAATTATTTCTCACAATTTCGTCTCGGCGTATTGCGCTGAAACGTCGAGTTAAAGGGTCCATTTATTTGAATTTGACAAATAAACGTTAACGAAAATGAAATTCCTCGACTTTATACTAGGCGAGAAATTTCGACTGTTTTTTGATCGAAATTTTTCGACGACGAATTTCAAGAATGCAGCAATTTATATATTCGACTGAAATGACGTAATTTGACAGATATTCGCCGGTGACTTTTTTCGGGTGAATTTCAAAAATATAGGCCCTGTGTTAAGTGTTGACCAGCGTAAAATTATAAACTTAAAAATGCGGTAGATAGCATTTCTATATTCGCGCCCAGTGAAGAATTAACGTCACTTGAGAAATTTAACGAAGCTTCGTTGATCTGTCACTTAAGAACAATTAAGAATGCGCGATTTTGCGTCGAAACTTAAGAAATTAATGTCAAATCCAAATAAATTTTTAATGCAGCAGATACAAAGTATTTTATTTCATAGGATTTTATTTATTGGCAACTCTGGCGAATTTTTTTCTAAATGGTAAATATGAGAAAATATTGTATTTATAAATGACAAAGTCCCATTTTGGTTGCACGTAAAGAATAACAATTTGTAATTTAATATTTTTACCATAAAATAGTTTAAAATATTCAAGTTTGTTTCATTAGAATTAAAGAAAGTTTGGTGGAAATTAAATGTCGAAAAACAATGGTTCCACTAAATTTCATAAGTTTATAATTTTTCGTTGGTTGGAATGTCAAAAAAAATTAAGAAGAATTAGTGTCGTTAAAATTTCTAAGTTTATAATTTTTCGCTGGTTGAGCCTTTAGTCGTATCGTTTGTTACAATTTGTCAAATTTTAATATTCCTTCTATAAACCGTATAGAAAGCCGCTTCGAAAAACATCGCATTACCTGAATTTTTATGACAATAGTCATTTGAAGTGGCTACTCGTCACTTGAAGATCTCTTGGTGTGACAAACGGTACGACTAAGGGAATAGGCCACAGAACCTTTCGTTAAACCATTCTGTTCTGAATGACTGGCACAGTATTGTGGAAAATAGGATTTCCACCGCGCGATATATCCTGAGTCAACTGGTTTTAGGTGACCTAACATATTGAACTGGTTGATAAAATTTGAGTAACTGTTTAACAATTCCGGCGAAGTATGTTGATGCTGTCTAAATTGTAAAACCAACGGATGATCAGATGGCGGAATCTTCTCTTAGTCAACCTCTTCGGATGAGAACGTTATTTCCAAATGACAAATTTCTCGACAGCTCAAAACCCCTCGATTTGCTTGCTTACCTTAATCAATGATTACCTTTGGGATGAAATCATTCAGCCCAATACTGTTCGCTGGAGTACGGTTAAATTTTCTATTCAATTTATTTTATCCATTGAGAGTAGTTTCTGATAAATCTGTACAAATCGATATCTTGGAGTTTGAACAACTCTTACGACTTGGAAGTTTCGACAATGATAGAATCTAAAAGTCTTTTTCTAACAACCAGATTTTAAATGAGGATAAACCCATTTTGGATTTGACAACAGCAAGTGAGGTGATGCTGCGATGGCAGTATTTCTGGTTCCGCATCTTGGTAACTATATTCGCTGGAACAGCTGTCAAATGAGCGAATTTAGTTTCCAAGGCGGATTTTTGGAGTACAGATTAGTGTGAAAAATTGCAGTACCGGCAGCGAAATATAAAATTTTACGCAGAAACAGATGATCCGAACGTGAACAATTGTATGTAACTTACCTTGGCCTAGGTTATACTCACCTTGGGCTAGGTTATATTCACCTTGGGCTTGGTTATACTCACCCTGGACTAGGTTATAGTATTAAACGTTGTTGATCAAAAACTTAGGTCGACTAGCATCCAAGATCTGGTGACAAACATTGACATCACGATAGAAAAATTGTCAAGGAGAACTACAAGACAATGTGGAGGACAAAAATCAATCAAATTGTTAGGTTATGATTTTGAAAATACACTACTTCGGCATCTCTAAGATCGTTCTAAGTGCAAACAGTCAATTTAGATTAAGCGGTAGGGAAAGAAGTTGCACTGGAAAATCGATAAATTAAAAGACCATCATTGGACTTTCCAAGAGAGTACCTAGATCGGCACAACAGCGACCATAAACCTGAACTCGACATTCCAGCATAGCAGCCAATCGTGCAACATGTCAAAATATTTCTTCACGATGCACAATGAGCGAAGGAAGACCATCGAGTCCAAACAAAGAATCAGAAACAGCCTTATCGAATATCCCATGTTAGAAAATAGTCGAATCTCAAGGACAATTTTGTTAACACCCTGAATTAAATTAAACACTTTCTGCCGAAATCTAAAATCATCAAAAACGAAAAAGAGCAAAACATGATTGATCTTTTCTCAGTAGGACAGACTAGATTCAGAATTCTAGCAAATATGATTGAAGAAGTAACTTTTATTTGCGCTATTCCTGCACAAGCAAAAGAAGTATTTGCCTCATATTCCACAGTGGATAATTCTGCAATCAGAACTCTTGCATCTAATTTGTGAGAATTACGTGTTGGTATCTCTGAGAAACTTGTTTTAATGTGCTGGACGACAATGCTCATTCTCTATGTGGAACTATAGTCGAAAGTCGGATGTGTAATATAATCACCAGTTTATAACTAATTAATTATAGTAACAAAGAAGCACCAAACCATGATTTTAAGAAAACCAATCAAATCTCTGGCTATACTCTGGTAGTTTTAAACTACTACACTAAAAGTTAGCCGACTCGACTAACAACTAACAATAGAAGGAAGACTCCAAAACAATCTTAATAAGATCTACAAGAACCTCCAGATATACGTGTGAAGCTGTAATTCAGGATCTACGGCTGCTGGATACAGCATTTATTAAGCACTTTAGAGATTATAACGGTCAAAATATCTGTCGCAGTTTTTTACACTAGCTAGCATTCAGATGAAAAAAATCTTATTGAACAGAAAATTTGTTAAGGTGGAAAATTATGTCGGTTTCTTGACATTCTGTCTTAGAGGATTTTCATTATATGGTGTCTATTAATATTCAACATTAATTCTTAAAACGTTTAGAATTTTGAAAATAATTGAAATTTATATTCTTTGTGTTGCAGAACAGTTTTAACTTTTTAGAACCCTAAAGTCATTCAAAACAGTTTAAATTATTAAAATTGTAACTTTCTGGTTACCTTTAAAACTCGTATCTCTAATTTTTTGAAATTATTGAAATTTCTAGAAATCCTTGTGATTTTTAAAAACTTAATATTCTTTGTTAAATTTAATTTACGTTAAAACTGAATTCTTAAATCTCTTGAAATTCATATACAAATTTTTAAAGCTCTGAAAATTTTTAAAATTCTTTAGTTTTTAAACAATCTTATTGTGACGATCATGACCGAAGGAAATACACAGCTTTTTAAATGGCGTCTTTGGTTTAGTAATGGATAATGATATGGCACAGTACCGTTTACTGAGCTTAGTGGGTTCTGGCCTCATGTAGGTTAAGGAGAATGACGTACGAATGTCGAGTGGTAGATGCAGAATTAATATTAAATTCGAATAGAAGCGTGTTTGGATTTTCCACCAAATTATAGTTAAAATTTCCAAACATTTATACATGTGATTATTTTCAATTTTGAGTGTTTCTTTTGATTTGATATACTCCTAACCAACTGGTACACAAATTCTACGTTGGTAATTAATTGCCTGTTTTTTCGTATCCAAATTAGTGTTACAGTTTACAGGCTATAGCTCTCCAGAATAAAAGGCAAAAATCAATCTCAACAAACTGTTAATTTTATTTCTGTATTTTGTGTGACTTGCAAAAATGAAGGCTCGCTTACAATAATTTATAAGTCATTGTACATCTAGTTTTAAAACTCCGTTCGCTAATTCTCTTAAATTAATACCGCGTACTGACCAAAATTATATTTAATCATCTTAGTGGCAAAACAGCAATCAAACAGGTTTACGCTAATTTATTTTTAATTTAATTCAGCAATTGAACAATTTTACTACAACAATAATAGTGAAGTTTTATGTTATGTTGCCTAGAACTTCTGGGTTTGGTTTCTTCAGCCGCTCGAATTCAATATTAATTCTCAAGTAAAAATTTCGCTTTTTTTTTAAAATAAAGTTGATTAAAAAAAATACATGGTCAGGTTTTATTTAATTTCAAAATTGTTCGTGTTTGTATTGCATGTATCCTGGTTCTTGTTTTTCCCGCAAGCGGACTGTGTGTTTAAAGGATTATTAAGATGGCGAAATTCATTACTTACCAAAACAAAGGGTTCTTGAACAGGCCTTTTATCAGCATAAATAACGTATTAATAAGAATCTAGTAGCATTTTCGTAGGCTTTAATTGATTTATAGGTTCGTGTAGAAATTTTGGAACAATTGATACAATAAAGGTATCTTATCAGGAAAATAGCTTCAAGGTAGGCAGTCTCCGCCTCTAGCTGCTGCTCCAAAATTCTTATTATACTTAGGTTCCTTTGGCATATTTTAAATTTTCTTTCTTGGCTTGTTGCAAAATGAGCACAATGTTTTTAGGTATTCTATGATATTCGAAATTTTTTTTTGATGTGGTGCATAGAAACCTGTTGAATTCAACCAGCATTCGAATGCCAAATTTCACAGAAATATGTGTAGTATAAATATTATATTTCTAATCACTAAACTAGGTGATTTATGAGGCCAAGCTGAAAGGAAATCCCCTTAAAAATTAATGCAAGACATTCAACCATGCACTAGACCGGAAAAAACAATTAAATTTGTAATAATTTTGGTTAATTATTTTCATAATTTTTTGTACATTCATATAGTTAAATTCCACGTATTATAGTAAATAAATAATAATTTTTGTGGTCAGATTAAGATTGAGATAAAAAAAAAATTTACAAAAAAAAAAACAACTCGCATAAATTTTTTAATACAAACAATTTTCTTGTGTCATCATAAAAAGGGAGAGTTAAACGAAGCGATCAATTTAAAAAAAAAAAAAAAAAAAAAAGGAAAACTCGAGCAAGGAAAAGAAATTAAATTTTCATTTTTCCATTTGAAAACATGAAAAAGTTATTATTTTTTCCGTAGGATTTTCCTCCAGATTTTCTTTTGATAAAAAACAGAAGAAACGATTTTTTTATCGTACTTCTTTATAAACCAAAAAAATAAAATAAAATAATAATAAAAATTATTTTTCCAATCAATTTTCCAATTTTTTTTTTTTTTTTTTGTGTGATTTCACAAATCACAGAATTGATTTTCTCTCTGCCAGGTTTGGTTTGTAAAATAAAATAACGAAAATCTTAAATGATTTAACTTTGAAGTCGGTTGTTACGATCTGTACATACATAAATATGTGATTTATTGAAAGATATGATTTTTATTGGAAAAGGATTGATTTATTCGGGCAGAGTACAGAAAATAAGCCGATTATATGCGAACATCTGTAAATAAATAGATAATATTTCAGATGTTCGCACCTCCTCCTGACACTATTTTCGGCCTGGAATTTTATGTCATTTACACCCTATTTTCGTTTTAGTTTTGTTTACTCGAATAACAATCCCAACACAACATCGTTTACACATACTCGTATCTATTCTGTATACCTCTACGAGTTGAAATGTTTTATTTTTTATTTTTTCATCTCCAAAAGATGAAACCTTTATAATGTAACAATGGCCTTCATTATAAATATTAATAACACAATAAGAAAAAGAATTCCTTTTATCTTATTATTATTTAGTTTCTTTCTCTCCGCATTTTTTTTTTTTTTTTTTTTTTTTTTGATAAAATTTAATAATTCCATTAAATATTTATTTTAATCATTCTAGTTTGTTAGTTTCATTAAATTATATACCGACAAGACGGAATACAATAGAGATTTGTAGAATGTGATATAAAATATCGTATGTACGTTCGTACGTATATTATCTACCACACCACCAGAATGGAATGAGAGAGGTTTTGTGAATGTATCATTTTTCATTTTTATATTTTGATTCAATTATAAACATTTCATAAAAATCCAATATAGCTATAAATAAATATAATATTTTTATTGAAACAAATCAACCAGCCACCTACACCATATCTCCATATCTGTTTTTATACATAACGTGTGTTATGTAAAAACAAAGGTTAAATGAAAGGTTTCAATTCAATTTGATGATAGCATATAAAAATTACAACAAACTATAAATTAAACAAAAACATAAATAAAAAGAGAAATTAAATAATTGTTGCCAATTAAATGTATTACTGTATACGAAAAAATTAATAAATCGACATCGAAAATTAAGGAACTATTGTTCGTAATTACTTGAGACCCTTCTTATTCCGAGATAACACCAATCTTGTAAATTATGGTAGCTAGATTTGAAAAGAAAATCGAAACAAAATTTGATTAGATTTAAATAACCGGATTTTTAGTGAACAATACTCTATATGTTACTTCTGCTAAAAATATCTGTTGGGCTTTGGAAAATGTTGGATCTATTTTCCAAATTTAAATAAAATGAAAAACTTTGTTTCTAAACAATTTTCTGGTCAGAAATTAAAAGGTTTGGGGCTGTTATTAAAATCTATTTCTAAAAATCATTTTATTCAACCAAGAAACCTAAAAGTACATGTTACGAATTGGTCATAATTATAACAAAACCATTTAAGGTCTTTAGAATACCATGCCAAAAAAAGAAAAGTCACTAATACAATAAAGCCGATAAATAAATTTGGTCCTTCGAGCTGAATCTATGCGAGTCGTCTGTCTAGGTCCAATGAACGGCTGCTTTAACAGTAAATGAGAACCAAAAATAAATTTAAATCCTTGAGAGTAGACATACCAAGACAAATCAAGTTTCACGAGTGATTAACGAGAGTATCAAAGAATTTTTGATTTCTTCCTTTTTTGCTATTAGTATTGCATAAAGTTCCAATATATTAAGAAGCTCCGGTAACAGAAGCATATTAGAACAAAACTTTCAAAAAATTTGTAAATGTAGTAAAAATAGAAGGCTCCTCCCTTAGAACAAATAGACGACCAGACACTGTATTGCCGTTTTCATTCTTCGCAGAATTTCATTCCAAATAATGTTGGTATTGTTTCAAGCTCATAAATTTGCCTCATGAAAAGATAATTTGTAAAACGTCTCCCTTTTGACTATGTTTTAATTCGTTCGATGTTGAAAGGCCGAATGTCGGAAGGCCGAATGTCGGAAGGCCGAATGTCGAAAGGCCGAACGCCGAAATGCCGAATGGGTCGGAAGGCCGAATGTCGAAAGGCCGAAAGTCGAAAGGCCGAATGTCATATAGCCGAATGTGTCGAAAGGCCGAATGTATAATGGCCGATTGGGTCGAAAGGCCGAAAGTGTTGAAAGGCCGAAATGAATGTAATTTTCTTAATGTAAAATGAAATTAATTGAAAATACGTGCTAGTAAATCTTGTCTGTGTAGCATATTAATGTGATCAAATTTTGTCGGAAAAAAATTTATTTATTTTTCATTTTTTATTGTAATTAATTAATTTTTAATTATATGAACAAGAAAACGTAAGAAGATTTAATTATTTAAGGCGATTTACTATTAAAAATTTAATTTGTATACAAAAATTTTCATAAAATATAAATTTTGAAAATTTTCAGTCATAAAAAGGGTGTGGGCACGCACTTTGGCAATTGTGTTCCTGGATTTTTGTTTTTCGGATTTCTTTCCTGAATTTTATAATGTGATTTTTCTTTGTTTTTTTTCGAGAGAGGTATACGTAAACAGTTATGATTTTGCATAAATTTATAACATTATTTGTTTTAATATATTAATATTTAACAATCGTAGCATTTAATAATCAATCACACTAAAAACAATTAAAAATTGCACCCTCGAATCCCGAATAATTAATATAATTTTATAAAATTATTTTAATTTCGAGATTTTAAAAATTCGATATTTCAAAATTCGAGATTTTGAAATTCGAGATTTCGATTTCGAGATTGTGATTTCGATATGACGTTTGTTGAGATATCATACCCAACCCCGAAAATTTTGATAAAAATATAAATTTTGGTTTTCATAAAAATATAAATTTTGAAAATTTTCATTCCTAACAAGAAGAAAAATTAAAATCAATTTCGACACAAACGGCCTTTCGAAATGCGGCCTTCCGACACAATCGGCTTTTCGACATTCGGCCTTTTGACCTATTGTGCCTTTCGACACATTCGTCCGTTCGAAATTCGGTTTTTCGATATTCGGCCTTTCGATCCTTACGGCCTTTCGACATTCGGCCCTATTCCTTTTAGTTTTATTTTTGTTGTTGTTGTAATGTAATATTACTCTTCCAGTCGCCCAATCGCACCAAGTTTCTTCTTCTCATCCCAAGGAGTATCAACGCGGGGACCCAAGTTAAAAGGCAAAGCTCTACTGTACCAAAGAGGGTGACGAAAAAAATACCTTCACTCATATTAGTTCTGTATTTTCTCCAGTAATGAAGTAAATTTATGGCAGTGCAAATTGGTCAGCCAAATACAAAATAGAAGCTATTCTGGGATGTACTGGGAAAAAGTATTTTATTTTTGTCCAACCGAAGATAGTTTTATAAAATTAAGCACGTATCAACGAATAAATATTTGTAACTATCCGAAAAGATAAATTTTTGGAAAAACTTCTTTTGGATTTAATAAAATACACCTTTCGGTGTTTTTCTAATAAAATGCACCTTTCGGTATTTTCCTAAATATGAATGTTCCTGCTTGATTTCTATGCAGAGTAAAAGTTTATATCCAAATGTAATTTATGGGAGTTTTTAACCATTTATTTTTTTGGGTGTAGAAAAGTGGTTGTGACTTATAGATCTTTTAAATAAAAGTAAAACACTTAGAGGAGAAACCAAACACTTGGTTGAACGAAAATAATCGTAGATATATGCATGCATACCAAAACTATACTTAACTGGAAAGATATGATATCAGAATTCATATTTCTATTTTTGATGTTCGATTGCGGCTATGGAATTGGGCCGTCTTCAGATTCAGTGGCATTTTCCGGTCATTTGCAGTGATTATAATTCTTCAAAAGTCCTCATTTTTGGCGTTCCGCTCTGGAGGTTTCATTAGGTTGAATGTTAGACTGCATTAAGTTACCTTAATAAGGAAATATGAACCAATAACGTTCATGGGTTTATCCTAGCATATTTTCTAGATGCATTCCAAGTGAACACATCACAAAAAAGAACGATTTAGCACAGAAATCGTGCTTCTAAAGTGAGTGTCTGTCAATGTTGTCATCGTTGGCAGTGAATTTGCTATTACCGCAAATTGTTTGGATTGACATTACGGTTTCTTTGTCGAATTTTTATTACTTCAGATAAAACGTCGGAGATATATTCATGCTTTATGAATTTAATTTTTTTCGGTTTACATAGAATAAAAGTAATTTAAAGTTTATCGAGTTCTAATGCAGTTCTCATGGAAAACACGGCTATAGTTTTAGGGTAGTATTAATATTCGCTGCTGTTTCTTGATAAAAAAAGTAGGATGAAAAATATCTTTACAGTCCTACTTTTTAAAATTGGTCGTCCTACTTTATTTTAGAACACAATGGATAGACTAAACCGGATTTATTTTGTATATGCCCGAATTTTTCATTAGATACTCTTGAAGTAATTAGTAATAATTACATTAACTTCTTTACAATCGAGTAAAAAAAGAGTCCGAAAATATTTCTAGGACTCAGACAAGTTGCCGTAATCGCAGCACTCATCCGGCAATTTTCCGTATTCGTCCGAAAACCAAAATTTTGAAGCCTTTTATCATAAACAGTGGTTTTTCTTACCAGGAGTGGCAAATTTAATTTTTGTTTACCGTTTACGGGTAAAGCTAGTCACATCAAAGTGAAATGAAATTCTAACGCGGTCTCGGATTAATTTAATCTAAATATTGTTATAATTTCTTTAATAGTCTCACTTTCACAAATAAATATTATCTTATTTTATAAAATTGATAGTGTTCCATTTTTCCAAAATTTGACTGCGTTTTTATCTTTATATACGGTAGTTGCGAAGCAAGACACAGGAAAACTAATCGCATAAACACAATTTTTGATCGGGTAAAGCCGGGCCCTTTTTTACAAACCTCTCATGAAATATTAATAGTTTGCATTTCGAAATAAAAATCACAAAATCATTTTGAGGAAATTGAAGGAGTTAAAAGAGTTCGCTTTTCAAATCCAAATACTAATATTCGGAGAAAACAAACACCGTGAAAAAAATTAAGAAAAACGCAAGCCGATTGAAACATGTCAACATCATATATAAAAATAGGATCGGACCCCAACCGCAGAGTATTAAGAAAGCAACCGAAACAGAGTTTTTGAAGAACGAAAATTTCAGCAACATTATCAGTGCTGAAAAAATAGTTAGTTATTTGCTACATAACTTTCTCCCGACAGGGAATTAAGGGTTCCAGTTCGATGCTACGAAATTAACAATAGTATAAATCAGCTAAAGAAACTTCTCCAGTTCTCTCAACGAAATACTAATGATTGGAACTAAAGTTTACGAATCACATATTGCTGCAATCGTAGAAATTGGACACGTTTGAATTTGATTTCATTTAAGAGTTAGATGTTCGAAGTTCATTTCACAATCGGAACCCATTTGTTTTACAACATATCTGGGCAGCTCAACAGCAATGGTCGAGATCTTAAATCAAATACGAGCCTTGAGAAACTACTTTTTCCTCCTCATCACTGTACATGTTGTAATAAAAAACACCCACATATGACGTTCGGCTACAGCAAATAACTCTCGAATGAAATAACTCCCAACACTTTTCCAGGCAAAATAATTAACCAACCAAAAAAAGTAGGAGTTATTTTTTTAACTCGGGGAAAATATTTCATTAGGAATTAAGTCCAAATAAAGTAAGTCCCAAACATTTACTATTGGGAGTTAATTCATTTCCCTTTATTCCAAAAATTTGTTGTCATGTTATTTTTAAGGGTGCAGTGATTAACGCCCACGGGTCTCATTTCCTTTTTTTTAAGAATTAAATTCCGCGGGCGTTATTTATTTTCTGAAATGGAGGTTTCCATTCTAATTTTAAAATTAATTCTCCATTTTCCAGAATATTTTCGTTTTTTGGAATATATTTCAAAATGAACAAAACGTCTAAATCCCAGCAAAGAAGAAAGAATTTTTTTTTTTTTTTTAAACATCTTTATTGATATGGCTACTACAATCTTAAACATTATTAATTCATTAGTAAATAGAAGAAAGAATGGAATTATTTTATTTATTTTGCGAGTAACTTCATGGAGCCCAAAATCGCCAAATGTAACGAAATAATTTGCTAATTTTGGGCATTAATTTCGATTTAGTAAGTTTTAAATTTCCTTAGCAATATTGGGAAACTATTTCATTATGGTTTGGGGAATAACTTTCCATTGGAGAGCTATTTCCCTCGGCCATCTCGTCCACATCACGATTGGCATTAAACAATCATATTGTTCGTCACTGCCTGTCCCTCGACAATATGCAACATTGGCCAGGAATCTTTCTTTTTTGTTCTACCTAAAACAGCTCTCTACGTCATAACATCTTTTACAATTTTTTCATTCTTTTCGTCACAACATGTGTATGATAATTCAACAAAAAACAACAGTCTGTGATTACTTTACAAAGTTATAAGCTTTACAAAATTTGACTTTTATAGCAGAACCAAAGAGAATACACATCGATGTGTATTCTCTTTGGCAGAACGCTATACCATAGTCAACTTCATTCACGCTCTATCTCATTTTAAATATGACTCGGCACATATGCGTTATTGTGATTTGATTTTTTTCCAAGAATCACAAAATGTTCAAAATAAACCTCACCCACATAAAATAAGGTTTTTATTTAAAGGTACTTAACTTAATTTTCATTTACTTTTCCTAATGTTGTTGTTGTGCTTGTTATACAAAGAGAATATGAAATTCTAAATTTGCAATAAAAAAACAAATAATTCATTTGAAAAGAAGAAATCTTTAGTTCAACGACCTGTTTAATAAATGAAACGTGATTTTAATAATTCTTTATAACAACATAGTTTTTTGTTGCTAATATTACCACATCTTTTCGAAACAGGGCAGTAACAAGCAGACAATTTTAATTGAAATAAAATCATATAGTTTTCGTAGACTACACTCGGTGAAAGGCACAAATCACCTCTCACCTCTCTTATAACAGCACACACTATTATATTTCGGCATCCATCGCGCGTCTTAAAACTCACCAAAAGAAGAAAAAATCGTCATAATTTATGAAATGTAATTACACCGAAACATAAAGTACATAGAATATTGTTATAGCAGCAACAAATAACAATCATAAACTTAAGTTAAAGTTGAATTAAGAAAAATATTCGAGTAATGTGCACCGCCAAGAAAACAAAAATTAGGAAAAAAAAGGTAGACAAAATTCGGTTCGGTCTGTATAGTATAATAAAATGAAGGAATACAAATTAAGTTAAAATAACAACCAACGGAAAGAAAACGGAACCAAAAGTAAATATCCTTTATACACAAACAGCAAGGTGGAGAATATTCGTTAAACAAAAATTAGGAATAAAATAATAAATTTTCCGGTAATTTCGGTACCGTAAAAGAGATATTCGGCTATTCTTTTGTAGTTTTAGTATTAAGTCTATTAAATTAAGGTATTTGTGTTTCTTGATTGTATACTTTTTATTGACTAGCATTTGTTTTTGTTTTTTTATTGGTAATTAGAGAAAATTTTGGAATCGGTATAAAATGTACATTTGATGAGGCTGGTAAATACACTTTTGTTTACTTACATAATAAAAAGGGTTCTTATAAAATGTAATTATCTTAATAGAAATGTTTTGATTTTTGCCTGCCTGATAGTTGTTTAATTACTAATTTGCCTAATTATAAGGGCGAATGGCAACAAATTCATTTTAATGTCCCAATTAATTTAATAAAACATGTTTATTACCTGATAAAACTAAGAGTAGAATTATTTCAATTCAAGTCGCTTAATTTTGAACTAAAATACTTAATCCGTTGAGTCACAAACTGCCTTTCCTCGGTTTTCGATTTTAAAATTCTCAAAATTCCGTAGATACGTAATCAGACAGATAAATGATCATATAAACAAAACCTACCATTTCTTTAATTGAATTTGAGTTATTGTGACTTGTAATACATGAACGAATGGTAACCCACCAATACTTAATCACAAATTTTATCAACAGTTCTTCTCAACATTTCAATTTTCAATGGTCCACTACTCAAAGTATACAAATCCAAAAATTGCTTCGCCTTCATTTCGACAAGAATATTGGTAGTCATTTTTTCTATTCGCAAACATTTTTCTCAAGAGTTCGAGAAACCTTTTTGTTTTTATTATTCAATATGAAACCCAACCCTCTTCTCCTTTCCGGTCCATTATTTTGTAGAAACAGTAAACATTTTGTCTGTAGTCTCATTTTATTTACTTATATCTTTGTTATCACCAGGAATTGAAGAATTTGTTATTCGATGCTGTTAATCCTGGCATTTTTATCGATAGAGTAGAATAGCTTCGAAGAAAAAGAAATTTTTTTACTGTGGTAGCACACGACCTTAATGTTTCTTAATTTGATTTATTTAAATGATTTACTATATTTCATCTTACTTATTATAACATATTTTAGTGTCAGTTTGTCCTTTCTGTCAAATTAAAATACACAGAAAGCATACGATGCTAATAGAACCAATGTCGATTGCGAGGACGACAATATCGCCGAAATTTTTTTAGTGTCTATTTCTAATTTTATAGTCAGCGTTGTAATGTTACCAACTGATTTTTGCGCCTTTGTGTTCGTAGTTATAAATTTATGATTGTCAACTTTGTTTTAATTTAGTTTTCGCACAAACAACATAAAATCGTTTTATTTAATTTAATAAAAAATATGTCATTTGAAGAAAAATGGATAGACCTGGTGAGAGGGAAGTCCATTATTTATGATTTGAGACACGTCGATTATAGAAGGACCGACATTAAAACCAAATTTTGGCGAAAAATTGTTACCAATCTTAAATCAACAGGTGAATATTTTAAATTATATCCTTATGCAGAAATAAAAACCATTATGTTTTTAAAATATTTCAGAACATGAATGCATGTGCCCGTCGCGAGCGGGCAAATTCAGGAGATGCTACACCCAACCGGGATGATGATACTAAAAAAAAAGAAATGGAAATACTACGATCTGATGAATTCCTTGTCCAACGTTGACGATCAAAGAAGGTAAGTTCAAATCACCCAACAAATTCTTATTATGTACTATTAAAACTATTTTATTTTTAGCACAATTGGAAATTATCAAAGGAAAACTAACGAGAGTTTTGACTTTTGTGAGGACAATAACTCAAACGAATATACAAGCCCAAGCCTAGATGACATAATAAGTGTATCTACGAGTACACCTGCTAAAGGTTCTAAAAGATCTGAGTCATCGTCCGAAATTGAAGTCCATAATAATTTTCTAAAATTTATGAATGATGCGTCTCAGTCAATTGACCAACTGAATGAACCAGTAAATGCCAGCTACACATCATTATTATTTTCATCATTGGCGATGAAAATAAACAATGCCCAATTGCCTGTGGTAGTTGTTGATGAAATGAAAGTGGAAATATCTATAGATAAAGTAGTATTATAATACTGTGTATTCGAAAATTTGGCAATATTCAAATCGTTGAATATTGTTCCTTTTTATTATACCATATGTACTGACTTTAGATTGAATTATATTTGAAAAATAAATAAAACAATTTTTTAATTAAATTTATTTCGTTTTATTCAACGTACTGTAAAAATTGCTCCTTGCTAATAAATTTTATGTTTTAACCAATTTCTTTCAAAAAATTTCAAAAAACTCTCATTTTGAAGCTTCAAGCTAAATTCTGCCGTCGATCGCTGTCGCTCTGTTGTGTTTCTAAGGCAACATCGCCTGCAGGCAAATGTATTTTGTGGTCGTCGCTTGTCGTCGTCGCTCTTGTTCTGTTTATACCTTAAGGAATTCCAGGCAAAATTGTTGTTCGAATATACAGTTAAAAAACATTTTAGCCAAAAAACGGAAGGAATATAAGCGGCGCATTCCAGAGTATCTGTAATCCAGGTTGCTTTGGTTTTAGTCATAAAATTTCCCATACAAACTTTCTGAATAAAACTTCGTTTAAAAGGGAACTTCTGTTCACACAAATGTTTTTCGGTAAGAAAACTGGGCTCCGAGAATAACAGTCAAAAAACGAAAGGATTTTGGGTCACAAAATTTGACTGAAACGCCTTTTGTGGATTTGGACTGAACAACCTTCTTGAAAGGTACTTCAGTCACAAATTTTTAAGTTGGAATACCTTTTGGTAGGTTTGCTTCTATTTCCAGAAATTCTGGAAAAGGAAGTTTATTTTTAATGTTAGACTGGAAATATTTTAGACAGAATATTTTAAAACCATTTCGGATGTAACATAACATTAATTTCACATTTTACAATAATTTTTCCTAAATTTCCTTTTTAATTGTTTGCTTGAATCTCATTTTCAAAAAGAATTTCAGTAAAAAATCGAAAAAGAATTTCATTCAAAATATGTAGTTTTGATTTGAATGCCTTTTTAGTTTTTTGATTGAGAACTAACTTCTGAAAAGGTATTTCTGACTAAAAATATTTTACTTAAAATTGAAACTCGTTGCTATTTTGGACAGAAATGTTTTTGACTAGTATTCCTGGAGCCGTTTACTCAAATATCTTTTGAGTATTTGGACTAAATAAACCTTCTTGAAAGCTATTTCAGTCACAAATTTTTGGACTGAAATACCTTTTCGTTGGTTGACAAAAACAGTTCAGTCAAAAAGGAATTTCGGTGAAAAATTAATTTAATTTTTGTCCTGAAATGCGTTTTGAAAAGGTACTACCTTGTTCAAAAAACTAAAAAGGTATTCAAGACTTGTTTGATTGGGTCTCTTTCTGGATTTTTGAATCAAAATCTTTTTGGAAAGGAAATTCAGTCAAACAATTAAAAAGGGATTCCAGGCAAATTTGTATTAAAAAGTGAAATGAAAGTTATAGTTCGTCCAGGATATGGGTGCGCCCGAAATGTGGTCAAAATATCCTGGAAAGTGGAAATTTTCATTCTAATTTTAAAATTAAATTTCCATTTTCCAAATTATTTGAAAATTAAATCTTCCTTTTAAAAATTTTCTGTTTTTTCGTTTAAGAGTCTTTGTGGCCCTTTTCTAAGTGAATATTATCCCCGATTTTTTTGTGGCCTTTATTATGTCTGTATAAAAGACAGTACTTTGTACAGGTGTACAAAGGTACAAATTTCTTTCAAAAAGGCAAATCTACCAAAGGTATTCCAGTCCAAAAATTTCTGACTGAAATACCTTTGAAGAAGGTTGTTTAGTGCAATTATACATACATAAAAGGCATTTCATTCAAATAGTTTTCTGACCTAAAACCCTATTTTTTAACGAAAGATTGGGACTGTTTGGGAAATTTTTTGACTTAAGCGCATTTCGTTTTTTGACTGGTATTCCTTATTAGTAGTCTATTAGTAAGATACAGATCATTTTGATCTTTTTTTTTTTCAAATATGTACATATGAAATATTTTTGAAGACCTTTACTTGCGCCTACCAAAAAGTATTTTGTTATAACGTAAACATTTTCGTCTGATTTCTTCATTGCTAGTGCACAATTGTTATGGAAATGTTGGGAACACAACTCATGCACCAAAGGCACTTATAATGACAATTTTTACTCTTACGACAAAAAACAGAGGCAACAACTTGTGTGTGTGTTACTTTATCGTGAGTAACGAGTTTGGAGGTTGCTTAGCACCTCTCAACGAAAGATCACGTCTTTTAACGGGGACAAAAAAGCACAACCTCAACCATTATTTGTGCTAATAATGGTGAGGGAAATGGTTACATTCAGGTAGCAGAGTCTTACGTTAGATCGCCTCGACCTAACTGACACGGTCACGTAGGGATGTTCAATTCTGTTGCTTTGTAAGACATGGCTGTGCAATAAGTTGTACTTTTTTTCATAAATTGGAAAGTTCCAATCAAGCGGCAAGCAAAACAAACAAAAACAGAGGCAAGCAAAACAAACAGAAATAAATTGTTTGTTGTTTTTAAAATATTTATTAAAGCAATTGTTAAATTCTCAATTTCCTTAATCCTTGCGTCTACAACGGGTCACCGGGGTGTGTTTTTTAGAGTTTTGTTTGCTACATTTTTTTAATTTTAAAGTTGTTTATATTCTTGTGATGACATCTTAGAACTAACAGATCTGTGCTGATTTATTAAAAAAAATTACTTAGGCCATTTTCTTTTTACTAGAGCTAAAACGGATTTAAATAAGTGAGTTTTCAGTTTATTTGAAGAAAACAAATGACAGGTATTTCACAATAAATTGGAAAACAACAAACTTTTCGAAATTTTTTATAAAGTTCTAATTCATCTAATAATGCTTAACATAAAAATTGGCAATTACATGTAATAAACATGGAAAGGACATTTTCATTTGATTTATAACGGTGACGGTCAACTCGGCGATATTAATTCGGTTAAATCAACTCTGCTACGGCCAACTCGACAACGGTCGACTCGAGCCATAGACAATTCGGCAACGGTCATCTCGGTGACGGTTAATTCATCGATAGTTTACTCGACGATTGATCTTTTCGAAAAATTACTTAGCATTTTTACCAGCATTACCGGTAGAAAAAATTCCAGAATTCTTTCACCAGAAGCCCAAGAGGCTTTTTATTCCCCTTTTCCAGTTTTGTTTTTTCTATTTGTTTCACCATCCGTCTCTTTGAAAATTTCATCAGAGAATGGTGATGTGCCCCAAAAAAATCTTCTGTAATTTTCTGATATTTAATACCACAGCCAAGTTGAACGCTGCCGAGTCGATCGTCGCAAAATTGACATAAAGTGTCAAATTTCTTAAGACATCAAATATGGATAGCGATGTTGAAAATCAAGCACCATTTCATTTTGATATGTTTAACCAGCAAAAATGTTTAAGTAAAAGGCTTACAAAAAATTTGACTTACGGAGAGCAACTGTATTATACGAACCTCAGTTACATAACATTTATTCGTTGATAAATTAGAAAACCATTATTGTTGTGTAAAGTCAACTGTGCGAATTCTTTTAAAAACATTTTCTTTTATTTTCCATCTTCTATGCATAGCTCGTCATATGATATTTTTTCAGTTTGTTCCACAGTTTTGAACTTAACATCTTCGTACAATGTAAGCGATAATGATTGCGTCCGATAAATCACGCTTCTGAATACTCCATATTCCACCAAATGTATCAATCACCGAATCAGATCTATCTGCAGGTACTTCACTTTAGTATAAATTGTCAGCCTTTTCTTTCCATTGAGGATTTGCAGCAAAAATATCATCAGGGCATATTTCATGCATATTTCGTGAGTTTCCCTCTCAAATGACGATTTTGAAAAGCTTAAAAATAAAAATGGTACATTACGAATGACAGCCAATGAGCTTAAACATTATCAAACTACATTTTCATTAATTTACGAAGCAACTATTTATTGCAAGAAAAATTATAAACCCCAGACAAGACACCGTTTGTTTAACGATTCGTTGTTATTGTATAATAATTAGTTTACTAGCGGTGCTTGGGCAATTAATTTTATTAGACTAAGAGAAGTGTTTAGATAAAGCCATAAAATAAATTATGGTATAAAACGCGGAGCCTATGTAAGCGAGGGGCCAGGTACGATGGCACCATTGCACAAACTATCAAGCAGGCCACAAGGATAATGCTCAATTCTTACCAAATTCCTCCTATTCGAGCAATTTAGAATTGTGACAGTTGATCTTAAGTAAGGATTTTCAATGTTTTTTTCAGATATTTCCAAAATAGTGTTAGCATTCTTCCAAGTGCACCACTTTACAGCCGTACTTCAGACACCTTTTAGCAGATTTTCACTTAATTTTTTGTAGCCATTAGTAATATTACACAAATTATCTTTTATAAACTTTGAAATCCTATCTGGCATTGATGTTTTGCCGAGCTTCGAATCAATTGGAATTCTGGAAAAGTTTGTTCATTCGTTTCCAGAGTATCCCGGTATAATTTCAGTGGAAGAGTTTCGCCACCCTGGTAAGGTGTCGTAAACAGCAATCTTCGTCTTTCAAAACACTATATTTAAACACTTAACTAACCTAACCGCAGCTAAAACCAAACTCGATAAATATTTTTCGACTACATCTCAAGGAGAAAATAGACTATGACTGCAAATAGTATACTGCACAAAATTCATAATGTGGCATTTATCATTAAACCAAGTGGGTGAGTTAGCTGACATTCTGCATGAAGAATTGCTTATGAAAAAGTAATCTGCGCGATGGGTGCCGCGTTTGTTGACCATCAAAGAGAAACTTGAAAGGGTTTGTGTTTCTGTTGAGTCTGGGCGTTTATTTGAGATTTACCCGTTTTCTGAAAAATTGCTTGCCGGAAAATAATTTAGAGGCCTATTTTAGAGGCCTATTTGAAAAGTTTGGCCAATTACTTAAAGCTTTTCGAAAGGTATGAAAAAGGTGGAAGACCGTTGGGACAAGTGTACATGAAGTCAAAAGGGGGTTTCTTAGCTCTTGTATTTCGATGGGGAAATGTATTCCATTACAACAAAAATCTACCATTTATTAGGGTCCCTTACATCTTTGTAGCGTTATAAAATGCAAGCTGTCGACGATCTAGTTCTATGCTTATCTAACGGTTTTCTCTTATTTATTTGTCATTTTCTATCTAACTGGCTCGCTAACGACAAATTTACACATACAAGTTCGCAAAGGAGCAATTAAGAAACTTGGCAGTTTCACAAATATTAACAGTATGATATTTATATCATACCCTTCATGAGGTGGTGAATATATTCAAGGGCATTAATTTATTTTATCTTGATCCATAAATAACTCACAAAAAACGTAGCCTGCATAAATATTTACCCAACTATACGCCAAATTTATATTATTCTAGATAATGTACGATACATTTTATGCTTGGTCACTTGAAAATTACAAGCGAAGATAAAAATTATTATTAATATTAATACATTTTGATGTTGTTGTTGTTGTTGATGTTGTAAATTTGGAAAAATTACTTAATTATTATTTTTCATGCGAAATATTTTACTTATGCGTGCCATGCGAACGAACAAACGAACGGTAACCGTATATATATATTGTGCGCTCATTATGTAGCAACAAAAAAATAATGTTTTGGTTCAACAATTATCATGAGAATTCTTGGGCCCACAAATATTATTTTATTGCGTATTTCATATTTTTAATGTTGAAACATATTTGTATACTAGAATAGACCAGACAGTCAAAGTGAAAAAATTTCGCCAACACGTACAATTGTCGCGGGGGGTTATTGTTGCAGACACCAAAAAAAAAAAAAAATTACATTAATTACTTATTTATATATGTAATGCGTTTATTTTATGCAAGAAATCTTAATTACTTAATCTCATGAGATAAAATCTGTAAATTTTGAATTTAACGAACGGGGAAAAAGTCGCAAAACAATTAACTGTGGTAACTAACTAAGCGACTCATAAACGAAAGTAATGAGAAAGCCAAAACGTATGCTTTAAAAATTCAAACTACAAGGTTAAGAAAAGAAATAATAATTTAAATATTACGTTGCTTCTTTGTTGAAACAGTTACAAAAAAAAAATTCGGTTCAACTGTTTATCAAAATTGTTGGATCAATGATTGACATTTAAACTCGAATTGAGATTAAATGAAATACAATTAGTTAGCCCGCTGCGTGGTGCGCGGCGCTGCGTTGTTGTGTTGATTTGATTTTCTAAAACCAGATTAAAGTAATTGAATTTGAGTTTTTTTTTTAGGGGAGTGACGTGAAAGTTCGGCATATTCATATAAACCTAAGTGAATGGATAATAAATTAATGCAATTTAGGTAATTAATCAAGGTGGAAATATTATTGCTAAATCTTATTAAAAATTAGCAAACTTTAACTGTATTTATTTACGATTAGATTAGGCATCATTTTTTCGAAATAAATCTTTTTATGTAACTTTCTCCGGATGTGAATTAGGAACAGAAGTGTCAAATGATTGTCAGTTAAGTCTCTTTTTTTAACGAACTGAAAGACACACATTCAACATCGATTGTGCGAACATTTTCCCAATTGTTGCTTTTCTCAGAAATGGTGGAACTTACCGGCAGCGGTTCATTCGATTACTAAATAATAAGTGGTGCAAAAATCGTTTTAAAGAATATTTATTTGTTGTTATTAAAAAGATTTTAAAAGTTAGATGTGCTACAAAATTTTAGGAAAATTCTGCAAACAAAGAAAAACTAGAAAGTCTAATTAAAATTCAGTTTTTTCATAGATCAATTTTATCGATGCACTTTCATTTTGTGATGTTTTAGCGATTCATAATTGCAATTTTAGCCTATTCACATGAGTATTATTACTTCAACCAATTTCGGAGTCGGTACTCGTATCTGCATTCACAAATTATACTATGACTGAAACCGGCGGACATATTTTGAGAACAATTAAAAAATCTAAAAATTATTCGAAATAATTATGGAAACCAGCTTATGATATAAATTTAGACCCGGGACAAAACCGAAACTGTCAATCAAAAAATGAAACTGAACGAGAGGAGAGAAGAAATTTACAAACCTGCTTGATTTTCCAATAATCGCCGAAAATACAGTCGTTGTCAAAATTATTTGTGTCACGCAAAAATTGTATAATGTATTCCGCAAAAATTAAAACTTGGGCTAACCACTTAATAATATAACTAAATTTTTTTTTGTATATTTATTGTTAATTATTGATGTTTCATTTAGTAAAAAAAAAAAATCAAAAATCTTTATAATTCATTAAAATAAAATTAAAAAACAAATGGACAAAATTATTTGTGTCTCATATTTTTGGGACAAAATTATTTGTACCTACCTTTGAAAAAAATTCCTAGTAACGGGAACATTGATTTTGTTTAATTTTTTTTTTTTTTTTAAATGTTACACGTGTTCATTTAGTCATAATTTTCGCCTCAACAAGACCAGTTTGTTTTAAAGAATGGGAAAAATTAAGGAGTTATCATTAGAAGTTCGAGTCTCGATTGTTGCCGGCTACGAGGCTGGTGTTTCAGTTAAAAATCTAGCCCTAAAGTACAACTGTCACAAAAATTCGGTGATGTACCAAATTCAGAAATCTAAAATCCAAAACTGCCTAAAAAATGTTAAAGGAAGGGGCCGTAAAAGAAAGACAACGCCTAAAGAAGACAGAAGGATCACTACGCTTGTGCAAAGAAACCCTCTGAATTCAGTAAAATCTGTTCAGTGTGACATAAATAGTGGAAGACATAATAAAATTAGCGTAAAAACTGTTCGCAGACGGCTTCGTGAAGCAAATGTTAAAGCTTATGTTGTGCAAAAGAAGCCATTTATAAGTGAGAAAAATAGAAAAAAACGGCTAAACTTTGCTCGGACCTATTTAGCGAAACCTGTCGAGTTCTGGCGCAATATATTATGGACCGATGAATCGTGCTTCTCTTTAGATGGAAGCTACGGTAAGAAATATTTGTATTCGACACCTCAACAAAGGAAGTTTCGTAACATCACAATGCCTACTAGGCACAGCGGAGGAGGCAAAGTAATGGTTTGGGTGTGTTTTTGTTATAATGGTGTAGGAGATCTCACAGTGCTACCGGGAAAAGTTACCTCTAGCGTATACTTAGAGGTCCTTAATGAATATGCAATGGTTTCCGGGTGTAAACTGATAGGATCAGATTTCGTATTGCAACAAGATAATGCTCCAATACACAAAATCAAACTAATGACTAAATTCCTTAAAGATTTGGGCCAAGAAACTATAGACTGGCCACCACAAAGCCCAGATCTTAATTCCATAGAGAATCTATGGCATTATATTAAACAAAAAATAATAACAACTATTGGAAGAACGCCCAAGGAAACGTTTGACGAAATAAAACGGATATGGGATCAAATACCTAAACAAATCCTGGAAAATCTGGTCCAATCCATGCCGAATCGCCTTCAAGAAGAGGTTAACAATAATGGTGGCAGTACGTCCTATTGAGTTTACGGGGCAAAGGGAATAAATTAGAATTAATTTAGTAATTTTTAGTCAACTTTGTGATGAGGTACAAATAATTTTGTCGCAAAAATATGAGACACAAATAATTTTGTCCATTTGTTTTTTAATTTTATTTTAATGAATTATAAAGATTTTTAAATTTTTTTTTTTACTAAATGAAACATCAATAATTAACAATAAATATACAAAAAAAAATTTAGTTATATTATTAAGTGGTTAGCCCAAGTTTTAATTTTTGCGGAATACATTATACAATTTTTGCGTGACACAAATAATTTTAACAACGACTGTACAGTAGCCCTTTAAAAACGAAAAGATGAAGCAACACATAAAAATGTAAATGATTCATTTAAGCCCGTTAAATCGGATATTATCCGTTAGAGAACTGCACCAAAAAAAATTGCCCTTAGAACCGTTGCCGTGTCCCTGTCAATTTAGAAATGCGGAAACGCATGATAAATTGGATTTGAACCGAAGTGAATCTGAATAAAAAGACTAGGTTACTTTGTGAAACAATGCTTTAGGTTTAAGAAGCGAAAGTCAATTTAGAAACTTTTAGATCAAAAGGTTTTCTTAACAACTAAGAAAACACTAAAATAGTAGCAAAATGTGATTTGAAACTGCTGATTGCAATCTAGGGATTTTCTAAAATCCGAATGATCCGATTTTCGGAATTTGGGCTCTTATTGTAAAGAACTGTTTAGAACTGTAATCGAATGCGGAGTCAAAACTATGTAACTGAATATAGATTGAACTGTAAAGTAGAAGTTAGTGAAGTAGCCGAATGAGGCGTCCAATAAATCAACAAACCAAAGTACGCCAATTAAGTAACTCTTCAATAATTGTTGAATGTATTTTGGAGGTTGTTGCTGTGACATTCAAACACGTAAATTTCACAGTTTTCCATTTACCGTTTGCCGGTAAAACATCTAAGCGCCTACCGATAATTTTGATGAAAGAGAAACCATACCATTACCAAGTTAAAATATTTGGCGTCAACATTTCTAATGAAACTTGCCCTATATATAGACGAACTCACATATTGGCGATTAATGAAATTTTTACGACATTTCCGTTTTTCATTCGTGAGACATCGAACACTCTTTGCGGAACTTTTGCCAGTCCATACCTTTGGAAAAGTTACATCGATGGCCAAATACAAATTCAACAGGAAGGAAAGTTGTGCTGAGTGGCCACCTTCCAAAAGTGTTGAGACAAAGCCGAAAGATGGCGTACCAATACTTGCGTAGACCTTCATAAATTAAATAAATATGAAAATTACTAAACATCTCAAAAAATATCAAAAACTTTGAATAATTTGAAATCTTTATAATTTTGAAATAATCTCAAAAATATCGAAGTCTCAAAGAATCCCGAAAATTCTATAAAAATTCTAAAAAATTAATTATATGTAAGTCTTTAAAATCAAAAAGTGATGGAAATCAATCCATCACGCTAATCGCCACCCTGTAAATCTTGAACAATATAAAACCATTACTACTACTATCTACTACACATAAGAAATTTGATTTTTCCGGTTCCACTGGGCTTACAGGTAAATTCAGTTTTTATTTACCGTTTACTGAAAATAACAAAAATGCGGTAAAAGAGAATCACCAATCAAAATATTTAAAGTTGTGCTCGTCAGATCAGGAATTTCGAAAATCAACTTTTCAGAACCAATTTTTAACCAGGACATTTTATGTTTATGATGATTTGTGGTGATTGATAATTTTATTTAAACACTGAAACGTCTCTCTTAGGAAAATAAATTCTCGTGACCATGAATCTATGTATATAGCAAGTTTTTAACCTAAACAAGGGAAAAAATGTTGCAATGTCCTAGGTTAAGTGTTCTCGATTTTCTGAGGAACAGTCGTTAAAATGTCGTTCAACAAGTACCTAATTAACATCATTTTGGAGCAGTAACTACAATTAGCTTTATTAAAGAAGAATAGGGCAACCCAATGCTTTATACTAGCATCTCAATTTATCCTGTCTTTGTAGCTTCCATCTAAAAACAACGAAGTATTGGAGGAGGTAACCCGCGTTCAACTGCTATCGTACTACAACAATAGGTAATCAAGAGAAAATATTTTCCAGCTTAATCTGCTCTATTTTCGCAATTCACCGTAAATTACTACTCCAACTACAGTTCACGTAGGTAAATGAAGAAAAAAAATCGCCTAGCAGGTAATATTCTCAATCTCTAAGATTGACTATTTACTATAAACCCAACCATCACCTAATATTTCTTTCCAAATATTAATTTAGGCACAATCACTTTGTCGTACAAACACCAATTTAAAATTCTAATCCCGTCATCCCACTTGTTAGGCCAACCGCAAATAATATAAAAATAAGTCCCAACAAAACCACTTCTATTATAATATCCCAGCATCTTATACATTATCATTTTTATTTAAAATCCTACTTTTTGTTTTTTTGTTTTTTTTCGTTTTCTTGCGTGTTCGTTCGTATACATTTTGATTGATTGAGTTCGAATTACAGAATAACAAAAAAAAAAATCGGTAGACCTCATATATCTAAGATAAGGGATCAAATTGTAATAGACTATTTTTTTAGGGATTACAACACCGAGTGAATGAAAATGATTTATTTCCACTTGCCCGAGACTCGAGATTATAAAGAAATGCGAGAAATACACACAAAAGAAAGCAAAAATGTTGGATTGCTATATACGAAGTCAATGTTTTATGTTATTCTGTATTTTATCATATACACCACATTTTTATTTATATCATCGTCTCTGAGAGAATAAACTTCCGTTGAATAAATTATATTAACTATTAAATTAGCGTTGATGATGAACTTTTTTTTTGTTCATGTTGAGATAATAAAACTAATAAGAAAAATGGTTTGTTTAAAATAAGCGGCATCGCGCACATTGACAATGAACATTTTATAATTGACTTAAATATTCCGTAACCTAAAAACAAAACAAAAAAAAAAGACAGAATGATAATAAAACTAAAGAAAGGAAGTCTGGGTATTATTGCGGTATATTTAAGTTCATTGCTAGAATTTTAATGGGTATTAACACAAAACTTACAACATTTCAACATTTGTAACAGGATTGATTCACTCGTATTCTTACCTGAAATGAAAAGAAGAAGCAAAAATTAGAGTATAAATAAAAATCTTGTTAAAAAATTTAATTGCAATTTGGGTGGCATTTTATGACTCATGTTCGCACACTACACATTTCTTACATAGCATAATACAAGGACATAAATTTCTAAACCCCACCCATCGCGCGCATATACGTACATATTGCATTATTTAATACTCTGGTACACATAAAATAATAATATGGAAATTTTTTTGATTTTTCCATTTCAATGATACTTATGCTTCTATAAACAGGAGCACATCGTATGATACAGTAGATGAATTAATTTCTGCCACCCGGATAAATATTCATAGAAACCATTTGATATCATAAAATTTTCATAATAATAATTTTTTAGTATTGTTAATTTTGCTTTCAATTGTCAAGCTCACATTATCAAGATTTATTGGATTTAATATATCCATCTCAATTCGTTGTAGAAAATATGAAAATGTTCTTGCAGAAAACCATAAAAAGAACACAAAAAAAAATAATTCAAAACTGCAGTGAAGCATGCTTTCATACTTAACAGGTTCTATGAGGACTGTCACAAAGGTTAAATCTCTTACATCTGTAGGTAATCATAAGCTAACGAAGAAACTAAATCAGGCGAATAAAGTAGAAAGAGCCAAGACGTGCAACCAGAAGCTGTAAGCCATTCACCTGTGAGTTTTAAGTAGTTTTGCATCGTTTTGAAAAAGCCCTAAAAACACTGGACAGAAGAGCGATTTTCATAGTTTTGACTTATCCTCAGCGCATTTCTATAGGAATGAAAATATGAAGAAGTCAGTCCGACCTAGGTTTAACTTTTTGATCATTTTCTCACAACAATTAGCCGGACGTCCGTCCTTCAGATGCTGGTTCTAGAGGAAAGCATACCCACTTAAGAATTTTATAATTACCGTGCTACAGTGGCGAAGAGTTGTTCTGCATCGCTCGTTTTAGTTGATGTCAGCCTATCATTAAACTAGTAAAAATTGTGCATGGAAATGCCAAATGACAAAAGATTTTTTTTTTTCCTGTTTTAACGAGCGCCTAATCTTCATAGAATTTGAAAAACTATATTAGTAAACCGCAAAGTTTAAGTAGCAATCTAGGACTAAGTAAAGTATATGGAAATTCAACGTGAAATGTTGGGCTGTTCGTACACGCTTTATCGTTTACGCGGCATACTCGAAAACTATAGACAGTAGCGGCGTTTTTTTATTCGCTCCGGATAGCTGCTATCGAGAGCCGTCATATAAAAAGTAGCTCCCGATAGCGCTCCGTATAAATAGGTAGGTAAACCCAAATATTTTTTATATGAAGTTTTTGCTAAGCAATTGCAATAAAAATTATAGTTTGATGTTAAATAAGTTTAATTTACCAATAAATAGCGCATCAAATTTAAATTTAGGCGTAAAAAAATGACGGCTCTCGATAGCAGCTATCCGGAGCGAATAAAAAAACGTAGCTAGTAACTTTTATGGTACAATAATTTCGCAATAGAAAAACTTCTGTTTTGGTTATATTTACATATTAATGTAAATATTGTGTTTGTCGTTGTTGTTTGTTTGTTCAGTTAACATTACATGTCAGTACTAATAGCATCAAACAAGATCTTGAAGAGAATGATTTAGAAGTAAAAATCATGTTGCTTAACTGATCTTGTTGCTTTTATTGCTAAACTGAAAATAATGTTTTTTGAGATTTTAAGAGATTTGACGTTTTACGAGGCATCCCTGTACTTGAACGATTCTCATAAAGGAAAATTTCATCTTAATATTTAAATATACGAATAAGAAAATATTTGATAATAAATTTCCAGTACCAACCAAAAAATATGAAATTTATGTGTAATAAATTTAAAATAAAATAAAATTCTAATAAACTTTTGTAACCAGTAAAAAAAAAATTTTTTTTTTTGCAAACGTGTAGGCCATAAAGAACAACATATGAAAACAAGTCGCTAAGAAAGTTGTAATGAAAATCTGATAATTTTTTTTTTACTTCGATGGATATCTGTTTGTCGTTTACCAATAATTTGCAATTTATATGCGGCAACCAAATGCAAACATTATTAAATCTGGTTTTGGTTTGATTGCAAATTGTATTTTTTGATATTGGGAATATTGGCTAGCAATGTACATATAACGTTTTGTAATATAAACGAGAAAGGAATCAAATATGGTATCGTTTCGTTTCCATAAATTAGTTTCGTCCCAACGCAAAGGTTAATGATTGCATTGTTATATGTATATACGGTACGATAGTATAGTTTTAGCTCGGGAATAGGAATTCGTGCGTGATGTGAATTTCATTTGATTCTATGTGGGATTTAAATTTGTTTACCTGTTAACGAGATAAATTTCATTTGTGTCATCATATCATGATGTAGCACTTTGTTGTTGGATAACAAGGACTCTACTTCCAGGGCAATTGAAATATGTATATGGTTATTCAACCGTACTGTGTTTACACTTTGTAGGGTTTTGCAAATTTGTGTTTAATATTAAGGTTTGAAATTATTATTTTAATCTAAAATTGGACAGCATTGATATAACGAAGGCAACAACAATTTGCTGTCAACGTGCTCATTAAAATTATAACGAAAACACTTGCCATCGATATTATTGGGTAAAAAGCACATTGGCCAAATGATATGTCCTTCAAAAAAAAAAAAATTGAAATAAAATCGACCATTTCAGTTGACTTGTTGGTAGAAGGAGAAACAATCGCCTAAATGTATTCTATTTCATTTTCTGACACTACATTTTTTGTTACTGTTATTTGGCAAAAATAACCCTTCGGCGATTTTAAAGCTGGTAAATTGAAAAATTATTTTGATAAATTTGAATTTCATATTTCACAAATGTAAATCAATCACAAATTTATTGGCAACAAACACTTTACTATATTTTCTAGGTAAGAATACCGGATTCGAAAGTTGTTGTTTCGTTCGACCTTGTAAGTTGTAAGTGGCTTCTAAGTTGTTGCTTCGTTCGACCCTTCTGACATATGTAGGTATGTATTTTGAAGTGTTCGTAAACCAATGGTGCATCAACCATGTAGCTAATTGTCAAATACAAACAAAAATGTATCAATGCGATAGGCATCATAACCGATGCTTCATCAGGCATCATATCGTGTAGACGAGTATTCAACAACATCATTCCAAGTGTTTTTCTTTTTTGCCAGATTTTTTTGAGTTTTGCAACGTGTGACGTAATGGAATTTGAGGGTATGTATAACTTCGAGCAATTTTATTCAATTTGAAGAAATGTTGTCCGGGAGTATGGTACAAGTAGGTTGTTGGGGGAGTAGTTTTAGGAGTCAAAGCTTTCTAGGATATGCGATTCTCATAAGACTTCTTCCTAGTGTAGTTACGCCTCCTCGTGGCGGCAACCGGGCAATGCATCCTAGAATGTAGCCAAGTAACTTACACGACCGTGCAATGGCGGTAAATCCATTGCCCCAAGCTTTGGTGGGACAACATACGCTGAGAGCTGCGTGGCTAAGGGGGAGCTTAGTCTTTAGTATGTGAACTCCGGGTACCAGGCGACCCCCGGTTTAAAGTAGCCTTCCCACAGTATACCGATCTCTGCTGTGGGTGACCTTCATTTCTCGGATACTCGTGGGATTCAAATGGAAACCGAATTTAAAAAAAACATAGAGGGTGATGCCTCTTTAAAAGCATCAACTTCACCAGCTATTGAGTTGAGTCTCCTAAGCTATGATGGAATGGTAGATGCCACAAGGGCCACCACTCTTGATTATCTTAACGTCCGGACCAAGGAAAAGGTGGAACAGTCCACCTCTTCTACTACGGACACCTTCTGTGACGACAACATAAGTGTAATCTCACAGTTATCGGGCACCTCAACCATTGGTGTTGATATTGGGAACATGTCCCTCAACGCCGGGGAATGGGTTAAGCTCAACTCCTTCGAAAGAAGGCGTTTTAAAAAGGGGCTCAAGGAAGGCAAAACTAGAGAAGAGGCTCTAGCTGCTGCTAAGTCCGCGACCCCTCTGAAAGCATCCTCGGGGCCTGTTGCTCCTACCCTAGACAAGAGGTCTGGTGGTAAGCGTGAGAGGTCTTTCGAGGTTGCTCCGGAACCAAATAAACCACCTGCCAAAAAAGCAAAAGAAGGGCCTTCTCCGGTAAAGCCCTCTTTCAGCCAGGTAGCAGGCAGTGTTAAGCTGGGCATCGTACCAGGTGATCTCAGTGGCAATCCTCTTAGTATGGAGCAAATGGCAAACATACAGGAATGTGTCATTGACCTCATTATTGGGATGCAAGGCTCAAACCACAAGCCGCAATTCCTTGGCTGTTTCCGGAGAACAGGTTGGCTATTTTTTATATGTTCCGATCATTCCACAGCGGAATGGATGAGGAACAGTTTTGTAAGCCTAAGGGAACAAATTGGTCTGAACATAACTTTGGTGGAAGAGGATGATTTTCCTCGGCCAAACACCGTTAGGGGGGTTCTTTCCACAGAGCCTTAGCTTAACTAGCGAGAAGATTCTCGCTACCATGGCCGCGCAGAACGATGGTCTCGCGGCCAACTCATGGAAGATACTGCAACGGACGACAACTGGCGTACTCGTCCATTTGGTTATGGCCATAGGCGAGTCTTCCATGAAGAAACTACGCGAATCCAACGGGAACATCGCATACCGCTTTCGTAGGATAAAACTCCTTCTCAAGAAAGATTCCCCCTCTACCAACCCAACCGCTGGAGTCAGCTCCAGTAAGGAGGGTACTTTACCAGCCCCAGTAGTAGGCACAATCACAGACGAGGAGGCATCCAGGAACAGCAGCGCTATCGAACGGATCTCTCCGCAACTCCTACTGTGGGATCGAGTAAATCAGCACTCACCCCGAAAATTAAGCATATGGGCGCTCGGGGTGTTACTGGGAAAAGTGGCAGAAACAGGCCAAATCCCGCAAAGCAGACGGCTGGCAAGCAGCCAGGAGCGTAGAGCTCCTTTACCCTAATCATCCAGTATGGCTGGTACTATTAGGGTACTACAAGCGAATCTGCATCACGCAAAAGGAGCTTCGGATACCTTTTGCAACAGGTTCGCGAAACAACACTTAACCCTTGGCCTTATCCAGGAACCTTGGGTTAATGGAGGAAAAATCAGAGGCCTCCACCTCAAGTCATGTAAGTTGATTTACGATCGAAGGGAGGAAGTTCCCCGAGCAGCAATATTTGTTTCATCTAATATTAACGTTCTTCCAATTCCAGAGTTCACCACTAAGGATTTGGTTGCAGTAATCTTGGAGGTTCCGACTAGCAGGGGAATGCAGGAGACAATATGTGCCTCTGCGTACTTCCCTGGTGAGTCGGTTAGTGCTCCACCTGTAGTTGTACAGGATCTGGTGGATTACTGCAACCTAAAAAACAAGCATTTCATCATAGGCTGCGATGCTAATGCACACCATATCATTTGGGGCAGCAGTGATACAAATGGCAGAGGTGAGTCCCTTTTAAATTATCTTATGAGTAGTCACATAGACATTTTAAATAAAGGTTCGAACCCCACTTTCATAAACTCGACTCGGCGAGAGGTGTTGGACCTCACTTTGTCAAGTCAGTTTATTTCCAACTCTGTTGCAAACTGGCATGTTTCAAGCGAAGCTTCTCTGTCGGACCACATGCACATCAGGTTCGATATACCGGGAGTGATCATACAGGCAACAGAGCGTCGTATCCCTTGTTTTACAAATTGGAAAACATATAGGGATATTTTATTTATCAAAGCAGACATGCTGCCAACATCTTTGAGTTCAATTAGTGACCTAGAAACCGCAGCTGGTCTGCTTAATGACGTGCTCCTATCTTCCTACGAAAGCAGCTGTGTGGTGCGTAACGTTGTCGTTAATCGCAAAGTTCCATGGTGGAACGAACAGCTGGCTAAACTTCGTAAGAAGGTTAGGAAATTATTTAATAGGGCAAAGCATTCCAATGAGTGGAATGAATATAGGCAAGCCCTAACCAGTTACAACACAGAACTAAGGCGTTCCAAACGCCTCACGTGGAGGAAAAACTGTGGAAATATCGAGGATATACCTACAGCTGCTCGACTCCATAAAGTTCTAGCTAAAGATCAGTCCAACGGGATTGGGCTTCTTCTGAAATCCGATGGTAGTTATACATCAGGTCGCAAAGAGTCGCTCGAAACCCTGCTTCAAGTGCACTTTCCGGGCTGGACTGTTTGCGACACAAATACAATCACTAACTCCATATCTGGTACACACATGGGTGTAAATATGGGTTGGGTTAATAGTTTATCCGGTAAGCTTTTTACTCCGGATAAAGTCAAATGGGCCATTAACTCTTTTCAGCCTTTCAAGGCTCCAGGAGGGGATGGAATCTTCCCAGCCCTCCTTCAAAGGGGCCTGGACTTGATTACCCCTGCTCTGGTGGCCTTGTTTAGAACTAGCTTCAATTGGGGTCACATACCACAGGCTTGGAGTCAAGTAAACGTGGTTTTTATCCCAAAGCCTGGCAATCGGCCATGTGAACTTCCTAAGTCCTTTCGACCTATCAGTCTTACATCGTTTATTCTTAAAACCATGGAACGACTTATAGATCTTCATATCAGAGACTGGTTAACGGCAACCAGACCTCTAAATCCAAATCAATTCGCCTATAGGAAAGGCAAATCCACAGAGGGTGCGCTGCATCTACTTGTCACCAAGATTGAAGCAGCCTATCGCTCGAAAGAAATTGCTCTGTGTGCATTTCTGGATATTGAGGGAGCTTTTGACAATACTGGATACGACTCAATTGCTAGGGCAATTAAGCGTAGAGGTATTGACGATCCGACTAACCACTGGATTAGTTCCATGTTGGTTAGTAGGAAGATTACATCTAAATTAGGTAATGAGTCAGTCACGATTACGGCAGCAAGAGGGTGTCCGCAGGGCGGTGTCCTGTCCCCTTTGCTGTGGTCACTCGTGATCGACGAGTTGCTTGATAATTTACATCTACTTGGGTACGATGCCATTGGTTATGCGGACGATTTGGTTATCATAGTCTCTGGAGGGCATGAACGTACGATGTCCGCCAGCATGCAACAGGCTTTGCTTGTTATTTCGAATTGGTGCACTGGGGAGGGCCTTTCGATTAACCCTAGCAAAACAGTCCTGGTGCCCTTCACCAAAAGACGTAATTTGAACCTTGGTTCAATTAGTCTTAATAATATAAATATCGGATACTCCAATGAAGTCAAATATCTGGGTGTTGTCCTAGATAAGAAACTAACTTGGAACTCTCATATTACTTCAACTACCGAACGCGCGGCCAGGGCCATGTGGGCCTGCCGGCGTATGTTCGGCAGGACCTGGGGCCTGAACTCAAAAATGATTTACTGGATGTACATCATGATAGTGAGGCCAATTGTAACATATGGGGCAATAGTTTGGTGGCCTAAGGTACAGCAAAAAGTTATTATGAACAAGCTGACCTCATTACAGAGACTAGCATGTCTCGGAATTACAGGTGCTATGCGCACCTGCCCTACGGCGGCAATGGAAGCTCTCATCGGGCTCACTCCACTTCATATCCACGTCAAAAAATCAGCTGCTACCTGTGCAGCTAGATTGAAGCTCGCGAATCAATACAGTCATGATGACCATATGGGTCACCTGGACATTTTGAATGAACTTCCAGACCTGAATATGTTCTTTAGTGTCCCGGACGTTATGCCGAAAGAACTCTGCTTTGGCAGGAATTTCGTGGTAACAATCCCCGATAGAACAGACTGGGATACTGGGTTACCGCAGATGGAGCCTAACAGCCTAGTCTGGTACACTGATGGATCAAAAATGGATAGTGGAGTCGGCATTGGTGTCTTTGGACCCAATCACAAAATATCGAAATCACTGGGTACTTACCCCAGTGTTTTTCTAGCCGAAATTCACGCCATCGAAATCTGCGCCTCTATTATTATGACCAAAGGTCTTAAAGGCGCATCCATCCACATTTTGTCTGACAGCCAAGCAGCACTGAAAGCATTGGCTTCTAACTGCTTGGTTTCCAAGTCGGTTCAAAGTTGTTATAAACTGCTACAATCTCTCTCTTGTCAAAACAAAGTAAGGTTGTGGTGGGTGCCTGGTCACATGGGCATCACTGGAAATGAGATAGCCGACGAACTTGCACGGGCAGGCTCGTCGACTACACTCATTGGCCCTGAGCCTTTTTGTGGTATCCCGTGGGCTTCTGCAACCTACACAATCAGTAAATGGGAAAAAATACAGTGCTTGACTTATTGGAACTGTATTCCCGGCCTTAGACAAGCCAAATCTTTGATCAGACCATTTCACCACAAAAATTTGGCGATCAATTTCAGCAAAGGAAATATTAGGAAACTTGTGAGTTTTCTCTCAGGTCACTGTAACCTGAGATATCATTTGAACAAAATGAACCTGTCCACAGAGACGGAGTGCCGACTCTGTTTGGAAGAGACAGAAACCGCAGAACACATACTATGTGAGTGTGTTGCTCTGTGCACACGGAGGTGGATTCATTTTGAAGAGAGGTATCTGACCCCGGAGAAATGTAAATTGGCCTCTATAAACAGCATTCTCGCCTTTATTAGAGAGGTGGAGAAGCTCCTGGAGTAACAGTACCCAACAGCACAAAAGATCTTTTAGGTCGTAGTGCTAGCCGCTTTTGGGCAGGGACGAAAAAAAAAAAAAAAAAAAAAAAAAAAATGGTACAAGTAATAATACGACGGTATGACTTCGTGATTGCATTCGTGATTCCATGCCAGACATTTGCCATGGAGCTAATGTACCGAGTATCGAGGTATTCTTGTACTGCTGTTTGGTTTCTGTATTATTGTTGTTGTTGTTTGTCAGGTTTGTTGTAATGCTACTATTACCTTGGGGTAACACTTCGTTGTAATTGGTTTTTCTTCGTTATATCTTTGAACACAACAATTCTTGCTCGATCGTAGCCTTTGTGAATATGTTTGTATATACATATGTATTTAATACTCATTACAGAAGCGCATCTTCAATTATGTATGGATTATAAGGACGAATTATTAATTATCGATATTATTTTATTGTTGGTTTTTCCATGATACGTATTTATTATCGCAACGCTTATAATTGGGAAATCAATGTTTTGTCATGCCGCTGTTGTTAACGAACTGTTTAGGGAATTCCTTACTGTAAACTTTCATTTCCGCATTCCAGCTTAACAATTAATACACGACTCATGTGCTTAATGACTAAATACCACAAGGTTGATTTTTTCGATCTGGGATTTCAGATGAAACTAATTGTGCACGTCATCAGCAGTTTTAAACTTTTTATTTAATGTTACCAACAGATACATATGTGATAAGCCCCCTTTTTTGCAATTCCTGTATGTACCTGAGCCTGAATAGAACCAAATACAGATTATAATTCTTCTGATAGATTTACAATTTCTGATAGAATAACCGACATAAGAAGGTTGGTATATCTGCCGCTATTAGACCACCAATTAGGATTACAGATTTCTCAGGTGAGGTCACCCGATTTGCCGTGATATTGCCATTGCTGCCTGGTATGATTGTTGCTCTTGTGCTACCTTGATATGATGGCGGTGGTATAACAGCTTTACCGATTCTTAATCTATTCGATATATCAACAGAACCGTTTTGCACCCTGCATATGTTTAGAACGCAATTTTACCTGATTATTTTTGATGAAATTTAATCGTGTGCACGTTGACATACCAGGTGATACCTTTACGTAACGCTTAATACTGCAAATGCGTTCTCAAATTTTTTCAAAGAAATTCAAATATACATCTCTATACCCGATTTGGATATATGATTAAGGATTCTGAATAATTTGGCCTATATGGCTTCCCATTCATAATTAGCTCTAAGATTTTGAGTACATCAACCCGTTGTACGACTTTCACACGATGAGACATCGCTTCACCATCGTCATAGATGTAGCTTTGTCCGAATTTTGGGTTATCGCTCTCTAATATTGTTGCTCTATTGTTGTCGGATGATTTGCTGACGTCACCCAATGGATAAACATTTAGGTTTTTATATTTTCTTCTCCTGTTATTTTTGTCTTTTACCCTAGACATATTGCGATTTAATAAAACCGATTTAGTGAATTTTTTGAGATTAGTTGCAGTGTGTCAACCTATAGATTTTGGCTAATCCCTTTGCTTTTGCATAGAATACTTAAACTAGTTTAGCTAAATCAGATTTATTAAACCACAGTATGTCTAGGGTACTACGGTAATATCATTCGGATGTTGACTATGTTCTATGACATTAAGATGAATATTTGTTCGTGACGGATATCGCGCGATTTAACACCCTTGAACTTTTTTTTGGGGGGTTCTCTCAAAAGTAAGCTTTATGCCTATAAGCCAGCAACAATTCAAAAGCTAAGGGACGAGGCACATTGGAAGGATAGAGGAGCAATTATGCCACGGTCATCCTAAATTTTGGCAAACGGATTGATACGTGCCATCGAAGACGTGGTGAACATTTGGACGATATTATTTTTTATTTACTATTCACATGGTGAAACTCTAATTGACCCATCCTTTATATTTGGAAAATTTGTCAAATGTTTGCTGCGTTCTTGAAATGTTTAAAAGGACTTTCTAACAGAGTGTAAATTGTTCGTTCTTTTGTCATTCTTTTTACTTTTTTTCGTTCCCATACTAAAAATAATTTTTTTTACTATGCGTGTTCTTAATTTCTGCTAGTAAATATAAACAAAAATAATTTTGTTCCTTTTAAATTTTTTTTCAATAATTTATTTTATCTCTTTAGGGAAAGGGATCGACAAAAATAAAAGTTTGCTTTTACTCTGTTTCAAAGAACGACCAAAAAATAAAAATAAATTCGTTCCCAAATCGGAGGAAGATATATTTTCAAACAATTGATGCGGTCTTTTAGTAAATAAAAAAATGGTTTATGTATTTTTTTTTTGTAAGTAGGTACATATTTTTAAATGTAATTTATTTAAATATTAAACAATTTAATCAATATAATAAGAGTTAAAAATTAAAATAAGTTTAATTCTATAAATTTAAAAAAAAATTAAATCACACATTTAATATAAATAAATTATAATTATAAAGCACTCTCTTAATTCTGTATTAATAAAAAGATTATAAAATATTTAAATCAGTACAACAAACTTTATTTTGAAACCGTTTCGGACGTGCCCATAGCCTGGACTAACCATAACATTAACTTCATTTTTTGCAACAATTTTGCCTCGAATTCCTATTTAATTGTTTGGCTGAATATTCTTTTCAAAAAGAATTTCAATCAAAAATCCAAAAAGAATTCCCTATCCAAAAAGGTTTGACTTGAATGCTTTTTTAGTTGTTTGATTGAACTACCTTCTGAAAAGACATTTTAGTCTTAAACTATTTTGACTGAGTTATCTTCTAATTTTTAACTGAAACTCCTTTCCTTCTATACTGGGGTCTCGGAGCGTCTACGAACAAGCAGGTCTATGAAGGGATTTCAGTCAAAACAGCAAACAAACCAAAAGGTATTCCAGTCCGACTAAAATGCCATTCGAGAAGGTAGTTCAGTGCAATATATAAGTCAAACAAAAATACAGAAATACATTTTTTTTAAAGTAAATTTTTGCTTATCATATCAAGATTAAATATCGCTTCAAAATTCCTCCTCATACGTAAAGTCGGCATTCGATTTGACCAAGAGAATGTCGTTTATAGATTCAGTAGATAGCCGAAGAGAAACATCGTTCAATGCTGCATTGACTAGCCAAAACTGCATGAACTACTTTTGCACGCATGCCTAGTATTGGAAGCTCCGTTTACATCACCATCCCGTAGTTAAGCACGTTGGTATTAACGTCTAACCGCCGCGGGTTGTAATTCTATATCTAACGTTGAGCTTCTTTTTTTAAAATATTGAAGGATTTTTTGTATTCTCCATTTGCGCTAACACATATTCATTTAGTGTTTGGTTAACATCTGCTTGACTTGAAGTGCTTGCGGAACTGGTGTTGATAAATTTGATTATGAAACTTCAATAGTGTTAGCTGCTTCTAAATTCCTTAAGTTAGTAAACAATTCAATCGCGGATCGGGAAATCATGCAGCTGAGATGATATGATTTTCCATTAATTGCAATTCTCTGTGCTCAATCTTCTTAAACAAATGTCTCGCCATGGCGATGAGAGATATTTTTTACTGACAACTTCAGCTCCAACCAACTTTTAAAGAAAGCTCCCATGCATAATTGCTTTTCTTGGAGATATAAGGTATTTTTTTAATGGAGGAAAAACTTAAATAAAAGCTTATTAAGCTTAAACTTAAACAATAAAACTCTCTCTGGCTGCCTTAATTTTTATTGTTTCAAAATGTTCCTGTGTGTGGGAGTCCTTAAGTATGTGGCTAAGCTCTGAATTCTTAAAATATTTTCTTTCAGGCTACTTTCTTTAAAGCATCATTGACGGGTAATGGCAGAGCACCCTGTATTTTATAGAGCCATAATCAAAAAATCTGAGCTTTTATAAGGGAATTAGAAACAAGGAAAAAACGAAACTTTTCATAGTAAGACACACAAAACATAGAGGAAATCACTTTTTTTCCTAAGACCAATTTTTAAATGAAAACGTTACAAATTCTTAATTATGATTTCTGAAATATTTTCATAAATATTTGAATTACAACATATATGAATATCGTTTAAGTAAATCGTTTTCATTTTCTTGTAATAATTGATTTATTTATATCAAAATATTAAAAAAAATTCATAACAACAGCATTCTGGTCAAATTGAAATAAAAGCTTACTACGATTCGTTTGGTCATTAAGTCAATATACATTACATAGATGGCAGTGATGGCCGTAAAAATTTGGAAAAATCGTGCCAAAAATTACCACCTGGGGAAATTTCAAGTTCAAAAATTGAAGGAAAACCAAAACCAATTCACAAAATATAGGAACGTGTGATAATTTTGTGATTAGATAACTTTTTTTTCGTATTTTTCTGTTAACATTTAAGACATCTTACGTACACTAGTAAAACTAAAGATAAATTTAGCAAGTATTATTTTAATTTGTCAGAGCCAACTTTGATGTATTTTTCAAAATGAAAGTTCGAAAAATATATTTTAGAAATAATTTAATTTTAATATTTCTGCAACCAATATTTATTTAATATCAATATAGTCTTCTTGTAAATTGTTGTTAAAGATATGTAGAAAACTTTTTTATAAACATTTTATAATATTTTTGTTTTCATTGAAAAACTTGAAGCTAAAAAACACCATTTTTACTATGGATTCCTTTGGAAATCAGTAAAAAGTTATACCACTAAAAAAGCTTCTAACAAATACGTCATTAAGATTATGGCTCTATACTCTAGAAGGCTCTGGTAATGGGCGACGTACTTAATGGTATTAACCAAAAATTCAGATTTTTTTTCTTAAATTATCAAATCAGCAATTTAAGCTCTTCAGACGAATTTTCATCAACATTTTCTTCTTCGCTGGTGAATGCTAATGAACTCAATTCTTCTTGAATCAAACTAGATGCTTTAATCATATTCCTGCCATTATCACACATGGTATAAATTTGATCAATTGTTAAATAAAATGATGATAATGTTTCCATTATGATATTTTTGAAATAAACTGATTTTTGGCGCTCGGGAAGTTCTATCATGCTGGTGGTTCTAACGTGAATTTCATTGTGTGGGTAATATATGGAACATTAATACCCAGAAGAGAGCGGTTTAATCTTATCGCTTCGTCGATTTTTAAGGAAGAAATTTTATTGTTTAGTTCGTTGTTCTTTAATCGCGGATTTAATTGCTTAGACGTCAGGGAAATTTCTGTTTTGATCATTGCCACGCTCATTGTTGTGTCTAGAGCTCTAGCGATTGGTCCTATAATTTGTTTAAAACCACGTGAATTGCCTATCCTAAATGTGCAGCCTTCTTTTGTGATCATTTATAGGCATTCCTTTTCAATTTCTTCTATGCTAGTTTTTATTTTTATAGTTTCTTTTTTAGATTTGGTACTTTGTCGGTTTTCCAAAATGTTAATTTGGTATTGATCGTAATTAGTTAATTACTTTTATGAGCAGCTTTCACGTGACGGCGTAAATTTGACAATTAATCATTCGAAATAATTTTATTACAATTGTTAATATTACAAGTTTGAGGTTTAGTTTCAGTATTGAAATTAAAATAAGGTCAAATTGGATCTTATAAGATCTAATTTAAATTGCGGAACTTCTTTCTGAAGAAAACGTACATATAAACTGCAAACAATAAGTAAACATTTTTTTGGGAGTAAATTTATAATTTACAAAAAAATTTAAAGGGATAAAATGGAATACTTTATTGGACCAAATTAAATTCACCTATTTTTTTTAAGTCACAACAATAGAAATTTAAGAAATTTTTTTTCGAGCTATTTTCTTTTTATGATGGTCAAAACAAGTCATGTGTAGACTGGAAATTTTCCACCGAGATAGATAGAGACTAGCAATCCCAAAATAAGCACGTGAGAACAATAAAGCAATACCAGATAGTACCAATGGTTAACAAAATAAATTCCGATTGATGGTTTAAAAGCGATTAAAAAGTGATAAAAGTGATAAATAGAATTAACCCGACCGAACCGTTTGTAGGCGTTTACAAATTATTAAAATGAATTTATGAATGAATGTGGTGTAAACTAAATGTATTGTTTTAAATTTTTCGTTTTAAATTCTGGTGTATCCTCTATTATTCGTCGGTGATTTACAAATGTACCTGAAGGTAAATATATTTTTATAATATTATATAGTGGGAGTAATATTTATTTATTAGCCATAAATCTTAGTTAACGAATTTAATTTCCGAATAAAAAGATCCCGATTTTTTAGCAGTGGAAACAAAACAAAACTAATTGTCCGAATTACGAAACTAGCTAAGCTAATAGTCCATTCATTTATTTGTAAAAAATTTATTGCGCCAGTAAAACAAACGAAATCTTAAAAATTCCCAAAATTTTAGGTGAATCCAAATAGTTATCACGCAGTAGAATATGTAGAAACTAAAATAAAAGCTGTATGTATTTTATTTGACAATTTACGACAACAATTGCATTATCGAATCCTTCAGCAGAAATTCGTTGAATCCCTGCTAAATTGAAGCAATTCATAAAATCCAATTCTTCCTTTGGTTTGCTTACTTCACGCTGGGTGCGGAAGTTTACGTTTTTTTAGTTCTATAGGTTGGCTTTATGAAATTTATTATTATTTGACTATTTTTGAAAAATATGTACCACATAATGCTAAATGTAAACAAACCCAATATTTTATTTTCGAAAAAATTTTATTTCACAATACAAAATTTCAAGATACTACCAACCTTTGAAAACCAATCGATTTCCAAAGGAGGAATTGAGTGGCTATTTTATTTTACAAAATATGAATTCCTATTGCAAATCCAATTCCTTGGCGAATAAAATACGACTAAAATATTGAAAACTAGTATAAGTATAATTAACCATACTCTTTCATTTAATATAAATGGTATTAATCTCTTAATTGGAAATGACAAGTCTCGCCCATTTTCTGTGCCAAACAGGACTTTGACGAACGACGCCAGGCGCATATTTAAATATTTGAAAACTTCCCGACTTTTCTTTACCCTCACTAACTCCCGCCAACAACTGCTCGCTACGCTCGACCGCCTTCGGTTAATATGTAGTTTATTTTTGATAATAGATGTAAATGCAATAAAAAAAAAAAAGCAAAGCGCGGCGTCACAGTGATGATTCTAATAGTAGTGTACGCTTCTGGTATTACAAAAATTATTTTAGGATCAATATTCTATTGTACGGGTTCAATTTCACCAAAATATGTTCAGAAGACTATTTTTTGCCTGCAAAATTAAATGATCTGCACACGCACGTTTCTTTGATAAATTGTAAGGGAATAGGTTAAACTTGAGTCTTCAAAAAATTAAAGTAACGAAATCTGATAAATGTTTTGCATTCACATAGACCTAATAACCTACTGCGATCCTCGATAAAATGTCTACAGAAACAGAATTTTGCTTAGTGACCAGTAATCAAACATTTTTAAACTCTTTGAGTTTTACGTACTGCGCATCTCGTGAAACAAAGTCTCCGCGTGGCTGTTTTTTCGCGGTTACCATACATTCTGTACGTGGCTCCCACTTTGAAAGGACATTATTCTAGTAAGCTAGCAATTACATCGTATTTTATTTAAAATTTCTTAATCAGTTAAGGACCAAGTGGCACGCTAATTGGCCAAATTCTAGAACTTATCTGAAAATAATTAAAGAATACATACACAAAATACATTTCGAATAATAATAGTGAGAGGAAAATAGCCAAGTTGGCCCTAATTGGCTATATTATAAAACTTTAAAAAACCGTTTTATAATCCGAGTTCCATTGTACATGTCGAAAGGCATCAAAATTGGTTAAGAAATAGGCAAGTTCCCTTCCAACTGTCTATGTTCCAGAGTTTCATCAAAAACTTGTGTAAGAATCCCATTTAGATCGTAAATATCAAATTCCAGCTTAATCGGTTGAGTCTTGAGTGTATTCCAGACATTCATCGGTAAGCCACTTTATAATCCCATTTCCATCCTAATTGGTTGATAAGTATACAAGTCTCATTTTTTACTGGCCATATTCCAGAACTACATCAAAAATTCAATTATTAATCCCATTTACATCGGAAATATCGAATTTTGTCTTAATCTTTTGAGCGATATCCAAATTCCATCCAAATTGGGCAAATTCCAGAACTTCATCAAAAAATCATTTAAGAATCCAATTTGCATCCCACACATCGAATTTTATAAAAATCGATCGATATCGAATTTCATCATAATCGATTGAGCAATAACCAAGATCCAACCTAATTTGCTATATTCCAGAACTTCATTTTAAAGATCATTTGAGAATCTCATTTCCATTGTAATGCAGAATTTTATCAAAATCGGTTAAGAAATAGCCAATTCCTAAGTATCATTTACATCCTAAATATCGAATTTCGTCTTAATCGTTTGAGAAATATCCAAGTTCCATCCTAATTGTCAAAAATTTCAAATATTTCACATATTAAGTTTTATCAAAATCGGTTAATAAGCAGCCAAGTTCCATCGTAATTGGCCAAATTCCGGAACTAGACAAAAAAACGCTTTAGAATCCCATTTGCATCGCATATGTCAAATTTCATCAAAAACGGTTGAGTAATAACCAAGTTTTTAATAAAATTCTTAATTTCATCAATTTGTCTAATTTCTTCATAATCGGTTCATATACCGATTCAATAGCCAAGTTCTATCCTAAATGGCCATATTGCAGAACTTCATTAAAAATCATTTAAGAATTCATTTTCCATCCCACAGGTCGAATTTTATCAAAATCGGTTAAGAAATAGCCTAAAATCCCATCATCGTCTCAATCTTTTGAGTAAAATCATGACGAAGTTACATCCAAATTGCCCAAATTCCAGTACTTCATCGAAAAATCATTTAAAAATCCCATTTACATCCCACATATCGAATTTTATAAAATAATTGGCCATATTCCAGAACTTCGTCAAAAACCATTTTACAATCCTATTTCCGTCGTATATGTTGAAATTTGTCGTTCAGCGTTAAGTAATAGTATTTAGGTATAAATTGTACGAAACTCCAAATTACCATTCTTAACAAGTGCACGATAATTGAGGTAAGAATCAATTTTTTCTAAACAACTTTTGCATAAACTGTTTTTTAAGAACTAGTGAGTGATTTTTAATATGTTTCGAAGATTGTAAGAAAATTCAATCCAGTTTCGAACTGATGAGCTTATGATTATGAAAAAATCAATCTTCTCATCAGGCCGCGGCGACTGGACTGATTATACCACAATTTACATTCTATATATACAGAATGTGCTGTGCTTTAAGTACTAGCGAATCGTACTAATACAGATGAATTCTCTTACAATTTTTTTTTTCTTCTTCACGATAACACTCTGTGTGTAAGCTAATTTTTATTTTTTATTAATTTTTTTGTTGAATGTTAATTAATTCATGTAATTTCTAATATGCTACCGGTTGTTAGACCATTTTAATTGTGTTTCGATTAACACGAGAAGTATATTAGTATTTACGAACAACATTTTATTTCGTTGAATTACTGTTCGTAAATACTAATATACTTCTCGTGTTAACCGAAACACAATTAAAATGGTCTAATCACCGGTAGCATATTAGAAATTACATGAATTAATTAACATTCAACAAAAAAATTAATAACTAGTGAGTCATCAGGATGAAACTTGAGAATAATGGGGTTAAAAAAAATATGTTCTTTTCTCCGTCCCCGATGCTATTTGAGCTGAAAACCATTGATTTAAACAACAATTTTCTAGACAAAGGCCTTTATCAAAAACCGCAATCTTCCACCATCCTTTCATCAAAAGTTGTAAAGCATTTTCTAATGTGCGCCACAATATTATAAACAAACTTTGTTACTCTTGTTCCAAAAATTTATAGTGAATTCATTTTTTTCAACATGTAGATCGAAAAGAAGTAGAACAACAAAAATTAAATAACGTGCCCGTTCTCGAGAATGAAAAGATATTTTTTATTTTGTCGTTCTAACATTTGGTGAAAATACGTGAAAACACAAATTTTTGGAAGTCATTCTTAATTCTAATGAACATAACGGAAATATATAAACATATTTTGCAAGAAAATACAAAAAAAAATCAAGCAATTTTTGGATTTATTCAAAAGCATTAAATGACGAAACCGACAAAAAAATTCGGAAAAATTGCGTTTTTGAGAAAATTCAAAATTAAATACAGAAATGCTGTGGTCATTTTCATTCTAGAACATAAAAATCATAATATTAAATAATGATTTCAGGTGCCATATTTGTGGTTTCACGAATTTTTCACCATTTGTAAAAATTCGATGTATTTCCTGAGTAGAATAACTCAAAAACGTATTGATCTTTACCACTACCCAGACCATACATTACCTTCCTGACTAAGACGGTATATGGTAAGCCCATATGTTAGAATCTCCTAGGTAGTCCAAATTTTAAATATCTTAGAAAACTGATTTAATTAAGTAACTCTTTCAAGTTCTAAAACAATATTTTAAAACCTTAATTATTCCTAATTACAAAGCCTGGTGATATCTTATAATTTAAAACATTTCTTCTCATCCATTAACAATACGTTCTGGTTTTGGATTTTTTGCCTCGCAGCTATTAAATTCGACGTAATATTAAATTATCTCACGAACATATTTTGTTGCGTTAATTTTATTACACCAAGATGTTTGTTACACACCGAGGCGAGATACACATTTTCTTTTTGTTGTTATATTAACAACTTCATCTAATCTTATGGTGTGTAGCAGGCAACACAAAAAAAAAATAATAATAATAAAAAGTAAATTATACCAAAAAAGGGTTAATCATAACAATTTTGTCAAATTTTCTTAACATTATACAATACCAAGTACCCTCTTATTATATATTTCCCCAAAGATAAATAGAAGCAAAATAAATAAATTAAATGTCCATTTTTCTCTCCGGCAGCACAAAATAATAATATTAAGAATACAATAATTTTATTCAAATTTATTCAGATCCCATTTTTTTTTGGTAAAATAGGCTTTTCTTGGCATAGCAAAAAAAAAAAAAAACTCTACACACGAAAAGTTTTCTGATAATTGTTAATAGACAAACATACACGCACAGTTACATGAAAAATGCAAACTTTTAATTTTTTTTTTTTTTTTTTTGAAAATCCATAAAATTAATCCATAATATTTTGTGTTGTTGTTGTTTTATATAATCTAGTTTAATGTTTAAGAGCAAAAAGACAAGTTATTATATTCAATTTGCATTAAAAAGACATTTTTTTGCCATATTCTATGCTATGCGTGTGTATTAGAAAAAGAAATCCCGTTGCGTGAAGAATAAAATTACCTAAAGACGTTTTGTTCTCAAGATAAGAAATTACATATTTTGTGTACAATGTACATATGTACATATAATAAGATTTTCTCTAAATAGGTAATCAAATTATATATCGAATGTGTTGTACACGTATGTATGTATGAAGCTATGTATTCGCACAGAGCATAAGCTTAATGATATTGATGATATGACACGATTGAATGTATTAGAACAGTAAAATAGATTTTTGTTGTTTTATTTCAAGAACATGTAGGTATTCCCAAATTTGTTGTTATCTTGTATAAAGGCATATTGTAAGAAAATAAATTCTTATTAGATCTTCCTCGAGAGATATAATTAAGTTATCTTAATTAATTTGTTTTAATTTTTACGCGACGAATACTTCAAGTGACCGTGAAATACTTAATTAAACTAGAAATGTCATCATTATCTTAAGCGACATATATACGCATATGTAATATATGTATATATTATCGTCAATTAGCTCTTAGGTTACCGTTAAATTTATCTAATTATACCTATGTATATAAGAAACTGTAGTATAAGATGTCTATGACTATGTGTATATGATCACACCAACCAAGAATTATGATGTTGAAATAGAAAGATGTAGAAAAATTATGTACAACATTAATTTAATTACCGTGAAAATTATACTTTTTCTTCATTATATATTTCCAAAGGGCATTATATTTCTCTATACATAGTAGCTAATTAAATTAGCTTTTATTATAATAGTCACGGTGTTTTTATGCATAGATTGTGGTATTTCTGTTCCGGTTATTGGTTAGGTTTGTGCAATGATTAGTGTTTGGCTTATGTTAGATTTAATTTAGGTGCGGTTTAACATTTTTTAGTCTGGTATTTGCAAAGTCAATAGGTATTTCTTAATATTAGCTCAAACTCGATTAGCTAATCCAACACTAATCTAATTGAGATGACAGGCTAGGTAGGGTTATGATCACAAGTGCTACTTCCATTTTCAATTTCATTTGGCGCCATTTTTTCTTTCATTAAACTCAATGAAAAGAGATATACTTCAAAATGTTAATTTAGAACTTGACACGTTTTAGATAAATTCTAAAATTTTCTAATCGGGTTTAGCTATTTCACAGTTTGTCATGTCAACGTTAAATTATTTTTCCAAATTTAATTACTAAGCAAACAAACTCCCTAATTATTTGCAAAAACAATGAATATATTTTCATAGCTTTTCCATATTAATTATTAAATATCAAAAACTCCTGTTTATTTTGAACTTAAATTCCTTGAAACTAGATTTAAATCGCTTTACAAATAATTCGCCCTGCATAAAAATCATTTATGCAAAGTTCAACTCGATATCAACGTCGAAAAATTGCGGATGCTTTCTTCAACGAAAATCACAAATATGGCGGCAATTATATATTCTAGCTCATGAGTGAGCTCGTATCAGAAACTTCATAAAAAGGGAGATCGAACAAGGCACAATCTGAACACAGGCTGCATTTCTTAGCTCACGTAGTCGTCGCAAAGTCGTCAACATATAGCGAGAGGATCTTGGGTGACTACAAATGTTGTTTTCGCACAAATGGTTCAACCACCGATCAAAATTTTACTATATCATTCGTAGACTTGCAACAGACCGTAGATAGCATTGAAAGGAATACGTTATGGAACGTCTTTCCAATTTGAAGGAAGGAAAGTTTACATCCAAACCAGTTTTTTCCAAATAGATACGTTCAGTTTACTTAACTAAAATGCTAGGATTGTAACGCAATTTAAACTTAATTTACATAATGTTTTTAGTTCAGCATTGGTCAATGTTCCGAGTGTTTCAATTTAAGAACTTATCAAAGCTAAAGAGTTTTATTTGATTTTATTTTCGGAGAAAAGTGAGATTTTTAGTATTGTAGATTTGTATTTGAGTTTTTTTAATTTGAGCTTTTAAGTTTTCAGACATTTAGCAAATTTCATGATTCCTTGATATACTGGATTCTAAATATGTATGCAATTCTAAAGATTCATCCAACGTTAATATTTCATTATTTGAAATGTTGAAAAACTCGAGATTTTATGAATTTGATTTCGATTTATTAAAACTTAATTCCGAAAACTGTATTTTAAGTTCAACAAATTTCTAGGATCGTTGTAAGTCTTATCATTCTTTGACGTTATGAATAGTCCTTAAATTCTAAAAATAATCAATTTTAAAATATTTCGAATCGAAGGCCACCAAATAACGAAAATATCCTAAAAGTTGACGAATTGTGATAATACGGTAAGTTATCGAAAACTCTTCCACCTTTAGTTTTATAAATCAAAGCAATAAAGATTAAACCATGCGGGCATCAAAAGATTTCATATTAAATTCTGAGCTACATTTCTAACCAAATCATGGCCAGTGGTTGACGGTTAAAAGCTGATTATATATCCCATTTCTCGGCTAGTAGCTGTAGATTCGCTGATTCCACGAGTAGTTCGCCAGATATCGTCAACAACATTGAAAATTGCCCGGACCACCGAAAACGGGCATCCTTTTAAACAATTTTGATAAAATGTGATACTGATCGTTACCTATCTATGGATTTATTGTTACTTTGTAAAAATATACGTTCATGAAAATTTGTATTATTAATTGCACGATATTGCAGGAATGATTCCCAATCAAGAATACCCATGATTATAATTGCCTCATCTTGGCCTCACACTCAGTCTAAGTTTAGTGCTTTTTTAAGCAATGATCTCACGACTAATTAGAACACTTACCTTGTTTATAATGGAAAAGTCAGAACTTCTTAAAATGACCAGTTGTAGTAGAGAGAAAGATAAAGAAGGCCACATGAATTTGAAAGGAGATTGCATTACCAAAAAACTAGTTTTACCCGAATATAATTGTCGGAAAAGGACAAATCTAAATTTATCAGCCTCAACCACAAAGCTACAGAATTTTCAGAAGCTAGTTGCATCAAATGTTTCGCGATACGCTTTTATTCCTATTAGCAAACAACTCGGAAGCTGAACGTAGACTTTGGTAGCAAAACGAAACTTGAATTGCAATTTTTTTCTGCTTACTAAATATTTTCAAATAGTATTAAAACACAAATAAATTACAATAAAATGCACTGTTGTACATCAATAGTATGTTAATGAGAATCATAATGCTTTTAATCCCAAAAACATATTTCTGACAGACCTCATACGTTCTAAGAGGACGTTCGCTCGTTGAATCACTCATATAGATGTACTGATGAGCCTGAAAAGCTTTTTAGGATTTTAGGTGAATTTCTAATCTCATACCATTATCTACTGAACTGCTTCTATTAATTTTATCGTCTTGATCTAACGAAAAAGAATTGCAAATAGAATAAATGATCTATTCTATTACTCCTGGCAGAGAATATAGGGATAAACGGCCTGCTTTAAGAACTCTAATTTGTTCAAATTAACTGAAATAATTTAGATCCGCACTCGGTAAAGAACCACCTGATACCAGTTTTCGGGTTCCCCAGCCGTGATGTTCCCAAATCTTTTGCAATTTACTTTAAACGTCAAAAAAAAAAAAATATTGAGTGCGAAAGGGAAATCAGCATATCAATTCCGAAAACCAGCTGAGCATGCTCTTTTAAGATTAAATATTAGCAAATTAACGTAGAATTCCCACCAATAAAATCTAGAAAAATATTCCTTTTCTAGGATATGGTAAAAGAAAATAAGAGTCGTTCTTTGGATTGATATCCGCAACTGTTCCCCTTGTGGTTCGTTCAAGTCAACACAATTGCCAGCAGATTTAATTATAGACCACCGATAATTTTAACAGGAACTGCCTCGCAGAAAGTGGAAGAATTTTAATCAAAAATTGTATTTGAATTAGGTAGTATGCCCTTTACAGTAAGTTGTAGTTGTTTAATACTAGTTAGTAGTTGTTTAATACTGATGGTATATTTTACTGAAATCTTTGTAATTTGAAATAAAAGACTTAAATAAAAAAGTTTTACGAAAAATAAATTTACATATTTCAAATGATTCCAAAATTATCAAATTCTAAATTAAAAATCATTATTCACAAACTGGACAAAACATTTACTGAGTAGAAATTTGGTGTTTCAAATGATGTTAAAATTTAAAAGATATTGCAAGCTCAAGTTCAGAATTATAAAGTTACATTTTAATGCAGAGCTCTTCGCAATTCGAATTGCAAACTTAAACTAAGTATTCCTGTCTTACGTGTCTTTTAAAATTTAAATTTAAATTTCCTATTCAAGAATTAGAAAAACATTAATATCTTAAATGAAAATATTAAAAATATTTAAAAGTAACGAAATTCGTTTAAAAAATTCAAAATTTAATTAAAATTTTAAGATTTAATTTTAGAAAATTAAAAATAGACCCGCCTGTACGCCTCTCTTGTAGCCTCACATAGTAACCGATAACATAAAATTTGGTACCAAAATAGGACGTGAAGATTTTGGATTTGATTTATTTTATAAATTTTGTAACTCTCCAAACAATATGTATTTGAAAATTTAGTGAATTAGGCATTCCTATTCCAATTTCAATATTTTGTAAGTTTAATTTGTACGATTTTAAGTGATGCAAAAAAAACGTTTGGGTTAGATTACGAAATCCCAAAGGGAAAACAAAAGGGCTGTTGGGTATTAAGTTACAACTAAGTACTTACCAAACTGTTTAGCTTGATTAAATTGTGGAGGAAAGGTTAAGGTCCCTTCGGAAACAATGCAAAAATAGAGAAAAGATGCGAGATAGTTTAGTTCGTAATTCCACAGCTGAAGATATTCATTTTAATGCAAACCACAATTTAATAGTAAAACGCTTTCAACCAGCTAAGGAGAAACCTTGGCTGAGAGCAAAAATCATTTACAATAGCACTAGAACAAGCAACCCGCCAAAATGACGGATTGTAAATTTATTGAGTTAAATTTTTATTATAATTATTTAATTTTTAATATGAGAGCAAAGTAATTTTATTAAAATTAAGCATACATTTTTAAAACAAAACTTAATAATAAAAATGTAACCCAATAAATGTAGAATCTGTTATTTTGACGGGTTGATAGTTCTTGGGTAATTTGGAAAAATTCCATAATTCATTTCCCTTTTAAAAAATTTGAATTTGTCGAAAGATACTGTTATTATTGTAGTATCAGTAAACAACCTAATGGATATGGTACCGACTTCTTATCAAGCGCCATCTCATTTCCTAATCGACAACAAGCGTAACGCTCGAGAGTATTTCCTTTAATTACTAAGAAATTTATCAGACTTAAACCACTTTACACTGCATATTTCTAATATAGGGGCGAACACAAAATTTGCAATCCATTACTTTTTACAGTAGGTTTCAATTGCTTGTTTCTAGTAAGAGTACTTCTAAAAATTCCAGGTTCTCTGAATTCTTATACAAAATTACTGTTCAACCAAATAATCAAGTTGTGAACTATATATTTATTTTAATTGGTTGAGCAGGCAATTCTCCGAAACAAAACGCTATGACCACAGTGTTAAATTGAGAAAGGTTTTAGTTTGTAATAAAACTTTATATTTTATTAATGTTGTAACACAATGATGATCCAAATTGGTGATAAAATTGATAATAGTGTAAATTCTTCAACAAAATCTCAGATTAAAGCTGTAACATTCAGCCATCGTAATCTAATTCCCCTGAATTCATGCAATTAATTGATTTACTATAATTATATCATTAAATATTGAACTAAAGCTCGTCGTTAAGAGTTCATTGCAATATAACAAATCAAAACAAATGTAAAAGCTTGATTTATGTCAAAACTTCGATTTGTTATTATACAAATTTTAATTAAATTAATAATATTTTACGATTTGATAAATTTCTTTAATTAATTATGTACAAATTCCGTGAACAATTACAAAATTTAAAAATTTAGAATTAAAATCTAAAATTTTGAAAAATAGAAATAAAACTTTGATGATCATTATGTAGATCCAAAAAAGGTTGCCTCAAATATTTTTGAAATTTGAAAACAAACAAATTTTAGAATTTGTATTCTGATAATTTGTTACAATTTGAAATTAGAAATTTTATTAGAATCTGCACCTTAAAAATGAAAATTTAATAAATGAATTTCGAGGATAAAGATAATGAAATTTGGATTCTGATTTGCATTCTGATTAAAATAATCATCTGAACCTTTACTTAAATACATAAGAGAACGATCGCACAAGAGAAATGAGACAAAAATTAAAAATAACGGTTAATTGTACAAGGCGTTGAGGAGGGTTAAAATTATTTTAATTATAGCTTTGAAATATTATAGTTTAAAATTAGCTTTTAGAATAGATTTGTATAATTTAAAATCAGTTCTAGGATGTTGTAATTTAGATTTTTTATTGCGTTGTAAAGTTCTTCACGTAAAAGTCTGCACGAAAAATGTAACCTCCTGGGCAGTTAATTCTTCTCAGGAATCATTGTTGAAAACAGCTACATATTATTGGATTCATATGTTGTGATTGGCGCTTTATGGTCAATTTTTGCTGTAAAATTAGTACATAAATTATATATTTAATGCTGGCTGGTTATTATTTTGCTAACTACTCGTAAGTACTTGTTTCGATGCCTCATTGATGAACAAAACAAACACAGTCTTAATTATCAGTTTCTATAAGCTCAGACGATATTAGCTAATTTATCGTTATCGGTTATGGTGCAAAATTTATTAAATACCACATATATACTTAAGGCGTTAACTGTACAAATACCTTTAAAATTTACATATTCAAGACTATAGTGTTTCAAATTAAACGTCCAAACTTTAATATATAAAAAAATCCAACTTATCAAACTAAATACCTTTAAACTTTTCCGACATTCACAAAATGGAAATTATTCAAATTCTACATTTCAAATATTTTCATCTATGGATAAATTTTCATTGTGCGAACGTGTGGAAATCATGAAATAGTGATAAACTGTTATCTTTTATATCATAAAACTCAACAAGAATTCAAATAGCTTATTTTTATTTTTTTTGTCTTAAACTTAGAATATAATCTCTTATGGAATTTTCCTCTTGTGTGTACCAATATTTCTTTTGTTATATATAATATACATACATATAAGATAAAGATATAACAATGTTACGAAGAAACCAAAATGAAATAGATACAGACTAAATATTTTTCTGTTTTTTTTTTTTTCGATGGTGTACATGCGGTATATACTCCTACAAAGATATTTTGTGCTTGGTTTCAAAACTCAAAAAATAGTTTTTCCTTTAAGATAAATAAAATATGGATAAAAGTTCTTGGTTTTGGTAGGACTAAAGATAAAGAAATTAAGATGAAATTTGATCGATTTTTTTTTTTTGTGTTTCAGTGTACGTATGTACATTTCTTATTTTATTTATTAAGAATAAGATTACATACTATACTAAATTATAGATGAAATTACGTTTAACTTTACTCTTGTGCTTAATATTAAGTACATTTATAGTATGTGTACATACCTATGTATATAAATGGAATGTTTTTATACTGCTCAATTTTCTTTAACCCGATAGATTCAATTCTATAATATTTTATTGATCCCAAATGATAATTTTGTTGGGATAAGCTTTGTGTGCGTTGATGCCGCAGCACCGGTGGAGTAGAAGATTTTAATTGTGCTCGATCTGAAATCGGTGAACTGTAAAAATAATAACGGTGTACAAGCGGCTTCTGGTAGACGTTTATAATATAAAACGGAACAATTAAATCGAAAATTCGCGATACAATTTACTTACATAAATAATATATATGTATGTATATAATATATAGACAAAATTATTCTTGCATATAAATTTAATGAAAGCAGCAAGCAACAATAAAAATAAAAATCTGTGCGTTCAAACAAAGAAATTTAATATTTCTTTTCGCTTTTTGTTTTATATCTTCCAAGATAAAATTTTAAATTACTGCATAATTATCGTATTTTATTTTTAAATTTCATGGACATACATATACAATAAATACCCATAAAATAAAATAACAAATTGTTGTACATAGTCAAATTAAATTCTTCTATTAACATTTTACATATTTCCGTTATTTGATTAGACGACTCGGCCATCAGTCTATCGTTACCACATAAATTAAAATATCAATCATTTTTAATTGAATTTAATTAAATTTAATTTTAATTTTATTTATCCTTTTTCATATTATATGTAATTGACCGTCCATTTAATTAAAGATAATTCACTTCTGGTTCCGAGTTTCAAAATTGTCTCACGAACAAATTATTATTCGATTTTATTAGAAGACACTCTTCCACTAAAACTATCAATTTCAAATTTCTATATAACTATTTGTTGAATTGCTATTAAAATTTTGCGGATGAAATTTGGCCTAGTTTTTTTTTTTCAAATTATGTGTTGGTGTATGCATATGTGTTCCAAATTTTAAACAAATTTAATTATAATTCTTATCTATTTCAAATTATAATTTTATTTGAAATCTAATTAAATAAAATATGGATATATGTAAATACGCAATAGAGCATTTTAAAAGTCACGGAAGTCTTTGAAGAGAATGACGAAAATTTTCAATTTTAAAATTAATGGTCTTTCAACTTTCATAATTTGAAGAGATTTTGCGAAATTTAAAAAAGTAAGTTCAATTGATTATATTTAGATTTTATCACGTGAAATTTGAGATAAAATTGAAAATTTCTGGATGAAAACTGGATGATTTCCAACGCACATGTCAAATTTCCTCATAATCGGTTGAGAAAAAGACAAGTTCCATCGTATTTGGTCGTGTTCCAGAACTTTTTCTAAAAATCATTTATTAATCCCATTTCCAATACACAAGCCGAAATTCATCATAAATGGATGAGAAATAGGCAAGGTCCCTCATACTTTTCCATATCCCAAAACTTCACCCAAAAATCATTTTAGAATCCCATTTCCAATGTGCAAGCCGAATTTCATCATAATTGATTAAAAAATACGCAAGTTCCATCATACTTGGCCGTTTCCAGACAAACGGATGGACATTTTTTTTTGCTTTTTTAGACTCAGGGACTTTCAAAACGCAGAGAAAAGTGTTTTTGGACCAACCAAATTTTTGATCATTTTTGACAGGATTTCAATACTTTGGTCTTTTTAGACCGAAGTAATATTGTCACGTCCGTTCCAGGATAATTTGGGGTTTCAAGTGATTTATGTGCACACCGGGTAAAACTGAATATAGCACGTTAGTTAAAGCTATTGGATCGGAATTTTTCATGTCAGAACCTAATGCCGTAAGTCCTATATTTGACTTAGTTTCGAAAATATCAATGCAAAATGATTCCAGTAAAAGGTAAGAGGCAGCTATATTTTTGTATACAGAGGTCGTGAACGTAATGTTTTAGCCACATAAAGCTGTGAAGAAATGATGTAAAGAATCGCCAATTTTTTACATGTTTGAGTGTACCTAGTGTTATGAAAACCACTTGTCTCCCAGTCTGCATTACCGGATTTTTAAATCAAGATTACACCAATTTAATAAGTAACTTTCAACCGATTTCTAGACTGCTAAGTCTAGCTCGTTGTTCCTTATAAGGAAGGTTCGCTATAGCTTTTGGAAATACCTATCAATTTTCCCTGAAACAGTCTTAGTGGTGACTGGCAAAAGCTCTGTCTAGTGTTTTGTGCCAAATTAGAAGCTAACCGAATTGCAAGAGACCTCCAAAATCTCGCTATAACTAAGAGGAAACAAATCAACCGTATAATATGCCATTTAAATGAGCAGATTCCCCAGATACATTCGTATATGCTATACGAATCATGAGATAAAGAATTATCTACGAAAAGTTACAATCATCGATCAGAAAGCAATAGTCTATAATAGGTGGTACGCTTTATGTAAAAATGACCATCGAACTATAATCAATCTGTTATCCTGTAAACTCTAAACGACGAAAGCTCGAAATGAAGATTTTAATTAAATCGAACTATAATCAATCTGTTATCCTGTAAACTCTAAACGACGAAAGCTCGAAATGAAGATTTTAATTAAATACGCTGACCTCAAAAATTAAAATTCAATATGCCAACCTGTTTGGATTGAGCTTCGATTTTCCAAGCGTCACATTTTTGTGCTGTTTTTGTACAGACCTCATCAAATTCCAAATGACTGCAAAAAAATGATAAAATATTGATCGAGCCACTTGTTGACATAAATAACCACTGCTAACCCCAGCGGGTTTTGGGTCTCCAAATTCGGTGAGAATTATTATTCGTAATTACGAAAGTGGGAAATTTGCCCTCATTTCTACTTCAAATATTTGGTCACCATTCAGCTAAACATTTAGCAAACTGTTTTGCTTAACAATAGGTCGACATATTTCGATAGGTTTGAAAAATGTCTTATCTTAGAAAAGGTAATAAAGTAAAAGCATCGCATTACTGGCCAATAACACTAGATCAAATTATGACTAACATTTAGGGATTAGATTCAGGGTGACCCAAGTTGGTTCGCTCGAAATTTCTAAAGAATTTCATTAAATCTGGCGTGCTAAATGAATTGAAATTTTTCTCTTTGACAGAAAAATTGAAGCTACAATTAATAGTGTAACTTCGAATAGGTCCACCCTAAATGCCAGTGTATCCAAAGATTGAATTTTCCATAAAGAGAATGACAAAGACTGACAAAAAATTAAGCATCCCCATTACCCCCTTACACTGCGGTTTAGGAAAATGCGTTTAATGAATTAGTATGTCAACCTAACTAAACGCGTTTTATTTCACAGAGCAACTGAGCGAGTTAAAAATCGATTTGCTTAAATGCTGAAAAGAAAACTAATATTGAAGTTAGATATGACGCTAGATTCCGAATCTGGAAATTTGGACTGAAGTATTTGAATTTCGATTGGAAGAGGTTAGAAGTAAAATTATTTAAGTTTAGAAGTAAAATTATTTTTCTGCATTTCGAAAAATATTTTCAAGCTGGCCAAATCTCAAATTCAAGCTTGATGATAGAAAATATGAAATATTTATGAAATAATATTTATTTATATTCCGAGCATCTGGCAGGCTCTGACTTTCGTGTCAATCAGTCAGATATTAAAAAAATATTTTTTTTTTGGTAAATTTTTAAATATTTTGGTTTTTAAATTGTACAGCATGACCGGTAACAAAGGTACCTGTATCTTTGCCTGTTTGTTGAGCTAGTCAAAATAGTGAGGAGTATAAAATGAATCTAATCACAAATTTTTATTCAAAACCGAGCTTCGCTATCCGTTTGTTATTACTTTGAATTAAACAGAATCAAAATGGTCAACTGCCGGCCTCTTAATACGAAGGAAAACCCAAGCAGAAAAGAAAAAAACATGCAACATTATGGATGAACATATCCATCTTAGACGGTGGAGAAAAATGAATTTTTTTTTAGATAAAACTGTTATCCACCTGTCTAATTCACACACTATTGTGAATGAGTGCGCTCAAAGTAGTGTGTTTATGATGAAGTGGGTATGACTTGCGACAGTTCAAAATTCTTGTTACTAAATAAATAAATACAAATAAATATAACATGTCCAGATAACGCCAAAACTGGGCAAAACCGACATAGATATCTAGTGTAATTTTAATGTAACCATAGTGGATAAGAGTAAACCTAAATAGATTAGTGACAAAGGAGAGGATATCACAGATGGACATGATTATGACCACTGCCGTTTTGTTACGTTAAGAACCGGTACAGCAAATCTTGGCCTCACACATTTTGTCCTTCTTTCTCATGTTAATAATGCATTGATTTAAGCATGGAAGACTCTGATTAAGTTGACAATTTTCCTGTCAATATCGTATATTCCATAACGTTTCCTTCATGAACTATCAATGAACAAACGGAAAGCGGCATATCTGCTTTTTTGAAGATGATTCAGCATAAAAATCCAAAGCTTACCAGCAATACCAGGCAAATAAATCCGCAATCGTTCCTCTCCCCGCAACAATCTTACCACCTTCCACTTTCATTCACTAATGTCGCCATTGTTTCTCAGTCCATTTTACATCCACAATCCACAATCTTGTTCTTCACCGCGTGAAGGTAAACACAATGGTTAAAGATAATGTGAATTGTTACTTGAATCTGATGTTGAAAGACCAGCACCTTTCACTCTTTCAAATAGACGGAGAATGTTCAATCTATAATCACGAGGTGTTTCAGTACCATTACAATAAACGAATAGGGTACGTAACTGGGTTTATTTCATGAAAATAACATCATTACGCATATGCCCCAAAATGGGTTGAACCATTACTATCTATTTGCATTTGAAAATTTTTGATTCGGAACTTTACTTTAATTAAAGTCAGTAAATTATTGTTTAATTCTCTAAATGCCTTATTCGTTTGAATTATACCGAAGCCTATTATTTTGGTTACGGCCGGACAACAGAAGCTTGGGGGTTCCCAGACTAATTTTTTTTAAACTAACATGAAAATGATGATACCTATACGATACGTTTACATATAAGAAAATCGGTTGTTCTCATCAAAAGAAACCCGCTAACTTTTTACGTTTAACTTGTCCAGTTCATTACAAGTTTTAATTTTGTAACAAGTTTGATTACGAAATTTTGTTTTTAATTGATGAGTGCTCGCAATGAAACGTTAAATTAATCATTGTCTGTGAATCGAGCCTTTCAATAAAATTATTCGCCGAAGAATTTAAACAATAAATTGTAAATTTCAAACAAAGTTGACATTCTGTAGTATTGTCTGAACCGTCAAGGATACTGGCAGACGTATTTTGTAAGAGTCAAGTAACCGCAATTCAGTAAGTTATTGGCCCACAATAATCATTATCATCGTAATAATTTGTTTTTTTTTGGCGAGTTTGATCTATAAGAACTAACATAAGACATGATTTAACAACGGTCCTTAAAATTTAGTAAGCGATACCAGCTTTCGCAACTGGATTACTTACGCTTTAAATTTATTTAAATATAGTCAAGTCTTATTACAATTTTAATTAGGCAAAATAAATATGCCGTACTCTGTGTTTAATTACAGATGAACTGTCCGAACAATTTCAGCACCAAAAAGTAAGGGAGGAATAAAATAGCCCTTAAACTATTTATTTCGTAAATCGATCCAATCTGCTTAGTTCAAACTATTTGGAGAATAGCTTGTGGTAACTATGATGTGGTTTCCGTATTTTTTACTTGCAAGCGGATGAACTGGAGATTAAGCAAACGAAAATGAAAAAAATATCCATGAATTCTCAAGTCAAAACCTAGGTTCAAATGGTACACAATATAATGATTCTAAACTTTACTTTTTTCAAAAGCTTACCAATTGCCCAGTTCCCTAAAATAGTAATGAAAATTAGTAGTAGACAAATTTTACGTCAATCCGTATATTGACGTTAAAGGTGCTTAAGTTGGCGGCCTGAGCACATTGAGCAATAAATTCTTATGGGATCATTCTACGATCTATTTCTAGTGAGCACTATATGTCGCAAAATAATTCAGACCATCCAAGTGATTTGCGCTATAGGTGCTTATGTGTTGGACACATTTTATTCGATAAACACTTTAACTGCTGGTGGTCAGGGTATTGAATGCCGGAAGTGCCGGAATCAGTTAAAATGCACCACACACGTATACACTACAGTGCCAATCACAAGAGGTAACCATAAAAAGTGCCGGAATCAGTTAAAATGCACCACACACGTATACACTACAGTGCCAATCACAAGAGGTAACCATAAAATAAAGAATAAAAAAGAATTAAAATTGACATACAAATATTTTTAGGTCGAAGCATAATGTTGAATCTATACTTTGCTTAAGTTAAAATCGAACAAATGGGCAATTTTATTAAAACCGGCTAAATTATCAGTACTCGGTTGGGATGACTAGGTAGTTCTTTAGTTAGTATGAAATAAAAACAGACCTTTCTTATTTTGAGTCTTAGCTGTTTTTGACGTTTTAGGTTGGTTATGATCATTTTAAAAAATTTTTAGGAAGGAATTAATTCTCGATTTACAAAACTAATTTGATAGACAAATTTTACATTGGTTAATCGCTAATGATTATACGTCATGTACTAATAAAAAATACATGAGATTCTAAGCGTCATCTACAAGAAATCGAAAGTAATATGAACATTCAATAAATACGGACTATTTTAGCTACGATTTTGAATTAGGCCTTGTTGTCCAACGAGACTTCGCAGAAAATCGCAGATAAGTCTATGAAATAGTTATTTGCAGAAAACAAACTTTTCACGCGATCAAAAATATGTCGCAACAAGATTTGACGAAATTTTTTTTTTTTTAAATTAAACAGCTGTACGTTATAAATAGCTTGTTAACAGCCGTAGGCCGCTGTTCTTGTTTTTACTTAAACAAATTTTATCAAATTTAAAACAAATATGATTTTATTGTCTAGGCGACTTTCTCCAAAGACATTTATTGAACGGCTACTCTGTTTATTTAACTCAAGATCTATTTTACAATATAACAATTCCGCTTTTGCAAGCCAAACAAAACCTTGACCAAACATGTATTTCAATTCTGTATAGTACTTTTGGCTACACAAAGTCTGACGAACCAATAACCATAAATCATTTCGATATAATAAAAGTAACCGATCTTTTTAAAAATTTCTGATATTCGTAATATAATTAAATAAATAAAATTTTATTATTTTGGCGCACATTTTGATTGATTTATAGAACTTACGTCAACACAATTTGAATAAATTTCCTTATTTCCATAAATTCAATTTCAACTGATCTTGTATTCGTTTGAAATATTCATACAAATATATACAAAACAACGAAATTTGACCTTTTCCAATAAAAAAATATTGTGCTGCCCAATATGGCTAATGAACGTATTGCCATTGAAATTTTACATTCGATCTCGAATCTAATTTAAATTATGTTCATATATAATAATAAAATCGTTAATTACATCATATATAATCGAGTGACGATCATATCATGATCATGATCATATTGGTTTAAATTAATTTTAATTAAAGATGATTCACTGAACGCGGCATAATTTTTATAGTGCAATAGCCATTATATTAAGTCATGATTGCAATCATCAAAGTGTTATTATGAATTTTAATGTTTCCTACTACGATCGAATGTTTATATGGTGTGACAGAACAATTATACGGTCGTATTTTGATTTTTTTTGAAATTAATAAATTAATTCAGTGTATTGTGGTAATCGATAAGTGATCGTTAGTTTATTGTTTTGATGCAATAATACATGTTACAATGGACTTTTGGAAAGGTTTGATTGCTTGGTAATTATAACTAGTATTTTGTACATGTGAATTGGCTTCCGGGTTAAAATTATACGAATGACTCATAAATAACGGTATATACAAAACTTTCATACCAGATGATCAACCTGTTGAATCATACTGATATACAGACCTAATTATTGTGAAATTTTCTCCCGTTCCTGCGCGCGCATGCGCATCTACAATAATTATGGCATGAATCAAAAAAATATTTATAAAATTACAAATGCTAATAAGAAAACCTACTTAACCTTCACTTTTGAATTTTTTTTTTTTTTTTGTTTTATAAATAATAACGTTATTAAAATGATTCATATATTAACGTAGTTGTGATTCATCTTGTAATAAATGACAATTATGTGTATTGTCTGTCTGCATGTACCGTCGTCTTATCTCAGCTGGAAGAATGTATAATGTAAAATAAAAAGGTTTGCATTTTATTTTTGTATTCATCTCTAGGTTGATTGTCAATTTCCCATTTTTATATTTATTTTTTGTAAACAATTTTCATTTTTCATTTCCTCAATTCAATTTCAATTTTCAAGCGTTTCAAATATGTTTATACAACATGGAAAAAAATAGAATAAAAAAATTGTCGTTGGTTTTTTTTTTAATATTGGGTGTGGAAAAAAATGTTTGATTTAAAGAAATTATGAGAAATTCGAATGATCAGGTCTAGACAAAAGTTAAGTGTTTTTTGTAATTTGTATAGAGAGTAGTGTGCATGTAATTATGAAAGCGGCTCTTATATTGCCGCAAGCTAAAAAAACTTGTATATATTAATTCCATGTGAGAAAACTTAATCGGTGATTCAACCTCAAACCGCATTGCTACTTAATTTCTAAAACTACTTACATTTCACAATGATTCATTCGCAATTTCCGTCAAAAACTTTTGCTGTTTATATATTTTATTTTAATTTTGCTTACTTGAGTGCTAAATCTAACATCTTAATTTTTTTTTTTTTCTTAACAAAACCCAAAACAGTGACATCAACCGTTTTTACGCCATATATCTCTTTAAAATCCCCAATGAACGAGTATAAAGGTAAAAAAAAAAAAAAAAATTATGACTTTTGAATGTTTCTATTTTCATTGTGAAACAAACAGATTTCCATAACATCATCAAATTTATGCTTGTTACACAGAAAATCGAATTTGCCGTTTATTGTCACAAATTTTCTCCCCATTCGTAACAAAACAAAAAAAAAAAAAAATAGTAGTGAGATTATTATTGTTATTGAACGGAAGAAGATGAAGGTACCGATGTAGGAATGGTAAGTAAATGATGATAGTATCATTTTCCAATTTCGTATACGCTTGGTTCGATATCATCAAAGGACACATAAAATGTGCTCTATTTAGAGCTGTGATGTAATAATTTTATACGTATACAATTCGGAATTTCCATATTCAAATTTTTTTTTTTTTACTGTGTTACTACACTGCTGTTCAATTATAATTAACTATATAAAATTGGAAATGTACTAACATCAATTGGTGAAAATCGGGGCAAAAGAAAAAGATTTCATTTTCTTTCGATTTAGTAGAATATTTATAAGTATAACAGATTTTCCATTTATACTTTAATGTGAAAAATATTGATTTTATATGTTAAATAATGTGTCGTATAAATAAGTAAGTAGTAAGTGTTATAAGAAGAAAATCAAATTATGTATTGGGGAATATTTTTTTGGGAAAACTAGCTGTGGAAATAAAATGAAAATTTTCTTCGTTTTTTTTTTTTTTTTTGTTTTTTTTTGTTAACACAAAAAGGTGTTGTTATTCGATATCGTTCGCAGTTCTATATTGTGTTAGTATATGATGGGCTTATTAGTGATTATGTTTTTATTGTCGATTTTCTTTAATTTGACAGAATTTTTCTTTTTCATTGCCAGGAGAGGAGAGGTAATCAGATTATTTTTTATTCATCAGTAATTTTATTTTTGTGTTGGGTGGCAATATTTCCTATTGTGGATTTGAATAAGAATGTTTTATATTTTTTTAAGTTTAAAAAAAATTAAATCTTTCAGTCCCTGAGCACGATAATTTCGATTGGCATGTATCCATGCTCGTGAAAACAACACCTAGAAAAATTTTACTGCACCAAAGTTGTTTGATTTCCAGGAGTTTCCTATGGGTCGCTATGTGCTTAAATATTTATACGTTTTCATTATTATTGTGAATATTATTAAACGCCAGATTTTAAACGATATGTTTAAAAAATAAAATACCAACGAATATAACCTTCTCTTTGTTATTCCCGTAAATGTGTGTAGGATTCCCCGCTTAGCCCTAAATCGCCCCTAAGGTTGCACATAACTTCTCTTTGAAACCACTGTAGCTATTTCTGTACAGTCCTAATTATGTTCCTAGCCACCATACCTAAGTAGCTAAACAAGTGTTTGCAATTTAGGTGATATTTCTCAGACACTTTACTGTTGAATATAATTGTGAGAGTTTTTGACTTAATCGATCTACCAACAGAAAAAGAAAATATACTGATCAAGAATAAAAAGAATATTGGTAGCTAGCAATTGTTACATGAGCTAGATGTAGACGAATGAGTTAATCAAATCTGTCACAAAAATAAGCTACATGCATTAGCTGTGTTTTTATTCGCTATCTGGAGCCACAATTGAGAGCCGTCATATAAAAATAGCTCCCGATAGCTTCTCCATTTAAACCGGTAGAACTAGGGCTGTTTTCGAAACCAATACTTATTTCATACTTATTTGTGGAACCTTACTTATTACACACGAAATTAATTTGATTAAGTCCAGAGTTATTCCACAAATAAGTATTCGTTTCGAAAACAGCCTAAATATCTTTAATATCAAATTTTCACTGAGGAATACTACTAATGTGAAATATAATTTTCTAATAAATAGCACGTCAAATTTAAATTTAGGTATAGAAAATTGGCTGCTCCTTATTGTATCTATCGGAAGCGAATAAAACAGCATAGCTAATATTAAACAAGAAAGTACCTTGTATGTATCCTGTGTTTCACAGGACTTAACAATTCAGGGATACCTCATCGATTGTTGCTGACTTACTTAGTGGCAAGGCAGATAAATAATCACCTCTCCTAAATCTGTCGACAATTTCTTCTAAAATTTTCTTCTTCGTTCAAAAACCTATTTTTACCTTGAATTGATTTTCAAGGAGATTTCAAATCTCAACCAGATCAAATCATATAGGTACGCATTGACGGTAATTCTGATTTTGTATCATTGCTTGTATTTAAGTTTTTTGCATTTTGTAATGATCCACAGTGCGGCTCCGTCTAGAATGAAGCACTGAGTAAAGAATTATATGAGCCAATTCTCACGTTGCTCACATAATTTTGTGATCTGTGATAAACTGTGACAAATGGTATAACTTTTGAGAAAAGAAATTTTAAACGCTGTGGATGCTCTCTCAACGGAAAATTTTCAAGGATTTTCAACACTATAGCGATGTATGGGATCTAATTGTTAAATGTCGAAGATGAAAAGTGGCGTGTTCAACACGTTTCAGTTAAGTCTGTAATTTGGTCGATTGAGAGTAGAAAATTTTATATTGCTAAAATCTATCACAGAAAGCCACTAAATTGAATATATCGGTTTTATACTATTTGATAACTATGTTGAGAAGACTGAAACTATTTGAGTAGAAATAGAATTTAGATAAATTTTGAGTAATTTCAAACGAATTTTCTATAGAGAATGTGACATTTGAATGATTTTAAACAGTATTAAAATGCGCATGTTGTTTTATTTTCCTGCACCAAGTATTTATTTATTTATTTTTTATTTTTGGAAACTTCCTGTTTTAAAAGTTTATTGCGTCTATATCACAGCAACGTTACCAATTTATAACCTATTCATACGTCTTCCAGAATTCCTGTTTCCGATATAGAGTTTTTACATCTGGGAATGATTTTTTGTCGTTTTTTTTTAAATTTCCATATCAACATGTTTAAAATTTTTAATTTAAATTAATTAATCTCTGTCGTGTATCTGTTTAACAAAAAAAAAACAAAAATATTCAAGAATTTTAAAAATACTTTATAAAACCAACCCTATCGTTTATTGTGTACGGCATATTGTATTCATAATTTATAATACCACTCCTCATCGCTATTTATATACATACATACTCATATGCGAGTGTGTATAGAATCTTTACTCTTTCTTAGCGGCGGTGCTTTAATATTTATTTATCAAACAAACATATACGATGTTCTTACGGTATTTATGAATGAATTATTTACTTTCGAAATTTAATTATTATAAAAATTGAACCTATGACCTCAAAAATTTTTTGAATTTGTATAAAAGTTTCGGCTTTCTTACATTGCTTACAAAATGTTGCAAAAAAATTCCATAAGGAAATGTTTCAAAATTTCCATTGCCTTACAGTTACATGTAACTTTCAAAATTTTATATTTCACATATCCACTATGTACGTCTTTAAATTAAAATACTGTTTATGACATACGTGACAACCTTGAGGTATAAAACTTGACTTTTGTGTGTTGATTTTTACACAACAAATTTTATTTACTTATTTTTATAAAAGCAAATTGTTTTTTATTTGATTTAAGAATTAACTTTGAGAAAATATACAAAACATAAAATTTTATGAATGCAGTATATTATCTACAACTATTCGAGTACGCACATCTCAATTATTATTTTATTTTATTTCGATTTGACTGAGTTATACATCTGCCTTTTACACGATATCCTTCAATAGTCAAATTTATTATTTTATTTTTTCGTATTGGATTCACAGTGTAGAGGTATCTACCTAAACGTAGACATGTACAACGAGAATTCTAAACCAAAAAAAAAAAAATAACTTATTGATATTCAACATTCGAATTACAAAAGAATATAAACGAAATGTTGTATCTCATGAGAATTGGAAGCAATAAAATCAAAATCAATTTACTGTGATTTATATTTTTGTGCGGTGCGCGAATTTCCAAAAATGTATAAATCAAAAACGAACGAACGAATTTTCATTATACGCTGTACTCGAGCTGTAACCAAATTAAATATTTTAAACGTGACCGCATTGTAATTTTGAACTTATGTATATACGTTTTTATGATTTTGTTCCAACTAGGCCACTGAATATTACATCTAAGACAAGTAAAAAAACTAAAAAATTATGAAATTGCATAATTATGTACATATATAATATGAAGAACCCAAATACTCTACATAATAAGTTGCACCATAAGTTAGTTGTACATAAGGTCAAAAAAGCAAACAAACTATAACTATTAACTCCATTCTCAACGAAAGAATAATAAAGTTTTTTTTTTTCTTATACACAACGGTAAACATATTATTGTATTTTCTTCTTAGCGTAGATATTCTTATGTTGTTGACTAAGCAACAAAAAAAAAAATGTAAAATCTGCTTGCAAACAATGCCCCCCCCCCCCCCCCCCCAAGATATTCTGAGTATGATGTGAACATATTATTTTGATGAACACTATTAAACTCCATTAATCGATAAACCTCATTTTATAATACTTACAAACGTACATTTATATACAAACACGGAATCGATAAATAATTGATCAAATTACCACATGACAAAAGATCGCCATCAACAATAATAGACAAATTTGTACACAAGTGGATATAAAATATCGCGATCATGTACTTTACGATTTTTATCTCTACTATTTTAATGAAATTTATTAGATCGTGATCTATTTTATATTTTATGTATTTCTTAAAGATCATGGCCATAATTTTGTAAACGAAGACAATTAGCAAAGTTCTAGATCGGTATTGATGATATACCAAATGGGTATACAGTTTTATAATTTTAATTAGTCATCGTATTTAATTTAGATGTGTCTTTAACGTAATTAATATACTTAAATGTTTAATTGTCCAATTATTTGAGTTTTTAATCTTAAAATTTTGCTTAAGTATAGTGTTTAAAACGAAATTGGTTTTTGATTCGCCGATTACGACCTAATTTGCTTTGGTAAACTTTTTCAAGGTAAGATTTTCTGTTTTGACCTTAATTTAAAAAGACCGGAAAATAACTGTAAGAATTTTATTTAATTAAAAATTTAATAATTTTAGTTTTACACATCCGTGTATTTCCGCTCATTCGCGAATTTTAAGTGATTCTCAATTGATTGATTGTTGTCAATATAAACAAAAATCCCACCGTCTAGAACTAATTACAAACAACCTTTTCAGTCTGCTTTCTGCTATAAAACTAGAAAAATTTGTTCGAACTCTAAACACCATACTTCAAATCATTCAAAAAGAATGTTTTCTTGAATGAAAAAAAAAACATCCGTCGAGTTGGTAATGTCCTGCGTCTCATAACCAAACCCAATTTAATTTTACTTTTACCTAATTTACTTTTAAGATAATACGGTTAGAATTGAGCACACATTTTAATAGATAACAATAAAAAATATCGGAATTATGTAAAATAAAATACAGAAACTGGTAAACCGAAAAATTCTTTCAAAGTAACCGTACTGACGATTTTATCGCAAAGACGTATAGAAATCCAACCAAAACGGTTAACTGAGTACGTTAATTCAATCGGCTAATGTAGAGAAGTGGCAAAGATGCGGTCGGTCTTGAATTCACTCTTGCAAAATGTGTTTTATTAGGTATGACTGTTATTTTCCCTTCGATCAAACAAAAACAACCGAAATTCTAAAATTTCTCGAATGAAAGAAATATTTTTTTTTGTGTTCTACATTTGAAAAGTTTCGTTACATTTGCTCCTAGATTTCATGATCACTGATCGTTTTCAACTAGAGTTGGTATTCGCTAGGCGTTCCGATTTCAGAGGGATTGTCAGGTTTTAAAAAAAGTTTTTCCGAAAAAAAAATGATTCGTTGAGTTATGAAATTTTTGACACTACTGCTTCCCGTTGGAGGTATTAACCATTGATTGCTTGGCAAGCTTGATATTTTCTTGATTTTCCAGAATTTCTGCTTACTTCAAGAATATTCGTACCATTGGTAGCCAAAGAGAATATGCTTTTAGATTTCAAACTTTGCAGACAAGTTCGTTAAGGTACTAGGACCTTGAATAAAAAAAAGTTTACCAAAATAGGTCGGGCGCTCCTCCTTCTGCGAGTGGAGAAAAGTGGGGCATAATAGTAAATAATTTCGTGTAAAACGAAGAGATGGAGGGGTTTTATTATTTTTTTACGTATACCTTCAACTTGTAATTACACGCAAATCTGCTAGTCATATAACTTGTTATTTATTATTTATAACCCAGATTTACCAAAGAAAGTGATAAATAGTGGCGAACCTGTTTAAAGGGACATACCATTATCAGACATTAATACTGAAATATATTATAGGTTGCATTCATAACAGTCTCGAAATTTGCAATCTCATATATACAAATGTATGTAATTAAGCAGTCACTTTAATAAAACCAATGTAAAATTGAGGCTAGAAAATTTGAGGTTCATAATATGATACATCAAAAAACTCAAATCACTTGATAATGAGATATTTACCTACACCGAAGCGGTTAATTCAATTACAAAGGTTATTTTGGAATAACTAACCAAAGATATTATTATATAACACGGAGTGGTTTCTAGTCTATTCCTACGATTAATCATGAATTTCGTTTCAAAATCTTCAGTAGTTTTCGAATATAAAGTGATTTTTCCATGCAAAGTAATTTTTCGTATTCGCATAAGTAAATAGAAAATTAAAATTGCCAACATGTCTGTAAAGTTTGTAGTTTGTAGGAATTGTTTCCCTTTTTGTATGTCTATTTTTGCTGAACTATTTGGAAAGATATTATAAATTTTAGAGACTTATTATATTTTTCGAGATTAACGTGATGCGTAGTGTTGAGAAGGGGAAACATGGTTATCGGAACAAAAAAATATATCAGCTGTATTCAATAAATAACCGACAAGTTTTATTTCGTTGCCTAGCCCTGTTGAGGACCTCTTAATATTTTCGAGAGAAATCGATATTATCTTCCGAGATATTTTTTTAAAGACGTTTTCAAGATTGTTTTATTATTCAATATTCATCGTGTCGCACGAAAATGCTGTTTGTTATCAATATTTTTCCAGACTATATTGGAGATATTACCAATATTACAATATTCCAAATTTCGAGATTATATTGTTTAAATTATTCGAAAATATTTAAGACCTAACGAGGCTTTTTACAGGTATTTACGAGATCTTTATCGGAAATGAAATTTTAAGGTTAATTAGAAAGGGAAACTAGAACGATTTTAACTGATATACCTCAAGCGCAGTTAAACCAAGATAATGAAGGGTGTTACCACTTGAAAAAAATATATTTTACTGTGACTGTCTTGAAGTTTATTATAGTACGGTACAAGAGGAGAATATCTCTCATGCACCTAGAAACTGGTGTTAAATAAAAATTTTTTGATCTAACTCAAAATTCATACAACGTAAATTTCTTCACCGGCATATAGTGGCATTGTTAGCAAAGAATCACAAATTACAATTGCACTATGTAATTTCGGAGTAATTTGTTTTTTTTTTTTTTTCGTCTTTTTAATTTCCGCAGTATGAAACAATTGGTTGGTAATAACCACGAACATCAACTTTATAAATCTTTTTAGCTAGATAAAACATTAAGCCAATAACAAACAGACAGAAGCAAATTTCACAAAACAAAAACTCAACAATAATACATAAAGAATCCAAATAAGCAACAAAGTACTTTCTTCTTTTTAGGTCAATAAACGTAAGATTAAAAAAAAAAAAAAGTTTTTTTTATAATTTCCTCCATAAAAATAAAAACCAACAACTCTGCAAAATAAATTAAAAAATCTTTTTGTTGTATTATTTATAGTTAAGTTTATTTATTATCAGCAAACTTGGATAATAATAATAATAAACTTTAACAGCAAAATAATCAATTACGGTGCTTTTTTGTGTAATTTCTCGCGAGGAGACTTCAAATTGAAGAGAAAAATCTAAAATTATTGATTTAATCGATCGATCATTAATCCAACACACGTTTTAACTGTTATATTCATAATATTGTTGAATATGACGAAAGAACATAAATTAATATGCAAGACTAAAAATCATTTATTCATAATTTTTCCATTTGAATGTGGATTCCGTCATTTCGTGCTTCCGTTAAATAAATAACAAAAAAAAAAAAAATAAAAAATGTTGGAATTGTATGAACCTCATACAAAACTATTTTCAAATATTCATTATTCAAATCACTTGCATGCTACAAAAATATACTATTGTAGTTTTCATATGTATACGATGATTGGGTGTGTTAAAATTTTATTTAAAACACTTTTCGCATTTATTCCAAGCAAATAATGATGATTTTACACTTGTGAGCAATGCATAGAAATCATGAGCCATTTTAACTAGTATATGCTGAAGTTTAAACAGTTTAGATGAGTTTGGGGGTTAAATATAACGAATAATACCACCGAGACAGTTAATAAAATCTAAAATGGTTAAAGCCAGCTAAATTTATAAATCATCCGCAGAAGTGAGTCCTGAATAATATAACTATATTTGCAGCTCGAAATACTCTGAAATGTTTGATTCCAATTTATAATTTTTGATGCTAATGTTTGTTACAAAAAATTGTTTTTGGTTTCTAATTTAAATTTAACTAGAATTGCCTCTAAAACATAGACAATAAAAAAAATTGCCATTAATTTGAAAGAAAAAATTCTATATTCTGAAAATTTGCAGTTTGCAACAGTCACGAAAGACGTTTTAACCCTTTGTACTTCAACGGTGAGTCTAACTCACCACGATATTTTTTGCATCAACTTCTACGGTGAGTCTCACTCACCATCACAATATTACAATTTACATAGTTCAACATACTGTTCTATTGTTTTTTAATTAATTAATAAATTTTGTGTCAAAAAAAAAAAAAAACTTCTATAGTAAAATTTTAAATAAATATTTATAAGATTTTTTCTTTAAAATTATATGATTATGGAGTTGGTGGTAGCCCTGTAGCAAAATACCTTGAAGCACAAAGAGAAAATTTTAAAATTCTAAAGATAAATAAAATATGAAGTATTTACAATTTAGGAAAATTCAAAATTTTCAGGATTTCTCAGAGCTATCTATGTTTTGATGTTAAGATTTTTAAAATTATAGACATTAAAGATATTTTGAAAATTAGTTTAAATTTCTCTTAGTTGTAGAAATTTTGCAAAATTCAGGAAATTTGAAAATATAAAAAAGCCAATTTTTAAAGTTTTAAAAGTAAGTTTTTAAAGTTCTAACCTGTAGAAACTTCAGAATTTTTAAGGGCATACAATAAAAAATTTATTAGAGTTACTTCTAAATTATGAGAATTCCAAATTTTCTTCAAATGTAAAAATAGTTATAAAATAGTTTAGATTCTGAAATTTGTCTAACAATTCTGAGAATAAAAAAGGGTTATTCTAAAAGTTCGTCAAATTCAGACAATTTCTGAAATTTCGGCAGACGTAAATTTCAAATTTTTTAATTTGAATAACAGTGGAACTTGTACGCTCAAGTCCAAGTTTACAGTTTCTCAAGTAAAACTCGCTCGGTGAGACAGACAGACATCTTATTTTAACGGACATCTTGTTTCGTTCCATCGATGTCCGTTCAAGTGTGAGAAACGATTATTAGTTTGCATTAAGCAGTGTCGAAGCTTTCTGAGGTTTCATACCAAGAAATAAATATATTGTACGTTATTATTAGGTATCTTCTTTATTGAATAAGGATCACTCAAGGTACGTGATACATTTCTGGTGAAAAAATGTACACCATTGGGGTTAGGTAAACGATTTGAATTATTCTCAACTCGTACAAAAATTTAACCAGGGTCACCAACACAATGTAACCAAAATGGTTGACAGGACAAAAATATGACCGGAGGGTTAAAAACATTGGAACCAATTCGTTACGTATTCAACTTATTTAATTAACTTTATGGTGTACATTTGTGTACATGTATCGTGTATGCATCTTGAGGTTGTCTTAATGTAAGCGGATTGCGTCGAAATTTCATAGACTTCTCACCGAAACCAAAATTTCGAATTCCTAAGTTATATCATGAGTATAAAATGATGTGAGTAAAGAAGTCTCGCTCTGACTGATGTAAAATAATGGTACACCTCTCGCTTGCTGCATTTAGGCTGACTAAAAATTTATTAATTCATTTTTTGCAGGAAACCTTCAACGCATGCGATACGGTGGAATGAATTGACGTTTGTGTCATTTACGTGTATTCTACAAATATTCCAATAGTATAATGTTCGATCCGGTTTATCTTACCTCATCAAGAACTTTAAAACAACCAGTTTATATTAAATTTGAATACTCTCTCTTATAAGTTGAAAAAAAGTTTTTTGCCGCGAACCGCTCGATTATGAAACGAACTGAACGAGGAGGCCTTATTTCAAAAGAAAATAACCGTTGGCGTTGGCTCAAGACTACTTACATTTGGGTCGATTTGACTTAGGCACCTTCATAAAGGTCACCAAATTTATAATGTTGACAGTTTTTTGACAATTACCCAAATTGCCCAGCAATAAACCAGTGAAATCGACGTTTGTCAAAATTTAGTAAATCGTTCGGAAATTGTAATTCACGAATTCTTGCACTTCCTACTAATGGAAACTTTTCGGTATTAAGGGAATATTTTCGAATGGGTACAAAGCATGCGAAATTATATCCCAATATACACAAAAATGTCAATATAACATTGTTATCAAAAGGTAGTAAGTCTTTTAAAATGAAACACAAACGGCTTATTATTACTTTTTAATTTTTGTTGAATGTTAATTAATTCTTGTAATTTCTAAATTCAACAAAAGAACATTCAACAAAAATTAAAAAGTAAAATTAGCGTTCACAGCTTATGTGATTGTCGTGAAGAAGAAAAACTTGTAATTGAATTTATCTGTATTAGTACGATTCGCTAGTACATAAAGCACAGGACATTCTGTATATATAGAATGTAAATTGTGGTATAGTCAGTCCAGTCAGGATTGATTTTTTCATAATCATAAGCTCATCAGTTCGAAACTGGATTAAATTCTCTTACAATCTTCTAAACATATTAAATTAAAAAAGGCTTATTATTCTCACCCCCTTCAAACAAAGTCCCTGTAGCGGTTTTTAGAGTTTTGGGAATAGTCAGAAGTGAGAAGGAACTAAATCAGGAGAACAGAGCGGTTGCGGGATGATATGGGTTGAATTTTTGGCCAAATAGTCACGTACATCGTGATGCAAAAGCCAAGAGTTGTCTGCCCAAAACTGTCACCCAAACGATATTTTTGTGATGTCAACAAGATCTCCAATTGTCAATCGACGATTTTTCAAAGCTAAATCCTTCACTTCCTCGACGTGGTTTTCATCGGTAGATATCGAAGGACGGCAAGAACGTGCTTCGTCTTCAACGTCTTCTATGCCTAATTTGAACAACTCATACCAGTTTAAAATAATCGCTCTGGATAGTTGTGACCTAAAGCCTTTTTCTAAAACTTTTAACGTTTTCGAAGCCGAAATTCCATTTTCGAGGCAAAATTTGATGCAAATTCTTTGCTGAACTATTTTTAAAAATCGCAAAATGAATTTTTTAAAGTAAACAAGCGTATTTCATGAACTATTAATCTTTCTACTTTTTGATCACAGCAGTATTACATAGATTTTAGATTTACAAAATTAATATAAAAAATCATTTCGAAATTATTTTTTATAACTAAACTTATAATAAAGTAAAAAGAATTCCTAAAACATAAGGTGACGTATCGCAAAAACATTTGTGCTTGACCTTATTGAGAATTGCTATATTGCTTTGGAAAATTTACACAATAAAATTTTAAAATATATAAAATAAAACAAAACATATTTTAGGAAAATAAACATAAACAATTATCAAAAATACCTTCAACACACTATGAAATTTGACACAATTACAGAGTAGTGAATACAAAACTCCGAATGATTCAAGAATAGGGTATTTGGTTGTAAGGACTGTATCGAAAATAAAGTATCCACAAAAAAATTTAGTTTTCTTTGGCTTGCACTAATTCTATGCTAATGGAAAAGTGCCGTTAGATAGAATAGTTCTTTGTAAATAAATATTGCGTTTGATTTTAATAATTTGTTATTCAGTTGTAATTATGCCACGAATTAAAGAAAAAGTGCATAAATGTATTTTGCACACGTGGTGCACTGAAAAAGGTGTTTGGTTTAGAAATTTAGCAAAGCGCGAAAATATAAGTAAAGATGCAGTGAGAAAAATAATTAATAAGTTTGGGGAACATGGTACGATAAAGGATTTACGAAAACGCGGTCGAAAACAAGGTCCCAGCAATCTTAAATTAGACGCCAAAATTGTAAGTGAAATTCGCGAAAATAAATCAATGACTGTCAAAGATTTATATGGGAAACTAGGTACTAGTGTTGGAATGATCCAGCGGGTAAAAATAAGGCATGACTTGAAAACATATAAAAAATGAAAAGTTCCGAAACGAAATGAAAAACAAAAAAATGTATGACAAAACCATTCACGAAAACTGTATGACGACGGTCTTGGCATATGGACGATGAAACATATGTCAAAATGAAAACAAAGCAAAATCCGCCAAATTCACCAGAACTTAGACCAATTGAAAGATATTGGGCAATTGAGAAGCGTTACTTGAAAAATAATATTGAAGTAACCGAAAATTTAACAGAGTTCAGAAAAAGTTGGTCCAAAGCAACCAGAAAAATTAATAAAACTACTGTGCAGAACCTAATGAAGCGCATCAAAAGAAAAATTCGCAGTGTATTTAGAAAATAATTTCTCAAATGTTTTAAACATAAAATCTTCTAATTAGAGGTCTACTTTACAATAAAACATCATTTTAGAATACTTAAAATTGTTTTTTGTGTTTAAAATTTTTTGTGCATCTACTTCCTTTTCGATACAGTCCTTATGTGGAATTTCACTTACGGAAATACCAATTAGTAAGGGAATTTTGACAGATATCCACATGTGGAATTTGAGAATAAGGCACCTGACCTGAGGCCCTATTCTCGAATTCCACATCCATTTTCCACATGTGGACATATTTATATAAATGGAATTTTTTCGGTATTAAGGGAATATTTCCGAATGGGTATAAGCAGGTGGAAGAAATTCCCCATATAGGAAAATGTCCATTCCCCATTTGTTTTATATACGAATTACAATTTCCGAACGTTTCGATGAATTTTGACAGATGTTCGCTTGTGGAAATTGAATGTAGAATTCGAGAATAGGGGCCCTGGTAAGCACGTATGATCCAGTTGGGAACCCTATAATTAAAATTCAAACTGATGTGGTTGCTGCTCCATGATAGTAAGCGTTGTTCGCTTCGGCAACCGTTTTCAAAGAAATTTACCCCAAAAATGAAACCAGTACAAATTCAAAGAGAATTCAATAATTACAAAAACAACAATTGTTTTATTTACATACAACGCATCATATCATAACTATAATTGGCGTTTACAACCAGCACATACAACCAATTATATATCGTCGCCTATATCTATACAAATGTATAGGAAATCGTTTTATATTAGAATCACGATTCGCCGATTAAAATACACGTATATACATTTTGTCAATCAGAATTACCATTTATTGTTTAAACATTGAGAATAGCTATTGTGTATCCAAACTATAAATTGTTATCTCTCGATATATTGCACATCTATAGAATAACATTATATGGTGTTATAAAGATATAAACAAAAAACAATAAATAAGATCATAATACATACATAAATTGTGAAAATTATATTCATAATTTTTCTCTTTGCTGAGTATTAATTGTGTGCGCTATTTTGTAAATTTTCCATAAATTATAAAAAAGCTACATTCACACACATCCATATTATATATGTACGTATATAAAGACTTAAACACAAGAATTTTCTTTTATCAAAATTAAAAATACTTGAGGCAATAAAATAGAAGATTACATGGCAAAAAAAAATCCACTTTAATTTTCTCTCTTCATTACTTTTTAATAACTTCAACAGTGTTATGTACATACTCAGAGTGTGTTATGTTTATATTATTATACATACAACATGAATTTTAAATGTTTCAATTTTCCATTGCTTGTCATACACACATAGCAAAATTTACATATCTTAAATTGAAAATTATAAACTTTATAATTTTTCATTTCTAAAAGTTAATTTTTTTTCTTATTTTGGTTTTGTCTTGTGTGATGAATTTTATTTATTTTTTATTATTTTTTTTTTCTGTTTTGCCGTAATTAATAGAAAAACAAAATTGAAATTTTCACACCTTATCCTCAAATATTTATTTACACAATATATTATTATAATAGGGAAAATGAGGGAAATAAATTTACCTGTTGTTGTTTTTTTTTTTTATTTTTATTAGTGTGTAATTTAAATTGTGATTCTGTACAAGATTGCGTCTGTGTATTGTTTGTATAGAAAAACAAAAATAACAAAAATTTAATTTATATTTTCTAATCATCTTATTCTCCTTCTTCTCGCACAAAACAACTCGTAAAATGAATAATTAGGAAATATAAAATTAATTACCATTGTGAAAATTTAGTAAATAAGAGTATATCAGGAGGCGTAAAATACAGTACACATAAATCTATCAATTCGTAAGCAACACCTTTCTGTAAATACATAGCTCGTCTGCTCTCGTACATACATAATTCAACAAATAAATTATTAATTAAATTAAATTTTATATACCAGCTAAAGATGTTTTTTTTTCAACATTATCTATCAAATATTTATTTCCTTTCACTTGCCTAACCCTCCTAACACGTTGAGTTACACAGGCATCCACACATATCCGAATATTCAAAAGAAACAAAACTTAAAACCAAAAAAAAAAATCTAAAGAAAGAATAAATAAATAAATAAAATATTTAAATTAGTTTCTCTTCCCTTTAAATTAATTAAAATTATGAAAATCTTAAACAATTTTTTTTGTAAATATTAGTAGGAAGTTACATTGCCATTTATAGCTTCGCGTATTTTTTTTATTTTCTTCTTTTATTGTGATTTACTAATTAGGTGATTATTTTAACAAATTATGATTTTTTTTAAAATAATTAGCAAGTTAAATTAAAGTGGTATTTTAATTGTTATTCATGCACGAATGCGGGGAAAAAACCTAAAAACCGTGGATTCAACTGTCTAATAAAGTCGTGCTACATTATAAAAGTGTCAACAATTTTTATTACCACTTTAAAAATTTCAAAACATTCAAAATTCATATTTAAATATTCTAACAAGCGTATTCCCCGAAAATTATTGTTCATCAGTTTCAACATTTAATTATTTATAAACATTAAATGTTTAATGCTCCAAATTGTAATAACTAATTTCATGATAGTTTTACAAACTATGATCGCAATTTTTCAACAAAAATTTGAATTATTTTGTGCATGTTAAGAATGAACGGTCAATTTATATAGGCATTTTCAACTGCGTCCAAAAACATATTTATATTAAACTTGCTCCATCTAAGGTATAAATATTTATATTTTTTACTTTTCCTTCTTAACGAAGTTATAGGACAAGAAAAAAATTAGATTATCAGGAGTCCAAAACACCGATCTAAAATGTCGTGTCCGTCCTTTCTTCGTTCCAGTCATACATTTTTATTATTTTTGTTTCACCTCCCATTCTCACAAATATTGATAGTTTTGGTCGAAATTTTGTATAAAGGTGTTTTGGGTCCATTCGACTTCTAGAATAGAAAGGGTTGCATTTGAGGTGAAAATTTTCAAACAGATTTTCTCAAAACCGGGACCGACGTTTTTTTTATGTTGATGATAAATGTGACAATCCATCATCTACCTGCTCACAAAATTTGAAGTCAATTGAAGCGTTGCTTATTTAACAAAAAGGAGTAATATAAATTTGTTCCTATTATTAATACGCCTTCCAAATTCCAACAATTGTCCCCTAGATGACTTTAAGACAAAATGAATAGGTTACCGTGTAATATGGAATTTAAATTTCTAGGGGCCGAATCGATCAACATAACTACATAAAACATTTAATTGTATAGTGACTCTTTTTTCGAAATTGTTGCTCGAATACCGTATTTTTCTGTTTAATTATGACCAAATTAAATAAATTTACACCGAAATTAGAAATGATAAATTCGATTTTAAACGTGCATAAATTGCATTCACTGATTGTAGTCGCCGATATACGTCTACAACTTCAATCTACACTTTGATCTGTGAATTTATTGATATTTAAAAATACCAAAAGAGGTAATTTAGTCGTATTCGCGAGTTAATTGTGGTCTATCGATTTGGCCCTAAATTTACCTAACATACTTTGCTCAATTATTTCAATCATTATTGTCAATTTATTTGGAGACGATTTAGTGCGTGCCTGGAATAATATTTCAACAGAATTTTCTTCGCAGACAAATGTCATGAACTGGCGAGGAGCTAAGGAACAAATTTAAAGATATGAAATCACAGACCAAAACAAAAATTGCCGAAATTAGCAGGCCTGGCGACTTCTGGAAGGGGCGAATAAAGCTGTGTGGTAATACCAGCTCTGTAACCTTCCTTTAGGGTGAGCTCCAGCAGGCTGTTCTGGTCATGTTTTAGGCAGTCCTGTCTGTGGGCCCACGATCTGCGCGAGGGGTAACCTGAGCGTGATTCGCAAGTGTACGTACTACCTCCTCGTGGTGACCTCCGGAAACTGTTGGCTCGTTCAGCGAACAACAGGCTAAATTACGATGCTAAAGGATGGTATAAACCTTGAAAAAAAAAAACAAATCTAAGGTGAGACACGTGCACCGAGGGATGAATGATCATGGGTTAGTTGGTCGCTAGCACGGAACTCCGGATACTAGGCAACCTCCGCTGCCGTGGTGGACCTTTCATTCCTCAAACAAATCAATATTGTATGGATTTAATTAAAAAAAAAAAAAAAAAGGCGTTCCTCCTTCAAACGCACCAATCTCAGAAGATGTCAAGGACCATTCAGGCCCTGCTTCTGAGATCGAAAAATTAATAGATCAGGGTAGTGAAAACTTTAGCACCGACGCGTCGTAGTGGTGGGCTCTCCTATACATGGCACTCTATTGCCTGAAATGGATACCCAATCCACGTCGACAACGGCCGAAATAAACAACGACCTTGAGGAATTGGAGCTCGAGAAGATGGTGGGGCCGCGAGGAGAGGGGTCCCTCGCGACGCTGCCTTGCAGTAATGTAAGGCGAAAATCAGGGACAGAATTGTCCAAACAAATAAGAGGAATAGGTCGGATGACGACTCTACCCACAAAGGCATCGCGGCAAAAAGAGGGAAGTTTCCAGCCCTTCACTGAAGGCATTGGAAGCCGCCCCAAAAGCTGCAACTTAGGGCGAAAATAAGGAGAGTTGCCCCGAAAACAGGGCCGACACGGGATTCTGGCAATACAGGATACCATAATAGACACAGTGGCGGAGCTGCCGTTAAGAGGTGTTAGCCCAAATTTCCTGGGATGTCCCACCAGAAACGGTTGGCTCGCGGTCAACTGTGCCAATAAAAACACGGCAGAGTGGCTTAGGGCCACAGTGCCCTCACTTAAACAATAGGACGGAGCATCCCTGAAGGCAGTCGGGGAGGAGGAGTTGCCTCGCCCAAAAATCATGTTTGTCTACTTGCCACGAGGTGGTAAGGAGACAAACGAAAAAATACTGCGTCGTCTGGCGATCCAGAATAAGGACCTAAGAGACGCAGATTGGAGGATTATTGCAAGGAAGAAGCGAGAAGGCGACCTACTTCAAATTACGGTGTCGGTTTCACTTAAAACGGCGGAGATACTCAAGGGATCCAACTACAGAGTCAACTGGAGGTTTGGCTTTGTACACATCCGCCCAAAGAAGGAGCGGGCGGTGGATGCAGTCAAGGGGAGAGTGGCGGAGCCGAATCTGCCCAGCATGTCAAGGGTAGCTTTGGCTGAGAACGCGGGCCGCGGTGGTGGGGTCACTGGGCCTGGGGACTCCAGGAGACCTGGTACCTCCGGAGCATGGAGACCGGCCAAACCGGGCCGAGGAAAGAGCGGGAAAAGCCATGGGCTGACCTCTACAGGAAGAGTGGCACAACAGCAACTTTCAAGTGAACCAGGCTCTCGGGAGCTTAAGAAATGAAAAAAAAAATACACATGGTGATACACACCAAACCAACTACAACAACAAAACTGAGATTCGTGCAGATTAATAAATTAAACCGTCTTTTTATGACGCTAATGCACACCATGTAGTCTGGGAAAGCAGCAAGACCAATTTAAGAGGTGAGCAACTTTTTGAATTCTGTCTTAGTAACAATTTAGCATTAAACAATAAAGGAAGTATAGCGACCTTTGTGAATGTGGTTAGGATAGAGGTACTGGATCCCTATCTGACATGGGTACCTCCAGTGCAATTCTCGCCTGGCATATGTCCAAGGAAGCATCCCTCTCAGATCATATGTACATCAGGTTCGATATCAATATCTCTTCGAGACAAGAGTTGATGTTAAGGATACCAAAACGCAACAACTGGCCAGTCTATAATGACAGACTTTTTGATAACTTGGCTGGTCTACAGACCACGATAAACTCTGCCGAAGACCTCGACAGAGTAGCAAATGACGTTTGAGAGGTAATAATTAATGCATACCATTCTAGCTCACCCCTGGTGCGTATCAGAGGCACAAGGTATGTTCCTTGGAGGAACCAAAACTTAGAAAACATGAGACGAAATGTCCGTAAACTTTTTAATAGGGCTAAGAGGTCGAACGATTGGACTACCTATCAGAATTCCCTTACCCAATACAACATAGCTCTTAGTCAGAGCAAAAGATTAAGCTGGAGAGACAACCACAACCAGGGAGGAGAAACTGGAATGTCTAGTGAGAGGTCACTTCCCAGAATGTGTAGTACTGAGGGATCAAGAAGAATCCAACGCAAGTAGCGTACATCCGTATCTGGTTCCAAAGGGGGCTCACAAGTTCTCGAGGTAGTTTTTTACGCCGGAACGGATAAGCTGGGCAGTCAAATCATTTGGCCCTTTCAAATCACCGGGAGGAGACTGCGTATACTCTGCTTTTTTACAATAAGGCCTGCAGACTTTGTTGTCTTATCTCACTATACTCTTCAGAGCTAGCTACAGCTTGGAATATATTCCAAAATGCTGGAGAGAGGTTCGGGTGATTTTTATCCCAAAAGTGGGAAAAAATCCCCAGATGAGATTAGGTTTTGTAGACCTATTAGCCTCACATCATTTTTACTGAAAACCATGGAGCAAATTCTGGGACTTTGTATTAGATCCAACACTCTCCAAAGATACCCTCTGGACTCTAGGCAGCAAGTGTTGTATAACATTTGGCCACTAACAAATTGAAAATTTCCTGTGCCCAGTATGTTAAGAGACGTTAAAACCTATGAATATTCACAATATTAAATATGCAAATTATTTAGTTTATCGGTGTTAAGTTATGTAGCCCCTAGTCGTATTCGCGAGGTAATTATTGTCTATCGATTTAGCCCTAAATTTACCTAAAATACTTTGCTGGTGACACATTTAAAAATAAAATATATCTAGTAAGCTTTTAAATACAGCAAGACATTCACATTTCTGTGACATTTCCATTTCTGATATTGACATTTCAGTGAAGTTTTGTTGACATTTTGTGACATTTTAATGATTGAAATTTCTACGACATGTTGATCTATACGTTATTTGCGAATTGCTTAAATAAAATCGTATTTAAGGTATTATCTCTCAGTAATAAATTCCCTTAGTATTAGAGGTCGTATATAAATCTTTAAAATAATATCACGCCATAACGATGGAGTAGGTTTAGGAGCAAGGCTCTGGGAGATATAGAAAATACAATGCTATCTGATAAGGAGGTGTGGTTCGGTGACAAGAAGATAATTAACGTTAATTCTGATTTTTTATTGTTTGAGTTTTATTTTTGTGTTCTCGACCTAAAATATTTTTTTTTTTTTGTGAAAGATTTATTATGGAAGCTAAATTTATTATTGTACATAGATCGGTTATTTAATAAGCATGGTAAAAAGCCCGCTATCTCGCAGACCAAGTACATAATCTGGAAATGATAAAAAAACTTGATTTTTATTTCCGCCCAAGAGCTTAACATTTTTTGTTACACGTAGTACATAGCCGTATTATAAATTAGTTGTACAAACAATATTTTACAGTTCTAATTATGGATTTCATTATTAGATGGAGTAACCGAACAAGCTCCCTTTAGGTTATATGCCTTAGTACTATTTTTAGGAAGTAACCATGCGAGCGTACACTCGCGAGAACATCAACAATAAAGATGTAGACGCACTAATTTGCACCGAATTTGACATGGAGCTAACTGAAAACGTATACATCAATCGTTCACAGTCTCTTGCCAATGTAAAAGCCAACATTTGACAAAAAATTGCCAACATTTCGACCGAAACAGTACCCCGTGTCATGAAAATTGCTTAAAAACGAGAAAAGGGTTGCATCAAGGTGAGCGATTTATCGGACATAATTGGACATATATCAATCGTAATTTTGAAGAATTTATTCTTAGTTTCTGAGTTTATCAACAAACGAATCGCCCATTTAATTATTTCTCACCATATATACTTCAGATCGTCCTGATTAGTAAGAATTTTAACAATTAAAATGAACTACCACGATATCATTCGTTGGTAATAACGGTTCCCAAGAACTAGTTACGCGACCATAATGATATGAAATTTACCTAATTGTAAGTCATGCAATGACTAACAAATAATTTTCGAGATGAAACGACATTGGTCAGAGTATCGTCGGTCATCAAGAAGAATGTGAAGTAATAACAGTAAATAAAGGAAAGGGGGCTGCGATAAGAGATCAAATCAAGATCAATAAATCGATATCATTTCACATTTTCTACAATTGAGCATTCGCATCGAAGTATTCGAAGAATGATTTACAGACAAATTGCCTCATTATTTCAAGAGACTGCCCTTTATGACCTAATTTTGGATAACGTTGTATATAATCAAAAACTATACCAGAGGCTACATGATACTGAACGCAATTCAGATTTCGATCGTGTACATACAACAAAACCACTTTAAAGTCAGCGATGGCTCTGCGGTGTAATTCAACTCTAACATGGAATTTTACAGTCTATCTGCCAAGGACCTGTAGAGAAAACTGAATTGTGGCTTTGTAAGAAGCATTACAGGGTATTCATATACTTTTACAAGACATAACGATGAGTATTTTGATGTTCTAGAGGAGCCACAATCAATGAGGATTTTGGACAGATCACGGACATTAATTATTACTCGAATAATAATACAATCCTCGACAAAGTGACTGTAAAATAACAAGAAACATGATAAGTTTATAAATTCCACCGAATATGAATCTGTGATTTTTTCAAATGGACTTTCAAATTCATTGACTCCAGAAGGAATGATACCACATAAGTTACTGCTTGGGACTATTGTCATGATGTCCAACATTAATATTAAAACAGATTTTTGCAATGTTCGTTTCTAATTCCTACTAAATATCGGTTGTTTCTAATGTTTTAATAATGTACAGGATTATCATATAAATCAGATCCATATGTACATAATCGAGTTAAAACTATTTTGTTTTCTCCAAATATTGTGTTTCTTCCAAATTTGTGATTTTTAAGTTGACCGAAATCGGTTTTCCAAATTTTTGAAATTTTTTGTAATTTCACACCTATAAGATATTCTGCAACATAATCTGTGTAGGTTTGTTTTGATTGTCTTGATGGGACCAAGTGTGGTTTATAAAACATGAAATATTTAAAATCGCCTTCGCCAATCAATAAACTAATTATATCGCGCCTCTTCACTTTAATATTTATGAAAGGGATTATATTACATGCACTAGCATATCCACTGCACACCATAAAAGGTCATAAAGATAAAAATTTACAGACATTTCACTATATTTAAAACATTTCATTAGCATACCATGTCAATTATGTGTATATGTTGTTCGTTTCGTAAACTATGTTGTCTATGTAGATATCCCCATTATCATATAAATGAGGCTATATATACTGCAGGGCGCCCACCCACATAGCATGTTTGTAACATTTCTTTGATGCAATATTTAATAAACCCTTTTTAAAATATCCCAGCCAAACATAGGGAAAACTCATTATATTTTTCCGCATATAAATAAAACAAAATGCGTTATTGATTTTCAGGTATGTATAATAGTAATAGTACATTGAGTTATTTTGTGTCGCTCTGTGTATATTTACAATAGTTTCTCAAGTTTATATTCGTCCAACAATAATTTACGTTGTACAAAAAAAAAAATGGTTCAATATTCGTGCGATAAGTTTTATATTTTCCAAGAAATTAAAATAATTTAAATAACGTCGTCGTCATCGTCGTCGCCGTCGCCATAGACAGACGGGCAAATGAATGAGGTGATTCATTTTTATGTGTACGTGCATGTTTTGGATATTTAGATTTTTTTTGTGACTGAAGGAGAACATTTGTAGGTTGCAATAAATTAAATTGTTTATAGTTTATATATAAATAGTAAAGTAAACAAAGCTCTATCTAGTTTATTAAATTACAAGTGTATGAATATCTAATTAACTAAGGTATCACGTGAAAAACTAAAAGTCTGTTAAATTTCGATGCCTCCATTTGTTTCTCATATCATAAAATCAGTCATCACGCTCGATTAATAAAATATGGAGCAGCTTGTATTCCGGAAATGAGGGGAATTTAATATTGTTAATCATACTAATACATAAGAAATTAGGTTACCTTTAAAATGTAGAATCTTGCTTACATACCTGAAACGAAAAACACAAAAAAACAACTTGTTAGATTCAGTGATTATTAAAAAACATTTGTGCATTATCAAAATGTTATTATGCGCCTTCTCGTCAACAGCATACATACGTATATAGAAACGAGATTAATTCATCAATCAAAAATCCATCATCATCATCACCATAATACCCATCAAGACCTTCTTTATACGGACTTCTACCGTTCATGTTTTTTATGCGATATTGTTGAATTATTCTCATGATTGATGTAAAACTCGTAAAATAATTAAATTGATGTAACAGCACGTTATTCGTCATGATTCTATACATCGATTTTTCAATGAAAGCATCATTTACTTTATAGATATTAATGGCGCAGCGAGAAGAAGTAAAGGTCACGCCATAGTCGGTTTTTGAGTATTAGGTTGTTGTTGATTGCCTCTAAAGTATTATAAAGTCGTACATCAACTAACAATACAACAAGTTTTCTAATCTCTGTTTTTTTTTAACAAAAAGTACAATCACCTTATATATGTTTATGTACATACTATTGACTAACGGTATATTAATTAAGCCCGTGTAAATCTCTTCTAGTAACTGGTAATTAAATTTAATTTCTTTCTCCTTATTTAATTTAAAAGTTGTGCTTACACAGACATGTGTACAACACAGTTGGTTTTCTACAAACAACAAGTAAGAGAATCACTTTCTCAATATTAATTTATACGTTAGTGCGAAAAACATCTTACTTGCACTTTTTTTTCAACATACACATATTTATGTGCAAGTACAAGTCAATAAACCTTTCTGAATGTATGTACATACATAGGTACGATATACAGATGAAAGGTGCTATAATTTATTACTTTTATTTTTTCCAAACATACATATATAGATTTTCCAAGTATCGATAATTAGCTAATAACAAAGTTGGACAAAAAGAAAAAGAAAAGAAATTCCCACAAAACTCATTAATAATAATAAAAATAATACAACAATTAATAATAATTATTTGAATCAAAGAAAACAAAATCTTAATTTTTTTTCTTCATTTGTAGTTTTCTTCGTTTTACCAATCTAATCTTTCCAAAAACAACAACAACAACAAAATAAAACTTAATTTAATTAATAAGAATATACAATATATACAGAGAACAACAACGTATGACGACAACGAACGAAATGTTTCTAAATCTCTTAATCTTTTGGGAATTTAGAACAAATATATCGAGTGAAGACACAAATACACACTCACACACAAACATACACATTACACACCAATAGACGAGGAAAAACAGGAAAAATATTTATAGAAAGAAAACTAAAATTGATTGCCTCAAGATTTAAATCTTAAAGATTTTCTTATTTTCTTGTCTACTATATTATATTACATCTATGTATGTCTGTATGTAGATAAAATCGATGGCGATATTTCTCTTAATATTGATTTTGTAATGGAATATCGAAAATATACACTCACTCTAAAGTCTAAAACAATAATACTATCTCTGTATAATTAACGGAAAATTCGTACGAAAAAAAACTTGTTACACGTTCCACATTTTTCTCTTCACCAAGCTAAGGTTGGTAACAATATTTTAAACATAAGTATCATCTACCTAGAATCATGCTTCTATAGAAAAACAAGTACAAAAAAAAAAGTGAAATCAAGTTTCTTTAGATTATTCTATTCGTTTGTTTATCTTTGATGATAAAACTTGAAAATTGGGTTGTTGTGGATTTTATGCGATAAATAATTGTCTACGGTCAAATCAATTTTGTAACATACTTTTTGCAATGTAATGGAAATGGAATTCTAAAATTAACCATAAAAAACGTACGCTGTTTTGTACTGTTTATGTTTTTTTATTTTTTAATGTTCTGTTTTGTCTAATTCGATTTTGAAAGTAAGTCGCTTCGATCGGGACCCGTGCAAACAGTTAGGACAAAAAAACTGAATCAGTTTCTGTTGCGGTGATATTCAAATAAAAATGCGGGATGTAGGTCGATAAACAAACCAAATGAAACAAGGGGTTTAAATATTGGAAGGTTATAGAGTGTGCGGCAAGTGGTAAACTAGTATACGATCAGTTATAGTGCCGTAGTTTGGCTACTACATGGTCCAAATCACGAAAAAAAATATTTTCTAAAAAAAATTCGGGGCTTACACGACTTTTAGTAAGAAAACGGGAAAAACTGAAAAGCTAACATTATGCAGTGGTTAAATTTGGTGTATTCCAACATCCATAACTGCATAATGAGAAAACAAACTTTTTTAAGGCGAATCGATGTTTGGGTAGGCAGTTTTAAAGGAAACTATTCTAATGAAATCTTTTTGGGGTGAAGATTTTTATGGAAATATGCTCAACCCAATTTATTGATTCAGTTATGTCAGTAGATATACAATAACTCATTCATCTTTGTTAAAACTACTCTGTAAATGGTTAAAATTAGATGAAAGATCAAACGTTCTTAAATTCTGCATTTAATTGGGGCAGGATTCACTTATCCCATTGTGTACCCGCTTATTCCACATAATGGTTTTTAAAACATCAGCGAACACCTTAGACTCGTGTAGATTGACTCAAATCAATTGGATGTGTTGCCAAAACACGACTTTCTTTAACGGGTTAGAATCTACGGTAATCTACTTATTAAACCAAACCTAAGTTTTACTGTCAATCTTCTTTTTTCGAGATAATTTATGGGATATTTGCAAAATAATTTTTCAAATTCACTGAAAGCCTAATTTTTCTGGATTGAAATTCTCGAATTTTGACGTTGAGTTGCATCTTATGTTAACAATTTATAGGTACTTCAGGTAATGTAGGAATATTTTGACAAATGTAGCATTCGGTTAAGTGAGATTCTTGAAATCCAATGTTTTGTAATTTAAGGATTAATCCAAATTTTCAAGCTTTGGTTAGCGTTGCTTGGCATTAAAAAGACCAACATTAATCAATTTTTCGGGATTATTTTCGAGAAAATATCTTGTTGCTTTGAAACTGCTTATATTACTTAACATTGAGAATTTTCAAAATTTTATAGGGTTCAAATTTTTGTTCAAGATTATCGGAAATATACGAATTATTTTGAAAAGGTTTTGTCGAACTTAAAAAATTTGCAACAATGCCTTGCCCGTTCGTTGCATGCCGTTTATCGATTAGTGATAAATCGGGATTATTGATGATTTGATTGGCGTTGGATGTCTACTTACGTGTAACCTTCAGAATGTTCAATAGTATTCGAGTTTAGCTTGCAAGTGGGAGCTGAATTAAAAATAGGACTGAGATAGATTTTCGGATTTGAATAGCGTTTAATTGCATGATATTTTTCAAATATTATTCGAAATTCTTCAAGATTTCAAAAAAATAAACTCCAAAATTGTCTGTAAGACTATTCGAACGTATCGAGATTTTTCGTGTCTATTTCCAAGTTCCTAGATATTTTTCATAATTTTCAAAAGTCTTGTTACGGAATTATACTTATTTATCGAGATCTTTGTTTTGAACTTTCCGAAATTTGCATAGCTAACACTTACTTAAAGTTAAGTTAAATTTTGAGTATGTTTTATTACATAGATGACATTTTTCAAGAATATTTTAGACTTCCAAAGACCCTTGAAATAATTATGAATTAATCTAAATATTGCGAATTTGAATGGTTCATTGGAAAAACCAAAGAGTGGTGACTTCTGAGTTTATTTTATTTAAATAATTTATTTGTGTAGTTTTGAAATTAATTACAATTAGTTTGATTCCATTAATATGAAATATAATATTTTCTGATAGAGGTAAGATTTTGTTCGTGTAATTATAACTCATTGAAAGGCTACTTTTTCAATGAGGGCAGGATCTAGGGACTTTGAATTGTCCATTTTTTCCTTAATTTTGCTTTTCATCCGAACAATTTATGTAATCAGCACAGTGAAATTAATCTGTCGAACACCGTCAAGTGGAGTGCTGATCTTGATTGAGCGTCCACCATTTTGTCTATCGATCAATTCAATCATCGATCGATATTTTCCAAATTCTTGTAGTTGCGATAGTATCTTGAACATTTGACCAATGGAAAAAAGAGCAACCCAAACGTTTCAACTTTCCTTCAGCTTTTGTAAAATGTTTCGGTTCGAAGTAAGAAGGTTCGTGAGTTTAATAAAATGTCGATAACCAAACGAAACGTAATGCCGTTGTTAACGTTTACTCCATCGATTGAAACTGAAACAGGTTTTAACTGTAGGCCGATGCAATTTACGACACAGGTTAAGCTGGGATGAACTGATCGATAATGACACTTTGTAAAACTTGGGCGATGATCAAGGTTCCACATTAGGTAGTAAATATGCGAATTCATAATTGTTTTCTGCAAAAGGCAAAATTCGATCCCGATAGCAAAATTCATTCTACCTTCACCTAGTTGTCCACATAAATGCGGCTGTAGCCTAATGAAGATTCTATTTGGTGTGTTTTTAATTCTTTTAAATTCTTAAGAGAAAAAAGAATTTAAAGGAATTAACTAATTTTAAAATTTACAGAATTTAATGAATTTAAAGAATTTGAAGGTTTTAGAGAACTTTAAAAATTTTAAACGTTTTAAAAATTTAAAAAATATAAAGTAATTAGGGAATTTGAAAAATTATTAAATTATTAAATCCTTTAAATTATATAATTTTTTTAAAATCTTTAAATTCTTAGTTATTTACAAGGTTTACCTATTAGTTAAGCGTTTTTTTCATTAAATCGAGTTACACATGAGTTGATGAATAGATGCGAATCGGCAGGTACGTAATTTTTTTTCATTGACACCATGCTTTAAAACTGAATGTGAAATTTTTGTAAAGTGTTCACATTACAGACACTTTTGCGCTGAAAATGTCGAATTTCGTGCCAAAAAAAGAGCATTTGCGGGAAGTTTTAATTCAATTTGAAAATAAGTGTTGCTTGAAAGTTATCGTATTATTTGAGGAGCTTATAGTGAACATGCTCAACCTCACGATTCTTATGAGTGCTAGTTTAAACGCTTCAAAATTGGTGATTTTCAAGTGAAAGACACAGAATGTCCAGGTCACCCGGAAAAGTTTCGTGAAACGGTTAATCAATAACTGTTAATAATTAATTTGAACCGCGCTTCGAGCCAGAATTTAACGATTTTACAAAATTTAAGGAATTTATTTAACTTTTTGCATTGAAAGAGATAAAGGTTTTAATAAATTTAAAGAATTCAATGAATTTAAAAATTAAAAAAAATAAAATAAAAGAATTTCAGTTTAAAGATTTTAAATAATTTAAGGAAATTAACAAATTTAAAATATTTAGAGAATTTAAAGGATTTAATTAAGTACATAAGAGTTTAAACAATTTGAAGAGTTTAACGAAATTAAAGAATTTTAAGAGTAAATTTCGAAAAATGAAAAAGGTACTAAGAAATTAAAAAAATTAATTTTTTTAATTATTTAAATTATTAAACCTTTAAATTTCCTAAATTCTCTAAATTCTTTAAATTTTAAATCCTTGAAAAAAATTAAATATTTAATTAATTTTAAAGTATTTAAATAAATTAAAGAATGTATCGATTTGAAAGAATTTAGTTCATTTAAAAAATTTAAAGAATTTTAAAAATTTAAAGAAATTAAAAAATTAAAACAATTCTAAGAATTTAAAGAATTTAACGAATCGGGAAAAGGATTTATACAATTTAAGAATTTGGAAGGATTTAAAAAATTTAAAAAAATAAATAATTTAAATAGTTTAATTAATTTTAAAAATTTAATAAATTTAAGGAATTTATGAAACTTTAAAAAGGATTTAAATAACTAGTCTGTTTTTTAAATTTTAGAGAGGAAACCGAATTTACAGAATTTAAATAATTTAAGAATTTTAAGAATTCGATTAATTAAAAAAATTAAAAAAGAATTTATAAAATTAAAGATTAACTACTTTAACAAAGAATTAATTTATTTTAGAAAATTTTGGAAATTAAAAGAATTCAAAAAAATTTAAATTATTTAAAGAATTTAATAAATTTAATTTAGGAAATTTGAACAATATAAATAATTAAATTTTTTAAAGATTTTAAAGAATTTCAAAAGTTTAAATTTTTTTTAATTTAATGAATTTAATTTAGAAATTTAATTCTTTAAAGAACTGAAATAATTTGAAGAATTTAATTAATTAAAAAAATTAATTTATATTAAAGAATCTAGGATACTAAAAGGGTAATGATTTAAGCTTCTTCGTTAGGTAGAAAATATTTGAATTTTTAGTTGTTATCTGCAAATGGCAAAATTCGAACCCGATAGCAAAATGCAGAAATACCTTCATCTCTTTTCCGCCACAAATACGGCTGTGGCGTAGCTCAAATGGAAATTCTATGTGGTTTACTTCAAATTGTTTCAAATTTTTTAAAGGAAAGGAATTAAGACATTTTTCAATTTCAATTTACTGAATTTCAAGAATTAATAAATTAAAGAAATTAATTTAAAGAATTAGGGTTTTAAAGAATCAAAAATTTTAAAAATATAAATAAAAAAAAATGGAATAGCAATGAAAAATTAGGCGGTGATTTGGGCCGAATTTGAAGTTAACGGAAACAGTAAATAGAATCAGGTAATTTCCGTTCCGCTTAACATTCGACAACTGTGAAGTTTATATCCCTTTTTGTAAGATGTATTTGCCAATACTGTGAAGACAGTAGTCTCTGCAAACCTGTGTAATACCAAACTGACATGAAATTAGGATCTTGTTAAAAATTGGTAAAACGCTAAGCTTTCTGAATAAATTTCCAATTTAACAGAAATTGCTAAAGATAATAATTTATATTTAAAAATACAGAGCGAAGACTAAACTATAACATTTGGAAAACGTTAAGCTGAAACTGACGAGTCTATATTGAAATGTGAATATTTTGGTAAACCTAAAAACAGGAGCTTGCATAACTCAATCAATTTGATCGTTCAATATTTTGCTTCTATGGCCAGCCAAGTTGCTATACAACCATTTCTTAAACATTTATCTTATAACCGACAAGTTGATAAGATGGGTGTTGCTTTCTGGTCAACTCTTCATTTGGACTTGTAATTTTGGTCGTAGCAAATCTTCTTAGCACCAAGAGAGAACCATAATTTGCGTTTTATTCTTGGTTTTAATTCCGGACAAAATACCGGGCATGGTAAAGACTAAAATAGTGAACATTAACCGTACACTGTTTGAATTTGGGATACATTTTTTAAATTTTTGTACCAGATATTGGTAACAAAAATTGAAAAATAATTAAACGATATAATTCAAAGACTACTTGTATAACAACAAAACGTCATCAATACTGCACACACAAACAAAATTTAACTATTGATTTAACCGCATATTATCAGAACCATCTTGATATGAATAGAGCCGGCATGTAAAAAATGAACTTAAAATAAAGGACATAGAAACACTAAAAAATAATTTATTTTCATAGAGTTTGTATGAAAAAACGCGATTTCGATTGACGAAAAAATATGAATTAAAAATTAAACCTAGATAAATAATTTTTTCTGAAATCACTAATAAACAACTCAATGACTAACTCATTTAAAGCACAGATTCTCAAGCTTCCCCATTTTTCAGATATAATCAAAAGAAAATAAGGGAATTAAATTAAAAAACGTTCTACAACAACAACAATATGTATTAAAAAGAGAATATTCTATTTAATGACGTCATCACTTATTCACAACTAAAATCAATAGTAAAAAAAAAGACAATACGTTGAACAGCCAAAATTAAAATAAATCGAAGAGAGTCAAAGAGAAAAAATTATAATAATATGCATTGAGCGCGAAGAAATCAAAAAAATCAAATCAACCCAGATGCATCACAAATAAACGATATAACCAACAAACATTAACTGTAATATAAATGCCTTATTTATTTCTCAAGTATTAAAAATATTATTGTATTTAAATTAAGACACAGCTGAAAATAAATACAACATGATTAATATTTGGCATCGATTTTTATTCCCAAAAATTAATGACCCATTCAAAATAAGTTTTTGTTTGTAATATTTGAATTGTCATAACATTCGAGAGCGGTGTATAAAATAAAATAGCTCTTACTTATTATTCCCATTCCTAGATGTCACTTAACACACAATTAAAAACAACAGGGATTCGGGCTGAGTAAACGATTTGAAAGAAAACTTTTTACGTAAAATTACCATAATTTCTTTCATAGCAATGGTTTAATTTTAGTAAATTTATAAAAAAATTATATTAAATTAATTATTATTACAATTTAATTATTACTATAGAGGGAAGCCACCAAAATATGTTTAACCAAATCAAAAATCAGACCGATTTTAGAATCCGACCGGTTCGATCACCTTTTTGATTTTTTTATAAGTTTTTCATTGTATGCGACATCTATGGTTTAAACAAAATGTCGTTAATAAAGCATTGCCACATGATATGAATCTGTATTCGGACAGAATTTTGTCATGTGGCAATGCTTTTAGAAGGAGACTAAAAAGAGATGGTTATAATTGTTTATAAATTGTATGTTATGACGTATTTTACAACAACAACATTCCATAAAAGTTTAGCAATAGTTTATATTTCAAGAGGATTTTCACAAAGAAATAAACTCTTTCATGATTCGATTTTTCAATCAAATAAATTTACATGTTTTATGAACATTTTCGTATAAAAATAATGTAAAAGCTCATAATTCTTATAGACTAAAAATGTAAATGAAAACAATCGTTTTCCCATATAGTTTCATAGTAAAGAAAAAATTTTATGTACTTTATTTTAAGCTTAGTAAAAAATACAGTCAATGTGGAGGCTCTTATTTATAGAGTAGGCTCTGATATTATTCATCATCATAACTTTTGTATGAGTAACGCTTTGTTGACTATAGTTTATTGACCATTCTGCAGGCAAAACAAAATTGATATGTGTGAATCCAAACGGACAGGTTTCAATCAAATCAAGGTTAGTATACCAACTATTTATGTATATGGGTATAATAAATCAGCTGTTTATTAAATAAATAATTATACGAGTGTAGCATAAATATGCAAATTTTAAACTTGGCATGACCATTCACAATTCAAACTACATATTTATGTACAAACATATAGTATAGCTATAAAAAAATCTAATCAAAATTTCTCATTACTACTGTTGTAATTTAAATATTTATTTTACTTGTATACACACAATAAATAAACAATGTTAATTTAAATAATAGCGCAAAATATATAAATAAAAAAAATGTCAAATCAAAATAGTTACATACCACTAAATGGATTATTTAATAAACTATTGTTGTTAGCCTTGTAATAAATAACGAGCAAAATTTTATTTTTTTCCACATAAATTATGAATTCCAATTCAATCACTTCATCAATTAGATAAATTGAACGTATTTATGTAATGTAAGTACGCTGTGTGTGTGCACAATAAATTTTTTTAATGTTACACACCGTCAATGAAGATAAACAATAAAAGGCTATAGTGCAAAGTTGATTAAAATATTAAAACAAAATTTACGATCAATAAAATATTTTACAATTTGAATGAATTTTACAAAATTAAAATTCCAATTAAATTGTTTCTCTTGTATTATTCCCATAATAATAGTAAAATTTCATAAGTAATTTCAATTAGATATGTACATAGTTGTTTTTTTTGTTTATAAATAATAATAATAGTTTGTTATCTTGACGGTAGAATAATTATTTGAAGTTGGAAAATAATGGTTGGTACAAATTCAATTTTCTCGCAATTGTGAAAATGAATTTTTGTTCACGTTTCGTTTTGCCTTTCAACGCAATTATGAATGACTGTGGTGATGCGTTGCATAACGGAAAGTTAAATTTCATTGAACATTTTGATGCCTTGTCTAGCAGAACCTGTGAATGGAGCCCTGATTTATTATTGCCCTTTTTTTAATTTCGTTTCGAAAGGGTAAATTCATCAACAATTTCAGAGAAAAATGTTCTCCTTTGGTATGAATATTACCTAAAAATAAAAAATAAAGAGGCTCGAAAAAGGTTGGCGGTTGGGATTTTTCAAGGTTGGATGAAGTTGCGGTATTATCTTAAACCATTAAGCATCGTTTTACTTGCAGTTTACGAGCAAGTTGCGGTGAAAAATCTTGTTTTATAAGTACCAGATGCTTTTAAACAATTTGATTTTCAACGTTCTCTGAAATTCAAATTTTGCAGATCCCTTCAGATATGAGAGCCTGAAAATCTATATTTTTTTTTTTTTAGATAATCGCCCTTTGTTCTTTGCTGACATTATAGAATTTCATAAAGTTTTGCGATTAAGAATTTTCAAAATCTGAATTTGTGATTTTTTCAATTCAGTTTATTCGGTATACCAAAACCGTAAGTACTGGGTAGCCCTGATGACGGGTGAGATTACAGGCGCGAACCGTGGACCAGACTAATCGATGGAAGTCTTTTTTTCGTACAATGAAAATAAGAAGCAAAGTTAAAATAAAAAACCAAAAATGAAACATTTCGGCGTACTTACTACACTTATGTACATATCTAAAGAAAATACGTGTCTCAAGATTTTCACCAATCGGAAAGCATCTCACTGTTTGATGGACCTAATTGTATTATTGACGATTAAAGTACACAAAATCCTTATCCTTCCCTATCCAAGTACACAAAATCCTTAGCGCTGTCTGCACTGAAATGCAACGAAATAAGTTGTATCACTTCGGAACTCATTACAAATTAACTGGAATGGAATGAACATTTTTCCGATATATTTAACGTCACAACATGTGTCACAGGCTGTTTATGAAGCTCTTAAAATACATATCATAATATTGAGGAACATTGAGACTTTGACTAACTAGAGTGCTTTGTACCAATAAGAGAAAATAGTCAAAATATGAAAATGCTTAGCTCTTGTTTAGAAGAAAATTGTAAATGTACGTTATGAGAAACAGATCGGCTTACAGATGTCGTAGTACGATAAACAACAGATTTTTATTTTAAAACACTTTTTCAAGGTTATGTTAGGCACAAGTAATACCCACAATAAGATCATCATGTGAGGAGCTTATTTTTAAGTAACTCTCAAAGGTTTTTTAATGGTTTCAGTTACGTGATGCCAACGTAACGTCACGTATGCGTAACTAGCGTACATACACATATGTAGTTAGGTTCCAGTGAGATTACATACACCACTCAGGAGACTGTAATGAAAACAAAAGAGACTGAAAACTAAGCTGCCCGTTCTTTTGGTGACATGTTGTGTAGAGGTAGTTAATTTTTGCAGTGACCTTAAACATTGCCAAGGCATTGTGGTTAATTCATCTAAATGGGAGATTTTTGACATGTATTTTGACATTATATTTGTAATGTTGGTGTACGGAGTTATCGTTTTAGTTTAATAAAATTTTGTCAAACAAATTATTAAAATTTGATACTTAGTCATTTTTAATTTATAAACGACGTAAGTGAAAGATCTCCTGTAAACAACGTCTGTTGGTTGTCTCAAAAAGAAATATTAAATTAATTGGTATTTAGGTCACGTCGAAATTATTTTTTCCCGGATAACGAACTGAGAAGCTACAACGATTATTTTTAATTAAAATATTTATACATTTTCCAGTAATATTTTGAATATAATTTTTAATTTCATTTAAATTTATTAATCAATCAATTTGTCATATTATGTACATATATCGCACAGTCCATTTGAATTATTATAATTCTATTTTAAGAATTTAATTGAAACTATAAATGGAAATGTTGAAAAAATAAATAAAACTAATCAAAAATGGAAAATTTTGTAAATTAATTGAATTTTCTACCTTATCGTATGTGCAAAGCCCATATATGCAATTTAATGAATTCATACACTAGACTTTATGACTTTATGCAACTTATTGAAATTGAACTTTAAAATATTTGAGATATAATTTCTAGAAACTGAATTCCCTGAACCTTGAAGTTTAAATGCAACTCGTGTGCACATTACGTACATACATATATCATTTTATACACTTTCATAACAATGAATTTTAAATATTTTAATTATTGAGCACACATACAAATGAAAGTTAATAAATTAATTTAATGTAAGTTTTTTTAATGAAACACCATCACACAGACCATAAATGATTATTAAGAAGAAAAAACACAAAAAAAACTGATTTATTAAAAGCTTCCAATTCGCACACAGACAAACTTTCAATTTCACAATGTATAAACTTCTACAGTTCATTCTCTAAATGCTCATTAATTTTTATGTTTTCGATTTTTTAACAAAAACGTGTTAATACATCCATAGTGAATAAATTTGAATTTTTATTCACAACAAATAGTTTGATTGTTGATTTTTTGTCGATCGTATTCCCATAGATATAAAACTAAGCTGCAAACATTTTATCAATCAATCAATATGTACATAAATAAAATATATTGTGTAGAGTATAGTATATAGGGCAATTGTAGTATAGTGGACAATAGAGAATTTTAATTTAGATGACAGATAACAAACGTACGTATGTATGTACATAGTAGTTTGGGCACCGAAATAAATCGTTACTAAAAATTTCACATCCATCACCTAGATTTCACTTTAATTTACGTGTTCGTGTGTATCGTACCGATAACAATATTTCGGTAAACAAATCTTCAAGAAATGTAAACAGTTTTGGTTATTTAAATTAAAGCGCACGATATATAGTACAGATAATCAATTCCACTTTAATAATTTTTTATTTTTAGAATCTGTAATTTCAAAATTATTTATTTTCGTGTCTACACCGTGTGTGCTGCTCTTTAAAGATTTCATTCCGATTTTTCTTAAGTATATGTTTACAAAATTATTAAATAAAATTTGTTATTTTTATGTTTTATTTTGAATACAAGATTACCTTCATGATTGTGCCCACACATTTTTTTTTTTGTGAATAGTTTTATTGTTTAATAGTTAAACACTAGATGGATTTCGATTTGTTTGGCCTAGTGATTGTTGTAGAGGTGGTGTCATGGTGTTGTTTTTGGATCAGGTAATGAGGTAAACATTTGCATATATGAAAGCACATCATTTGTGTAGTATTCAACCTTCATGTGCTGAAATTTGGTTTCACCGTATGTTCATTTTGGAATTCTCAAATTTTAATATTTTTCAAACAAATTACCTAAATTTGTTTAAAAATTCAATTTAATTTTTCAAAATTTACGAAATTTAGATTCCTCGAACCTGTACAGTTCTTAATATTCTAAAACAATTTGTTTTTAAACCAATCAAGTTCAGGGCTGGTCGCAACTCGCAAGCGATAAAGCAGTGGGTTGCATATGCAGATGATAAAACTTCAGAATTTTGTTGAAACTAGAACTGGCAACTATTTTATACTACTTCCTAGGAAAATTTTCAAAAAACGTTTTATAATATTTTTAGAAATTTTAAAAAAGAAAGTTTAGAAAATAAATTCTCTACTTCATGTACTGTGAAAGGGAAGCACAAAATGCTTTCATGGAAAACTTTGCAGGAGGCTGTGCAATCCTTGTCGAAACAAATAATGACTCAGTCAAAACAACGGCCTATCCGCGAAGAATATACACACCTAGAATTCGATTTACTTATAACATACATACTACTGTCACTGGTTGAATTGGTGTAAAAATGAGGCAGTAGGTTAACATATAGAAAATACGGTTAAATGGTTTAAGGAGCAACCTGACCATCAAGGCAAGTTATACCAAAACTAACACTTTCCTCGAGAACGATTATAGGAGTTTATCAATAAGGACTTGCGGCTTTACAGTCCAATAAAATAATCTCGGATGTAGCGATACAAGATGAGAATTAGTTGTCTTACCTGATAAATTTCGTAAGGCGTTCAAGTTCTCTGGAGAATACGATTATGCACTTTAGGCTTTCAGAGGCTGCATCAACTAGTATCAATCAAAATCATCCAACAAACAACATCAGGTTGCCAACGTGATATTTCGAGTTGCGTTAAGGGTTAAGTTGGAAGTAAGCTTGAGTAGTTTTGATCTGGGTTCATGTACGAAAGTAGTTTTCCGAGTCACGTTGAATTGACGATTGAGTTAGACTTTGAGTTTGGGGTTAAGTTGATGGTTGAGTTGGGGGTCAAATTAGAGGTAGAGTTAGGATTGAATTAATAAAAACATGCAGTTTTCGGACCGTGTTAGTTTAGGGTTTGAGTTTCAGATTGAGTTGGGAGTTGAGTTGGGAGTTGAGTTGGAGTTGTGTTGAGGTTTTTTAGTAAGGAGTTCGGTTGCGGATTTATTTGGGGAGAGGTGAGCGTTGAATTTTAAGTTAGCTTTATTTGAGTCCTTCTATACGCATTTATTTTTTGGGACCGTACTGATTTGGGTATTGAGCAGGGCTTTAAGTTTGGGGTTGAGTTGAGGGCGGAAGTTTTGATTGAGTTGGGTTTCGTTAGGGTTGAGTTTGAGTTGAGTTGGAGTTCACTGAGCCGTTCAGTTGGGTATTTTGGTGGTTCAAATAAAATTTGAGTTGTAAGTGAGCTTGACTTGTTTTGAGTTGAGTTGGATTGAAGATTCAGTTCGGCGTTTAGTTGACGGTTGCGTTCCAATAGGGTTCAGTTGGAGATTAGATTAAGTTGTGTTCATGAGCGCATGTAGTCTTTGAACCGTGTTGATCTAGGGTTTGAGTTGAACGTTGAGTTTGGGGTTGAGTTGAGGGTTGAGTTAGGGGTTCGGTGGGGTTGAGTTAAGGTTGGGTTGCGTTGCTCATTGAGTTGAGATCGTTAGGGTTGAATGAGGTTTGAGTTAAAGTTGGGCTGGATTTGAGTGAGGGATTCGGTGGGAGATTAAGTTGGGGTCGAATTGAGGTTTAAATAGGAGATTAGATGGTGTTGATTTGAGTTGAGATCGTACACCCAAACATATATCGAATCGAGTTGAGCTCGGAATTGAGTTAGAGCTGAGTACGGGAGGAGTTGAAATTGAGTTGGGGTTGAGTTTGCTTGCTTTGGGTTGAGTGAGGTATTCAGTTGGAGAAATGTTTGGTGGTTGTTCCGTGGATTCAATTAGGCATTGAGTTTTTGGTTAGGTTAAGGTTTGATTTGAAAGTTGATTTGGGGTTGAATTGGTGATCAGTGCCGGGTTGGCGGATGATTTAGTGATTGCGTTAGGAATTGCGCTGCGATTGAGGCGAAGGTTGAATTCTAAACTTAGTTGGAATTAGAGCTGAAGATTGAGTTAAGAGGTTCAATTAGGTATTGATTTCAGAGTTCAGTTGATTTTCAGGAGCGAAGTTCTGATCACCTCGTGAGGTTTCGGCCCATTATAACATTGAATTACGTGAATCTATATTAGAATACCAAAAAAAAACTTCAATCACGAGGTCGATTTGTATGAGGTACATATTTACATCTGAACTCTCTAAGCAGCCAATCTACATAGTTTTTTGAATATTTTGGTGATGTATCTAATTGTAAAAGAAGCGGAAAGTGGCAGTAATAAAAACCTTCAAAACAAAGGACCTAAAAACCCAAAAATTGCACCGGACGTGAAATATTGTGCAACGTTGCAGCAAAATTCTAACATCGCTGGTTCTACATTCCAGAAATCCACATCTACCAGAAAACTGCATCACATTTGGGTGGTTTGATTGGTTTGGCAGCTGAGATAAGTTTTTACCCCTATAGGGTAAATCTGGTGAATCAAAAATGGAAAAAATATGGAAATATGGATTTGCAAATATAATTTCCCGAAACGAATATAATTTCGGAATAAAATTGATGATTATATTTTATTGTTGGGGAAATCATTTAGCTTCATTAATTGATATTATTAAGAGTTTCCAATTTCAGTTTCGATCATATGATTCAATTAATCTCGTCAGGCTATGGCCACTGAATTACTAATTTCCCCGTTTGCTTCCTTTATACAATATACAAATATAAAAAACGACCATGTTTATCTGAAAGGGTCTAAAGTTCCACATAAAATAAATAAAATTATAAAAACTATAGTTCTACATAAAGTCAGGGGGTCGGTTCCCGTTCCGCGAAAAAATGGAATCAACAAACTCTTTTCATAAATCCTCACTGTAGAGGTCAGGGCAGTATTCTTGAAATTCAATCAAAAAAGGATACCGGTGACCTTCTGTCAAAATTTGTCATTCAATCAAAAATTAAATTTGCTGCTAGACGGGAATTTCAGATTAGTAAATGGGTGACTTTGATTAAGTATGTTTATCGTTAAGTATGTTAACATGGCTAAAGGCATGGCTAAGTTAAGGTGGCTAAAATAAGGGTGGTGAATAAAAAATCAGATTAATTTCAAGAAGACGCGTGTTTATGTTAATCTGTGATATTTTCGAGGATTTGTTTGATCGAAAAAAATTATTACTGACGTTTTTGTTTGAACGCCGATAAACCTTAATAAATTCCTTCAAACAAACAATACTAATTTTATAAATTTTTAAATTCGCATTCCTGCCGATTCCGAAATAATTCTAAGCTGATACCACCAACTCATAAATTCATCAATTTTTCATTATAAATTTCAAACTTCTTAAAATTTAATTAATTTATAAAAATTTGTAAATGATTTCAGTTTAGAAATTTGCGAAACTTTTAAAAATTCCAATTTTGATGTAATAAAAGTTTACTGGAAAAGTTAAAAACTTAAAATAGTGCTTTAGAGACAAGTTCCAGTCTGAATGACATTCGAATTATCTTCAGGTCTTACTACTTCAAATAAATTAAATTTTGAAAATCCATTTAGACAAATGCAGCTTGCAGGTGCACATTTTTCATCATGTGAAAATCACACCGCATTAATCCAAATTATTTTTAATGTCGCGTTCAGTTTCACGAATAGCTTCTTATCTCACAAAACTATATCTACATAATAAAATCAACCTTGATTTTAATTTTTCCAATAAAATTTTTTATCATGAAAAACCATTTTTTTGTGTGTGAAAATGTATAACACGATGGTTAAAGAAAGAGTCTCATCTGACTAAAAATTTATTGAAAAATTATTATTTATAAGAAATAAAAATAAAATTAGAAATTGTTAACACATTTGATGTCGCCGCAATTTAATCATCGCGAGATCTCTAGCAAATTTTTATGATATCTGCGTAACACACAGTACAATAATAAAACGCCAAATTGTGCACACAAAAATGTATTTGGTATATGATTAACATATTTCTTATCAATATATATAAATCTTTATAATTTCAGCCTCCGCCGGAAGGAAAAGCGCATGAAAAAATGTTAAGAATTATACATTTTATGGTTTTTTGTTTGGTTTTCTCTCTATACGATATATTTATTCCCAAGTATGTGTTTATAAGAAAGCAGAATTACGTAATTTACTTGACTTGAATTTGAAAAATAATCATTAAATCGATATGACTTAATCATTATTTCTTATATAATGTATGTACATATATGAGTATCCTTATATTGCAAAAGATGAAAAATGCGGAAGTTTTTCCGTTTTCTTTTTTTGTTATCATATTTTGATAAGAAAATTTCATCATTCCTCCGCATATATGAAAGATTTTTGTGTGATTTTATTTTTATTGCTTTTATTTATTGTTGCTGTTGTTGGTTGGGGCGCTGGCTTTAATTAAAATTGGAAAATCGTTTTAAATTCTTTAAAAGTGAATACGAAGAATTTTTAAATTTAATTTCTGGTTTTCTTCGTAAATTCCTGTAGGTATTTGGAATTTTGATTTAAATTTATTATTTTTTGTCATTTATTAAAATGCTTGAGATTTATATGTGGTTGATTGTAGAATTTTAAGTGGATTGTGATATTTTTCGATAGTTAATTCTAATTCGAAAACTAGATCAAACACAACGATATTTAGGTGGAATGACTTTAAAAAATTTACTGGGTCCATTGGGGTCTCATCACGTTTCAAAAATTTTAATTTTTGCAACGTTGAGCAAATGCAGCCCGAAAATTTCTTCAAATTTTACCTACCATCAATTCAAGGCAAAAAGACCCTTTTTCGCAAAAGTGTGAGTCGTTTGTTACTTTGATTAATAAAGGCATTACCAACTAGTTATAGAAATAGAAGGGCAGAAGTTTAACGGCAATACATTGGCCTGAACGGTTCAAACATCAAAATTATATTTCATATTGAAGCCGAATCTTCCAGGCTTACACGGACGAAGGAAGTGAATCCTAAGAAACAGCTAAGATGTACGGCTAACTATGGTAATCACCCCTCCGTTTCTTTACTACTAAACTACGCCAATATCGACATTATAAATTAAACCGATGGAGAAACTTTTTCCCGAATTCAACTTTTCGAGTAAAGAAGTATTGAGGTGCTCACACGCTCAGCAAGCAATGTCATGAATATACAAATTTTTCTTTAATTAAAGTATAATTTGATATTTAATTGTTTCCCGCACGATAAATGTTTTGCTATTTGCAGATCTGACTATTCACGTTGATCATCTTACAGGTACCAATTTTCGAGGGAGTTACTACGACCTCACGGTTTTAAGTTATGCCACCATAAGAAGGGGGTTGATGAAACTACTCGGGTTTTTAAAATGATAAGATTTGAAATGTAAGATTTGAATTTTTATATTGCACCATAAAATCTTATGGTGTAGGGTAAGTCAGGTCACCAACAGACTACATTAAGACTTATGTAGATTCAAGCGATAATGAACCTAATGTAATAATAAGTTCCTATAGATCGGAAAAACAATGAATCATCACTGTTCAAATATATAAGTTATATTTGGTAAGTAAACTTAAAGGTTATAAAACATTAACACAGACGCGACCTAACCTAATAAATATAATTAGTATTACGTACTTATACTGGTCACTGTCGCATCTTAGAACTAAAATTTAGCTCAAACTACTATTATAAATGTAGAACCTGCCAAAAAGACCATAGAAGTTTGATCTGTGATGAACGTTCTCCTTGTAATGCGTGCGTTACAATTATTTGTATCAGTAACCAACATTAAAATGATAAAACGCTAATTAATTCCTGAGCTGAAGTTGCATATAAATTAAAAAGACAAAAAATCAAGACAATTATTAATAAATATTTACTAATTAATTAACATGATTTAATTTATATAAATCAAAATCACGGCATCCGATAACAACTTAGATTACAACTTTTCCTTAAATTTCAGTAAATCTTTTTGTTAGTAATATAAGATAAATTACTTAGCACAAGACAACACAATTTCTAAACTATGCACCGTTGGATGCTTGAGGTTTCCGAAAATTTGGTCAGGTTTCCTAGGTGTTCCTAAAATAAAACAAATTAATCCTATTTAATAACCTCTAGTTCGTTTCCTATTCAAAGAAACCGAAATTCTAATATACTTCACAATTATTTACTGAATTTAACAAGCCTTAAAATAATAATCTGCACGGATTATACATTTTATCATATTTATTCCAGCATAACAATAAAAATAAAGCAGCTTTAATCTTGTACGGGTTACAGACATCTAAGTAGTCAATAGTTAGTGTTATGTTATTAGTATTGCATATGATAAAAATAAAGGTTAGCATAAGATGAAACAATTCTAAAAAACTACAAATCAGCTAGATGCTTAAAGATTTTGGAAGTCACAGGTTCGGCGCTACCTTCTGAAAATCGAAGGCTGTGTTCCAAACGACAAAAATTCCGCATAAAAAGATAAAAAGTTAAATTTTTGACATTATAAGCACGTTCGTTTGTGGTGAATTAACTGAATTGATATTGAGTTACTATTCCGATAATTGAGTTAATATTCAGATGATTAAGCTACTGAAGTGAATTGGTCGTTCGTTTGCTACAATTCAGATAAAATAAATTATAATAATTATTAGATAAATTATTTTTGTGTGCCACATTACATATCTCATTCTGGCTTCTTCGATGCGTTAAACAAAATAATGTCAAAAAATAACAAAAACAATTATCTGAATTACCTACCCAAGCAAAATTATTATTCAGATAAATCAGTAGCTCAATATTTTTAACTGAATTGAAGTATACCAAACGAACGGACAAATCACTTCAGTTAATTCAGTTAGTTCAGATAATTCAGTTAATTCACCACAAACGAATGCACTATATATTCACCACAAAAATTTTAACTGGTCGCGGTGCAGTTAAAAATTTTATTCATATCTGTTCTAGATTACCTTTACAAATTTTACTTTACTACAATATTTTGCAATTAAATTCAATAATTTCTTGTATAAAACATCGGTATATATTTTACAATATTATTATTCATTTTATAATTAAATTGTTTTACTTTGCAAAACTCACAAAAATAAATAAAACTTAAACGTCAAAATTTTAACTTTTTAACTAGTTGCATTTGGAACAGCAAATCGGTTAAAAAATGAGGTAAGTTAAATATTTCTTACCACAGTTAAAATAAACTTTTTAACTAATTGGAACACAACCTTACTTAAATAGAGTCGAATTAATTTAAATTTATTTTTTTATTTTTTTTTTAGTTTCACATTTATGAAGATAAAACTGCAGTGAAATATGTGTAGAGATAAAATAGCGACGTCTATATTCTAATACGAAAACATTGATTTCGCTAACTAAACTGTTTACTGTAAAATGAAATTCCATTTTCATTTTAGATTTCGCACCTAGACTTTACCAAGTTCATGTTTGAAAAAGTAGAGTGCTCTGGAAAACATGAGTTATAAATTTCGGTTGTTTATTTTTTTTTTTTTTTCAGTATCTTTCGGCATATTTAACAATCCGATATTCCTCTAAATTTTTGTATAAATTTTACGTTTAATAATAATTAAAAATAATGGCGGCAAAATTACCAATCAAACTCGGAGACATTACTGGTGACATGCTGATCAAATGTAAATTTTTACATAAATCCACGCCCGAGGAATTAGGTTTGACCCATGAACAATATTATAAGCTTGCGATAGCTTTTGAAAAGTATCCAGCTAAAACAGTACTAGCCGCAATGAAAAAAATGCAGAAATCCAATGAAAATCTGCGAAACGAAGCTAGAAAGAAGCAAGCAGAGAGGGTAGAGGAAGAAGACAGATATATAATGAAGATGAAATCTATGTTTCGTTCCTTAACGCCTGAGCAATTAGAATTGACCCAAGCACAATATAATAAGCTTGCGGCAGCTTTCGAAAAGCATCCGGCTAAAGAAGTAGTAGACGCAATGATCAATCTGCAGGATGCCAATCGACGTATGGCAAAGTTTGACGAGAAAATATCAAATGAAGAAGAAGATCAAATATTTATTACGCGGCTGAATGTTAAGCTGAGGGATCCTAAGCTATTTAAGCGCATTTCAACATCAAATAGGGCCAAGTATTCGGAGGAACCTCAAGAATATCCTACTTGTGAGGTTGAGGAGGAACCTCAAGAATATCCTATTTGTGAAGTTGAGGAGGAACCTTTCCCGAGTAACAATGCATCACCTTCACGTAGGCAACAAGATTTTTCAAATGAACTATTGGATGATAATGATGAGCAGCCGCCAGAATGTTCTGTTTGTCAAACACCGCCTAGGTCCTCCGATCGTGGTACAGATGCTGAGAGTCCTTGCGATATTGATCTTACTAATGAAGAGGAGGCGGAAATGAATTTTCATTCGAACTATTTACCGAGAGGAGGAAAAAAAGGTAGAAGAATATAAACAATCACAATGAAACCAGATACAAAATCTATTTATAATTATAACCTTCAATAAAAGCTATTGGTGCAAATGAAGATTTCATTAGTTTAGGCATAGCCTAAAAATTATTAATAGTAATTACAGTATTTCAAAAAATAAGAAATGTTCACGAGAGGCTTAGAACCTGAACCATATTCAATTGTTGATTTTATGACAAAGGTGCATGCATCACTAGCATTCCGGACTAATATTTGGACATAATTTCTTCAACTTAATGGCTGATGGGGATTCTGGATATTATCGCCAGTAATTTTTCACAAATTTTAAATTCGAGGATTACTGCAAAATTTGAAATTGGATTCAGAAATCAAAAACTTGGTAAAAGAAATCGATTTCGATTTTGCGAAATTTTCCAGTTTTTATATTTCTAAAATAAAAATTCGTTTCTAAAATTTTGTTCCAAAATTGGAAATTTAAAAACTAAAACTAAACTAAATTTAAAGCAAATATTTAGGAATTTAGGAATAAGGAAATTTTAAAAATGGCTATTGAACATGTAGGTATTTTGTGATTTACAAAAATTTATTTAATTCAGTTTATAATTTCAAACGCCAGTAATTGATTAAATTTGGCTTAAAAAATTTCAATTTTTCACAAATTCTAATGTTCTGAAATTTTTAATATTGAATATCAAATTGGTCGACTACATCGAAATTGTTTTCGGCAAATTTCAGACAATACTTTTATACAATGTTTTCATATTTCTAAAATTAAGATTATTTTTTAAATAAGAAAAATCCGATAAACTAATTACTTTTCATCAAAATTTTATTTTACTTTAAAAAACAAAAATAGAAGTAAAATAAAGTTACCGTGCGATTCTGACGTTCTCTTAGTTATGAGATTCTCTTAAAAAATCTCTTAGCTAAGACATACGAAATAGGTGGTCATGAGCATCACAAGTTTGACGTTTCTGGTAGTGTCGTTGTATAGCGAAATATTTTTGAAAAATAAATAAATAAATCATTTAATAATTATTTATCTGAATAAATAAATAATCCGGTAAGTTCCACTATTTTACAATAATATTTAATTAATAAATTACGTACATATTTACTTATTTATATAATATAAAATAAAACATTTTGTTGTTTATAATTTTCTTTCTAAAATTTGATTTTTTGTTTGCAAAATATTTTATTTTTAAGATAAATCAAATTACAATATGTATTATTGCTTAAAATAAATATATAACGCTACCTAGTTGATAACAAATTATTTTGAATTTCTAGTGAATTTTTTACATATGGATTTGTTGTTAGAACTATTAACGCTTTTACTAAGCGAGGAAGAGAGGTGGGTTTGTTTTTGTTTAGCTTGTTTATCAACAAGCATTTATTACTAAACAATGTATATTAATTTTCAGGGAAAGTCGAAGACAACATCTCCGTTATCTACGGGATTCAACAAATCCTTTTGATGTTGACGAAAATATTTTTAAAGAATTTTTTCGACTTCCAAAGGCATTAACAGTCGGATTAATCGACGAATTGGACCAGCATAACACAGAGCCTTCAGATATTCCATTTGCGTTGCGGGTTAGTATTATTTCCGATATATTAAATCCGCAGAATAATGTATTCATAATTTAATGTTTTAGGTGTTGTCAACTTTACATTTCCTGGGGCATGGTTCCTACCAAAGGAGTATCGCTTCGAATTACCTCCTTCCGATGAATCAGCCGAGTATTTCCCGGAATATAAATTATATATGTCAACTAATGGTGTCAAAGATGTCAACACGAGTTAAATTTTGCGTAGACCAGGAAGAAAAACATGCAATTAAAGAAGGGTAAAATAATTTATAATAAAATGTACATATAAAGACCAACCAACAGAATACCAATTAAGAGACTCTCTTAAAAAAAATCTCTTACCAAATTTTCTCTTAGCTGTGATACTCTTAACAGTCTTAACGTCAGAATCGCACGGTTAGTATAAATAATTAAAATCCTATTATAAGTGACTATATTTTCCAAATTAATTGATGAGAATTTTCAGTCCAAACTTCTAAATTTTATAAAAATGTTAAGTACCGATGTAAGAAAACATGATGCAACCAACTAGAGAAATTATCTGCATATCTAACCATATTTAAATGTTTGTAAAATAATACGAGTAGTCCGATTTCGATGACTGACCAATAGGCAACACACAGATAGACATTTATTACAATATTTCACGTGCAACCGATTTAGTTTCAATATTGATTTTTTGCAAAATATTTTATACATTTTTTTCTGTTAAGAGATTTGTATTTTACATAATGTAATTAATTATTATTAGTATTTCCATGAGAATTTTAAAACAACAATTCCTCGCGACAGACGAATTAAATAATTCAAACCAAAAGTTTGAATTATTTAATTCATTCCTAATTTTAGTTATACCACCTGACACCAGATGGCAAATTGTTCTTTCTCTTTGTTGTTTTATTTCAATTCGACAAAATAATTCGCGACTTGTTTCCATGAGAAAAAATAATTCGAATTAAATTTTTCTCATGGAAATACTTATTAAATTATATATTATCAATATTTAGCGTATTTCCTTGACAAATTTACAACAACAATTGCATAGGATAAATCCCCGCAAGAATAACATTAACCCAAAAAAATATTGGGTTTAATTCATATTAAATTTATATTTTATTTCGAAAGGTTGGCTTTTGTCAATTAAATCAAATTGGCTATTTTCTTGAAAAAAAGAAATTAACCTAAAATAATTCGAATTAAATTTTTGTCAACAAAATACGCTTATTGTCATTGATTTACACCCCAATTCCCATAGTGTCACGTCATTTTCCATGACTGCAGTCACGTCACATCAATTTTGCTACTCTCTTAATCGTTTGTTACGCCTAATGCGTGATTTACACGTTCCAACAATGTTTTTCCAACTTTTTTTGTTGAGACTTAGAGCTACACACAATAGAAAATATTTACATGCGATAAAAAGAGAAAAGTATAAAACGAAAATGTCGGTCATGCTATAACTTTGTGGCGGTATAAAATCTACGATGTCGAATAGGGCGATAATACATGTTTCAAAATTACAACTTTTCTGGCTAAAATAAAGCTTTTCGAAAGTAAACTTCCATTTTTAAACAAAAATTTATAAAAAAATAAAACAAAAATGTCGGGCATGCTATAATTTTTTGGCGGTATAAAATCGACAATGTAATTTTTGGCGAATGCCGCAGCGATACCACTTCATTTATCAAAATTACGACTTTTCTTGGCTAAAATGAAAATTGTTCGAACGTAAATTTTAATTTTTAAATAAAAATTTAAAAAAATAAAAATAAAGCGCTATAAAAATTTTACAAATCGCCATTTTTAATGTGTTTGTTGTTGTTTGTTTCCATAAAATATACTCGGGTCGAGTATATTTTATAGTCAAAAAAAATATTTATGGAAACAAAGTTGAAAAAACAAGAAAAAAAAGTCCAACAAAATTTTGTTTATTTATATATTTGTTCTTGTCTTTCAAATGGAATTCGCGATATACTTATCTCTTCATTTTTTGTTGGGAAACATTGTTGGAACGTGTAAATCACGCTTAAAGTCACTTATACGACAGGTTTCACTTGAATTTTTTAGGTGAAAGGCAACTACTATAAAATGGAAGGGCAAAATTTTAGTTTTAATATTTTTTTAAATGTTTTTAATTACGTAATTTTGTTCTCTTGTTTAAATAAGTTGTTGTATAAATTAATAGTTTTTTTGCTCTAAAACGATTTTATTTGTAATTTGACCGATACCTTTTAGTTACGTCGCCTGAAATGACACGACTATGAGAATTGAGTTGTTAAAAAAAAATTTACCTAGGCAAAACCATGTTTAATATCAAAAATGGTTCAACCATTTCTAAAATGCTTGTGGCGACACCATTGAACAACACGACCAACATGCCACCTGGTGGCGATCATACCGAACCAATAAATTACCAATCGACAGCAACAGCAAAATTATATAAAACGTCAATCAATATGTCGTGTAACTTCTTCCCTTCTCTCATCGACCGCCAACCAAGCATCATCGAATTAGTACAACATCAAAATAATCAAGTGTATTATACAGTGGCCATCTTATTAATATAATAATCAATAAAACATAAAACGAGAATAATAATAACAGAATTAATAAACGAATAAATAATAAATTAGAGTAGAAATCATTGAAGTTTTTTAATTCGAGTGTAAGGTGCGGCACTACCACTTGTAGTGAATACAACCGTAACATCCGTCACCGGCTATCGTACGTGTTGCTCTTTTACGTATTTTTGAATTAAGAAGTTTTTTATTTGAGACTTTTTTGAAAATTTTAACAATCCGACGAACCAAATTATTTTAAATATAATCTCGTAATATGACATTCATGACATTTCATTTCATTTACTACTGATTCTAAGTCGCTATTTTCGTGTGCTCCGAAAGCCGAATCGAATTACTTTTTCGAAACCAAATCAATATTTTTTATTACATATTTTTCAGAAATTATCCAAACTAATTAAAAACCGATTCCCGAGAAAATTTACGGGAATCACCCTCTAGTAAACAGGTCTGGATGCAGATAATTTAATTAAAAAATTAAACAGAATTTCTGAGAACTTTCATTTTTAATATTCAAGTAAAATGGATTATCCAAGTCATATTATTCTCGTCTTTTTCTGAAAGTATATAAAATTTGTTCTAAAATATAAATTATCAACAAGATTAAATTAAAGTTTAATTAAAGTTTTCCGGAAGCCAGCTAGGATCACTGATCATTGATTAATAAATTAAGTAAACCTATAAACTACAACAAGCTGAACATAAATGAATTATTCTTCAAACCAACTAGCAGATTTCATATAACTAACACATGCAATGCAGTCAAAAAAAATTTAAAAAAAAAACGAATAATATTCTCCCTGGATCTTTACGATTTGTTCAATTTTAATCGATGATCTTTTGATATATTAAAAAATCATTTGATCGAGCCGCTGGGTTTTTAACTGGACTAACGGAAGAATACTTACGGCATTTGGGTTTGACGTACGCCGTTGCAATCTAATTTTAATCGCGTTAATCATCAGGTTAATTTTTCATCAAATTTGGTTTAATCTGCTCTGCCGTTCTCGTGTACATCACACGCAGTACGTTGCTCCCAATCTATTGGTTGCCCTCAACGAACCAAATTTCGCGCACACATTTTTTTGTTCCTTTATTGTATTTCACCGTAAAATGACCTGCCCCATGGTTGCGTTCTTGTGAATAAGCTCTCTATGTCAAAAAAAAAAAAAATACTGGAGGATAAAAAATCGTTTAGTCCACGCAATGGCGAATATATATTACATAGCTACTTTACCGAAAAGTTATGCTCAAATCAATTTATCCGTCATTAGACAAACTTATATGGAAATATTTCACGCAACAGTTTCCAGCGTAACAGGGAATTTTTGGGTTAATATATAAATCTTTGGCAAAATTTCTCAAATATTCATGAAGTTTACACAAATTTTCCTTGTCAAATATCACAAGCTCTATTGGCAAAATTGGACAAAAGTTTTTTATAATGGCAGAAAGAAGAAAATAAAATATATTTTGTAAACCCTAAGAGGGTTCTCAATGCGTAGTATGATGATCCTAGTGACAAATAAAATAAACTTATAAAAGTAAATGCTTTTTCTTGTGAAAAAAGGTGGCGTTTAGGGATAATATTAAGATCAAACACTTATAAGTTAGAAAAAGATTAATAAAATTATTTCATCTTTAAAATTGGGCCAGAAGAAGAAAGAATAGTGTAGCACAATATTTTTATAACTCTAAATATAATTATCAATGAACTGAACCCAATACTCATTATCCTTAGAGAAGTAAACACCAACCGCGCTATTTATAATTTTATATAATAATACATAACTCAAGCGATCACTCAAGTAACTATTCGCGAAGAGACTTTTCGCTAACTTCCTGGTGGAGAGTAGCGCAATGTATACTGGAAATGAAATTTAAATAAGGAGCTTTGTTATCTTTATAAGAAATTAGTGTTTATCTAACTACCGCCTAATTCCGGCCAAAAATTGTTGTAGGTCGTTATACAAATCCTTTTATGTTAGGGGAGTTTCCCTTTGAAACTCAATTCCATTGCAAATTAAGAGGTTAGGATCGGCAAAATTATTAAAGTTAAAATTTTTGGAGTGGCGTGATTGATGGGAATACGTAGCTTTTTAATTTATTTTTATTAATATTGTTATTATTGTCAATTTTTAATATTATTTCACCTCTTGCTGTACAATTTATTGTAAATCAGCTACTGCTCAAAATAGAATATGTAAGCATGAGGTGGAAATTGTTTGAATGAAAGTAGGTTCAATATTTTTGGTTCTGGTTATTTAGTTTCCATGTGTGATTTTCCTTTTAATACTAAATAATTAGTAAAATATGTACTATAAATAAATAAATAAATAGTCTAAAAAATCGACCTGAGGCACAGAGCAATAATCATGATGGCGCCCAATATAAATACATAATAAAACAAGTATCACGGGACCAGCTCAAGCTTCCAAAACTGAGAAAAATTGAAATTATTTCAAGACAATTGTCTGTGTTATAGACTACTGCGGATAGTAGCTAAATATTTAGCTGAGCTAAAGGATAGTTATTAAATTCATATTCATATTCCACATCATTATTATATTCGACAATCGAACCCTAAACTTCAAGAAAATTTAAATAAATGTAACTTATGTTAAAATTATTTGTATTATAACTTACAAATTGAATTAAAATTTTTTAGAATTCTATGAAGCTTTCTTGCCGTGTTACGTCCCGTGTTAAATTTCGTAGATTAATAAATTTGGCTTACTAAACAATCCTAGTATAAAATTCTAGGTGTCCCACAAATTAATAAATTAATAAGTAGTAATCTGAAGGAGCTATGTCTGGAGAATGCGGCGGATGGGGTAGAACTTCCCAGTCCTGTCCTTGTAAATAATTTTTCACAACGTTTGCAACATGTGGTTTTGCATTGTCATGCTGAAAAATTAATTTGTTATGTCTATTCACCCATTCTGGTCGTTTTTCCTCTATAGTTCGCTTCAAACGTATTAGTTGTCGTCGGAACACATCGTAATTGATAGTTTCAACTGATTTCAGCAGTTCATAATATACCACACCTTTCTGATCCCACCAGATACAGAGCATAACCTTATTGCAATGGATATCTCGCTTTGGTTGCGATGGACCAGCTTCACCACGCTTCACCCAAGATTTTTGGCGTTTGGGATTCTCATAATAAATCCATTTTTCATCTCCAGTAACTATCCGATGCAGAAAAACTTTTCTTCTTTACAACAGGAATAAATAAGGTATTATAGAAAAGGATAAGGCTTCCAACTACCTACATAGGTTTTACTAACAAAAAATGTTTTGTTCACGTTTGTGTTTGAAAAAGTAGAGTGCTCTGGAAAATACTTTCATTTATAGATTTCGGTTGTTATTTTTAGTATCTTTCGGCATATTTAACAAATCAATATTTTTCTAAATTTTTCTGTAAATTTTACGTTTAATAATAATTCAAAATTACCCAAAATGGACAGATGTAAACCAGATGAAGATAGCGATATTACTGAGATGGAGGCCAAAGCTATGTTTCATCAGTCTACGCCTGCAAAATTAGGATTGACCCAAGAAGAATATGATAAGGTTGCGGCAGCTCTGGAAATTTATCCAACTAAAAAAGTATTAATAGCACTGGTCCGACTCCAGATGTTCAAAAAAATTGATGCGCAACTAGCTAAAAGTAAATCAGAGAGGACATCTTTACAGAGACCACCTTCCGAGAAAACCCTGAAATGTGGATGTGAGTCAAAAACAGCTGGACAGATGGCAGCTGGGCCACCTTTAATGATAATCAATCGACGTAAAGAAAAATTACAAAGGCAAAAATCATGGGAACCGGAGTCACCCTGTTCACATACATCAACGTCACGTAGGCAACAAGCTTCTTATACAAATGAACCAAGGGTTGAGGTTGATATTCACCAGCCGCCATCGGCTTCTGGCCAAAAATACAGTGGATGTAAGGCAAAAATATCTGGACAGATGGCAGCTGGGCCACCTATACAGATAGCCCATCAACGTAAAGAAAAATTAAACAGACAAAAATCATTAGAACATGCAGACGCGAGAGAGCAAGATATCCTGAGATATCTAACGGCAACTCGGCCTAGTTCAACATCCAGTATATTGTCCAATCCGGAAAAGAGAACAAATAGGGCCAAGCGTGGTAATGTACATATTTCGATGGAACCTCAAGAAGTTCGGTATTATAATCCTAAAAGTAAAAGTAGGCCTCTTCCTACTTCTGAGCATACAAGTAGGGAACCGAAGTCACATAAATCACGTTCACGTAGGCTACAAGCTTCTTCTTCAAATGAACTAAGGGATGATATTAGTATTTACCAGCCGCTGCCATGTGGATGTAAGACAAACCACGCTAGACAGATGGCAGCTAGACAGATGATACATATGCCAGCCCTCATGACAATCAATCCACATAAAGAACATTCACGTTGCCAAGAAGATTCTAGTTCAAATAAAGTAAGGGCTGATATTCACCAGCCGCCATCGGGTGGTGTTGTTCAGACACCACCTAGAACAGAACATAATAAGCCACGGTACGATTATGATGGACATGCTGCGGGTCCTTCCAATATTGATCTTAACAAAGAAGAGAAGGCGATCATGAGTGATCTTTTAACGTATATCGAAGCTGATCTTATCGAAACTGATCCAATACAGGAGGAAGCTATTGACTACTCAGAAGAGGAAAACGAGGAATGTGAACAAGTGCCCCACCGAAAGGGCAGAAAAAAGGTCTGGAAAATGGTTAAAAATTTCCTCTCAAAAAACAAGTAAACCTGCTCTAGTGACACCTTTTTCGGATTATTTAAATTACTTTTTATTTAAAAAAAATTCAGTCAATTTAAATTATTTTTAGCACATATTTAATGCTTAGAAATGGTCCATAAAAATAGATACATTGTTTGGGAGAATACGTTCACGTTTATGTTTGCAAAATATGTTCACGTTTATGTTTGAAAAAGTAGAGTGCTCTGGAAAATACTTTCAATTATAAATTTCGGTTGTTTTTTTAGTATCTTTTGGCATATTTAACAATTCGATATTTTTCTAAATTTTTGTGTAAATTTTATGTTTAATAATAATTCAAAATTACCCACAATGGACACATGTCAGCCAGATGTTGATAGCAATATTGAGAAAATGAATACCAAATCTATGTTTCGTAACTCCAGGCCTGAGCAATTAGGATTGACCCAAGTACAATATGATAGGCTTAAGGCAGCTTCTGAAAAGCATCCAGCTAAATCAGTATTAGCCGCAATGGACAGATTCCAGAAATTCAATAGATCTCAGCCAGAAGTAGCTAGTCAAATTGAGGATAAGAAGGCCAAATCTTTGATTCTTCATTCCACGCCTACGCAATTAGGATTGACCCAAGAACAATATAATAAGCTTACGACAGCTTGTGAAAGGCATCCAGCTAAAAAAGTATTATCCGCATTGGACATATTTCAGAACTCCAATAAACGTAACCCAGAAGCATGGCGCAATATTGAGCAAATGAATACCATAGGTGTGTTTCGTATCGCCACGCCTGAGCAATTAGAATTGACACAAGAACAATTTGATAGGCTTAAGGCAGCTTCTGAAAAGCATCCAGCTAAATCAGTATTAGCCGCAATGGAAAGATACCAGAAATTCAATAGATCTGAGCTAGAACGAGAGAGCAATATTGAGGAAAATAAGGCCAAATTTAAGTTTCGTCACTCCACGCCTGAGCAATTAGGATTGTCCCAAGACCAATTTGATAGGCTTGCGTTAGCTTCTGAAAAGCATCCAGCTAAAACAGTATTAGACACATTGGAAAGATTCCAGAAATATAATGTATCTAGTGGTCAGCTTGATGACATGCAGGCCAAATCTATGTTTCATCGGTCCACGCCTACACAATTAGGATTGACGCGAGAACAATATGATAAGGTTGCGGCAGCTTTTGAATATCATCCAACTAAAAAAGTAATAGCCGCAATGAACCAATTCAAGAGATTCAATAAAGCTACGGCAGATTTAGCTAAAAGTATATCAGAGAGAACATCTTTAGAGAGACCACATTCCGAGAAACTCCCGAAATACAGTGGATGTAAGGCAAAAATAGCTGGACAGATGGCAGCTGGGACACCTATACAGATAGCACATCAACGTAAAGAAAAACTAAACAGACAAAAATCATGTGAACCTGCAGACGCGCGGCTGCAAGATAGCCTGAGGTATCCAAAGGCAATTCGGCCTAGTTCGACATCCAGTATATTATGCAAACCGGAGCAGAGAACAGATAGGACCAAGCGTGGTAATGTAAAGTTTTCGACGGAACCTCAAGATTATAATCCTAAAGGTAAAAGTAGGCATTTTCCTACTTTTGAGGATGAACTGAAACCATTCCCGAGCAAGCATACAAGTAGGGAACCAAAGTCACCCTGTTCACCTAAATCACCTTCGCGTAGGCAACAAGCTTCTTGTTCATATGAAGTAAGGGCTGATATTCACCAGCCTTCTCGTGCATATGAAGTAAGGGCTGATATTCACCAGCCGCCATCATGTGGTGTTGTTCAGACACCACCTAGAACAGAACATAATAAGCCACGGTACGATTATGATCGACATGCTACGTGTCCTTCCAATATTGATCTTAATAAAGAAGAGAAGGCGATCATGAGTGATCTTTTAACGTATATCGAATCCAATCCTACCGGATCTTATCCAACACAGGAGGAACCTATTGACCCAGAAGAGGAAAAAGAAGAATGTGAACAAGCGTCCCACCGAAAGGGCAGAAAAAAGGTTTGGAAAAAGGTTAAACATTTCCTCTCAAAAAACATGTAGACTTGCTCTAGTGACACCTTTTTCGGATTATTTAAATTACTTTTTATTTAAATAAAATTCAGTCAATTTAAATTATTTTAAAACGTGCTAAGATAGAAGAGATCGAAGAAAATCAAAGGAATTACAACCAAGCGAGTGACAAACAATTATAGAAAATTGAGATTCCGTATTTGTAAGGCGATTAATTAAAATGGAAAAAGACAGCTCAGAGTATGAACCATATTTTGGGCAATCCATTAACAACCAATCGACAACAGACGTCGATCCTTGGCATCAACAGCGTGTGATTGTTTAGATCTGATAACATATTGTCAAAGTAATGCAGATAGTCATCATGGATCAAGGAAGTATATCTCGGCAGTTTTATACTTTGAATACATACTCTTTTTCATACTAAATAAACAACTAACAAACAGAGTTAGAGTTACAAGCAACTTACTAAACTTACATCCCAAGTTACCAACAGAATAATTGTCAACAACTCAGGGTTTCATCAGTAGCAGAAAAAAGAATCTCAAGTAAATCTGAGTACTGCTTTGATGACAGTTTGAAGAAATCTCCACCATTCCAAGTTCCTTACGGTGTATATTTTCTAAATAAAGAGGCAGCAAGAAAGTACAACTTACAGTGCAATGGTTTGCATGTTTAACAGTATTTTAATATTTTATATCGATGCCCAAAATTTTCCAACGGAGATCAATACCTTAATAGTAAACCAACTATCAGGGAAAGTGACACAGCACAAATTAATGCTTAGAAATAGTCTCACATCAACAATTTACTACGGATAGACCCAGTATTCAACCAGCCCACCGAAATAAATACATTGTTTGGCGGAAATAATAATAAATGAAATAATGAAACATGAACCAGGAAAACCGGTGACACAAAAACAGATTTGGAGTGGGTTATATTTATATTTAGGAAAACTCTTAATTTTATGAAAATGAAAATAAACAAAATAACCTAGCTGTAAATTAAGTTTCAATTTTATGAGGTGGATATAAATCCCAACAACCTTTTCTGTTAGTCCCATCAATTGACAGTGCTCACGAATTTTTCCAGTTTTTTGTCATTGTTTTGGAATGGCCAAAATTGCGCCTGAAATATACGACTCGCATAGGTATTATTTTATTTTATTAATTTAACAGAATACAACGTAGTCATATACAATACGAAGAACAATGACAAAAATCTAAAAACGTTTGTGAGTATTTAATTTCCAATACTCACAAATATTTTAGGGCTTACAGAAAAATACTATATAGTGAGATCGATGTCCACCTAGCAAAATCTCGAGTGGTATTCCATTAAGTTAATAAAAGGAAGTAATACCTATGTGGGTCGTATATTTCGGGCCCAATTTTGGCCATTCATGACAAAAATCTGAAAAAGTTCGTGAATACTGGAAATTGATAGGGCTTACAGAAAAATGTAGTGGGATGATGCCCACCTCGCAAAATCTGGAGTTGTATTCCGTTAAATTAATCAAATGAAGTAATATCTATGTGAGTCGCATATTTCGGGCCCAATTTTGGCCATTCCAGAACAATGACAAAAATCTGATAAAATTCGTAAGTACTAGTCTTTGAAAGTATTTACAGGAAAAACAAGGTAGTGGGATAGATGTTTACCTGACAAAATTTGGAGGGTGTGTATACGTAGTGAGTATACCAGAAGAATATTTCAAACCAAATAATACAGTATTTGAAGGACATAGGACGGGCAAAAAGGGTCACCCAAATTGTTTTTTTGATGCAAATATCTTTTGAACCACATTAGCTGGAAACTTCAAATAGAGACCAAATTCAAGCTCATTTAAAAGAATCTTAGAAATTATTACAATATTATATTATGTGTAATCATGTTGCTAATTGATATACATGACATGTTTTTTTTTCTCTTTTTACCTTACTACTTGAACATATTTTTGTATTTTATTTTATGTGTAAAAATATACCTACGTATATTCAGCCAAATTAACCAGTGCCAATAAATTACAGCGGTGTAAAAATGCGTAGTAACACCGATACTAATGTCTATAATGGCAATAGCAAGGCCAACAGGAATGTCTGTACAATTCGTACAGAACAAACACCTTAGATATAAAGAAGTACCCTATCTGTTTTTTTGTTGTTTAAATATTATATGAAAGGAACCAATACATAAATATAGAGTACATATATCAACAATGTGTTATGAGCCATCTGTATGGCTTTTGTAGACATTTTTGCTGGTTTTGGCAAACAGTGCTTGCTTATAACTCGTATAGGTATTTTTTTTTTCATGCCGTTGTTTTAGTATGTTGTGTTAAAATACGGTTTTCTACAGAATATATTAAACTAAATTTAATCAAATTCATCAACGTTCTTTTTAATACAACAACAATTTGATGAAATGCTATTTTCCAATTGGACGCTTTCGGATAGTTTATATGTCGTAAAGATGCTAACAGATTTCTGTTGGAAATTTTGTATATAACAGATGGTGATATAAAGATTTATGAATAATTTGTATAGCAACATGTACATAAATTCAATAATTAAATTAAAAGAATTGGGTATATGTAACCCGTGCAAGATTGTAGCCGCTTTGTTGTATTTTTGCCATTATGCGCGTTCGAATCGAATTCCCAAATAGCTCCCCTGCTTTTGTGAAATCGTATAATGAGAGACAGGAAAAAATCCTTTAACAATATAGAATTCGCGATGTTTATGTCTGTATAGTATAAATGCATATATGTATACTACTTCCATGTGATACCATGCCATAAATACATATACTACTTCCATGGCGATACTAGTAGTGTTTTTTTATTCGCTCCGGATAGCTGCTATCGAGAGCCGTCATATGAAAAGTGGCTCCGGATAGCGCTCCGTATAAATAGGTAGAGCCAAATATTTTTTATATGAAGTTTTTGCTAAACGATTGAATTAAAAATGATAGTTTGATGTTAAATAAGTTTAGTTTACCAATAAATAGCGCGTCAAATTTAAATTTAGGAGTAGAAAAATGACGGCTCTCGATAGCAGCTATCCGGAGCGAATAAAAAAACGCGCTTACTGATGTCGTTTTAAATTTTTCAAAATGTTTTTATATTTAAATTCGCCCAAATATATGTACGAATAAATTCACCCAAATGTCATCATTTATTTCTAACCGTTGATTGAATAGCTACGTTTTTGCTTTCTACATACATAGACATTTTTCTTGAAACACTAAAATAATACGATTTATAAAAAATAATCCTGGAATCAAATTTTTTCGCAATTTTGGTATACTTACTTATATATGTACGTCAGTATGAACATCAGTAAATTTTATTGTTGTTCGACAAAATCTATTTTTTATTGTAGATTACAATATTGAATTGTAACCAGAGTTCCACCTAAATAATCTTTTTTGTTGCAGAGTGTCACGCGAATATCTCTTTAGGCTGTAAATAACCCCACCGAAGTTATAAAGATTCTACTTTTATGTGTTATTGGTTTTCAAAACCTCATTTAAACTTTTTTGGATTAGGAATTTCGTAAAATCAAGAGCTTATTCTCCGAAGGTCATGCGAATATATTTAGCATATATAACGATAATCTTTGCAGAAAGTCATCGGAAAGTTTGAATAAAATTTAATAATGTCTTAACTGTGTAATTCAACACCAAGCACTAATCATTAAACACCACAAAACATTATGCAATAAAAAATCAGTTCACTAATAATTCCGACAGATGCATAAAACGTCAAACATGCACCTCCACTCTAAAATTCGAATATCTCGAACGATGCGGAAGTCCAGGCAACATCTAGAACTCAACATCGTCATCAAAAATTAAAATCAGGATACTCAACAATCTCGGTAATACTCAAATAATCTGCTAATCTGAAAACATCTTTAAATTTCAAGAAAATTTCGTTCTATATTAGAAAATGTTTAACTTATTGCTACTCAAAGTTAAGCAATGCAAAAAAATCATCTAAAAAAAATCGATTCTAGGCATATTCCACTAGCACAATTCCACTAAAGACAATTCCACTACACACAATTCCACTGGCGCAATTCCACTTGACACAATTCCACTTGGCACAATTCCACTTGGCACAATTCCACTGGGTACAATTCGACTTGACACAATTTAACTTGCACAATTCAACTCGCACAATTTAACTTTTAGATAATCAAACGCATTTAGGGTGGTAACGCCCTAACAATTTAACTTGCACAGTAACTTATATAGTTACACGGAAACCCAAACACACACTTTAATATTTCATTGAAACTTAATTACGAAGATGATTATCACCATGGATTTTAAATTAATAAAAACTGGGGGCCTATTCTCGAATTTCACATCCATTTTCCACATGTGGACCTCTGTCAAAATTCATAAAACTTGAATTTTTTCGGTACTAAGGGAATATTTCCGAATGGGTAGAAGCATGTGAAAAAATTCCCCATATAGGAAAATGTCCATGCCGCATGTGTTTTATATACGAATTCCAATTTTCGAACCTTTTTGTGTGAACTTTGACAGATGTCCACATGTGGAAAATGGATGTGAAATTCGAGAATAGGCCCCCTGAAATGGGCAAAGAAGCTAGCAATGGTAGCAATGGTAAAAAATATTTTCATTGTTCCAGTTATTACGATTTTAGGCCTATTCCACTAGCACAACTCTACTAGACACGATTCCCCTGTGTACAATTCCACTGGCACAGTTTAACTACTTTAACATTCGTAGCTCTTTCTTTAGGTAACTTTTTAAGTTTAACTTTTTTCATAATTAAACGAATTCAACTTGCACAATTTAAATTTTTGAGAATCAAACGCATTTAGGGTGGTAAATCACGCGCCCAATTTACCACGCTCAATGCGTTTGATTATCAAATAGTTAGATTGTGCAAGTTGAATTTGTTTAATTATAAAAAAAGTTGAAGTTAAAATGTTACATATAAAGAAAGAACTACGGGTGTTAAAGTAGTGGAATTGTGACAGTGGAATTGTAAGCAGTGGAATCGTGCCTAGTGGAATTGTGCTAGTGGAATAGGCATATAATCGTAATAACTGCAGCAACGAAAATATTTTTTACCATTGCTACCTTTACCATTTTTTTTTAAAGGTACATCCTTATTTTATTAAATCTTAGCTTAATAAAATATAACAGTGTGTGTTTGCATTTCCGTGTAACTGTGCAAGTAGTAGTGCAAGCTAATTGTTTATTGTGCAAGTTAAATTGTTCCCCAATCGAATTGTGTCAAGTGGAATTGTCCCAGTGGAATTGCGACCAGTGGAATTGTGTCTAGTGGAATTGTGCTAGTGGAATCGCCCGGATATCAAAAATCAAAATACTGAAAAATTTCGAAAATATCAAGATAAATCGTGTCCAAAATTAAAGGGCGCATTTTTGAAAAAAAAGATCCTTATGTAAATGTGCTAAAAATTATTTTACTTGATGTAAATGTACTAATTTTATAAAATAGAAGTGAAAACAAACAAATACTTCACATATGGAGCAATGGCAACATTTTTGAAGTTGCGAGCTATTATGACTTTTTCAATGCATGTAGTGAGGTAGTCGTTTTGACACGATCAGACACATTGTTTAGTTAATGAATTGTTCTACTGACTACTGACTGTTGAAAGGTTTTCGGTCTGAGTTGATTTCAAACGTATTGCAAAAACAAATCTTCGAAAATATGTGCTAAAATCTGTAGCAGCCAAGGGAAACAGATTAGAATACGTCAATTTAGTTAGCTAAACTGAAAAATAAAACCTAAAATGTAATTTCACTTCAACCGCGTACTTCCTAGGCTTTAACAATAAAAAAATCTTTTGTTCACGTTCATGTTTGAAAAAGTAGAGTGCTCTGGAAAACATTTTAAATTATAAATTTCGGTTGTTTGGTTTTTTTAGTATCTTTCGGCATATTTAACAATCCGATATTTCTCTAAATTTTTGGTGTAACTTGTACGTTTAATAATAATTAAAAATGATACGTGAATGCAAAGTGCCAGAGATTATGGATGAAATAGAGATCCAACGTAAATTTCGGAATTCCAAGCCTAAGGACTTAAATTTGACCCGAGAACAATATGATAGGATTGCGACAGCTTTTAAAACGCATAAAGCTAAAAAAGTATTAGCTGCAATGCGCAAACTCCAGGAATCCAATCTAAAACAGCAAAAATCAGCTAAACAGAGGCCACCATTACCACCATTAACTAATGAGGAAATGAAGCTGAAATCTAGATTTCTTAACTTAACACCTGAGCAATTAGAACTGACCCAAGAACAATATGATAAGTTTGCAGTAGCTTTTGAAAAGCATCCAGCTAAAAAAGTATTAGCCGCAATGAACAAACTCCACAATGAAATTGCCAATCGGTGTGTAGTGACACCTGACCCTGACCCTTCAACATCAAATGGCCCTATAATAAAATTTTCAAAAGAACATCAAGAACTTCGGTATTATGGTCCTGAAGGTCAAGGTATTCCAATTCCTACTGCTGAGGATGAACTGACAGATGATAATTACCAGCCGCCACAGGGTGCTGTTTGTCAGACACCACCTAAAATAAAACATAATAAGCCGCAGTGCGATCGTGGTAGATGTGCTGAGGGTCCTAGCAATATGAATCTTACTAAAGAAGAGAAGGCGGACTTGATTTATTTTTCAAAATTTTTATGGGACCCCCGATCCCGAACAAGTGAATCCCAAGAAGCATTAATGCGCAAATGCAAAAATAAACACAAAAACCCATAAATTCTAAAAACAGTAGAAATCCCAAAGTTGATTATCCCAAATTTCATAAAATACACAAAATTAATAAAGAGCAAAAATTAAAAATTGATTTGTTTAAAATTTGTAGTTTGTTAGTTAGGTGGGATACAATATTAATGAGTAATTTTGTACTTTCTCCGAGACAACAAAAAGCTCATTTTTGAGAAAACGTAAGCGCAGCGGAATGTCAATTTTATCGATATTTTCTGAATCTTTGATTTTGCCGGAACGAATTCGGATTATTTTGCTTATTTTGTATCATCTTATTTGGAAGGTGAACTCGTGCATTTGGTTCACAACTACAATTAATTCGTGTGTTATTTGCTATGATGGTACGGAACTATTTGTATACAACCCAGTATTTATCTTATCCAGTCGGATCTTATCCAAGACAGAAGCAACTTATTCTACTCTACCAGCATTTTATTAATTATTGTTAGACTCAAATTTTATAATCTTCAATAAAAATCTATTGGTGCAAATGAAGATTTCATTATTTTTGATATAGCCCAAATTGGTGACCACCGATAAGGACTAGCAAATTATGAAACGATTTTGGGTAAAAATCAACCAAAAATGTATATTCGAAGTCTTGGATTCTTATCTGAAATGAATCAGATTCGTTCGTTTCTTATTTAAATCAAATATAAATCTTATACTTCGAAGAATCAAATACGTTCGAATCGAATTCATATATAGCCTTCCAGGACGATTACAGCAGAAATTTCAAGGCCAATCATAGGCGCAGACTTCCTTAGACAATTCGGATTGCTCGTTGATATCAAGAATGGCCGACTAATAAATCCAGTTACAACTCTATTCGCAGTGGGGATCCCACAGTCGTTTCTGATGCAGTGAAAAATTCCGAAGTGTATTCGTTGCTTATGAAATATAAAGAAATAACCGTCGAATCTTCAGTACTCAAGCCGAAGAAACGCCAAGTTATCATATAGTAATGAAAGGACCTCCCGTGAAAGCTATAAATTTCGTAAACTCTCAGCTGAAAGAAACGTGAGCCACTAAAAAAGAATTCGAACATTTATTCAAATCGGGGTATTGTATCCGGACAAAAGGAACATCGTCTAGTTCTCTCCACATAGTGCAGAAGATAAATAGGGAGTGGAGGCTTTGAGGCGATTACATGCATTAAATGCAAATACTGTACCGGACGTTTACTCCATTTCACACTTACAGGATTTCACATACCAATTGGATGGGTGTAGGTTCTAGATTAGACTTAGTTAGGGCGTATCACCAGATGCCGGCCTTTTGGGCCGTTCGAATTTAAACGCATGACTCTCGGGTTGTGTAGCGCGACCCAAACGTTCCAGAAGTTTACGGTCAAAATTTCACATTTTCATATATAGACGCCGTATATAGCCACGGCAAGTCTCGAGGAACATTTAGTCCATAAAGAGAAAGTTTCCGGATGTTTTGCAGAGTTTGGTTTGGTGATTAACATAGAGAAATGTGTTTTCGCAAGACGCGAAGTTAAACTTCTCGTTCACCTAATCAGTTCGGCAGGGATTAAGCCGTCACCCGAAATGGTTGTAGCAATCAAGAATACAAACGGTCGAAGACAGTCAGAGACTTGAGACAGTTTCATGGAATGATTAATTTTTACCGTCGGTTTGTGCTAAACACAGCAAATAACCAAATATTGTTCAATGAGTTCCTCAAGGGCTCAAAGAAGAATGTTAGACGGAAAATCGAGTGGCAGGAAAACTTCATTACAGCATTCAATATGGCAAAAGAACAGCTGTCTGATGCGACAATGCTAACGCGTCCGTTTTGCAACACACTACTCGCTTTAATGGTCGATGCATCTGACATTGCCATCGGCGCGGTGATTCACCAAATGATTGAAGGACAATTTAAGCCGCTGGGATTTTTTTCAGTGAAACTCGCATATCAACAAACTCGGTATAGTGCATACGGCAAAATGTTGTTAGCTGCATATAGTGCTGTGAAGCACTTTAAGAATTTATTGGAGGACCGGCAGTTTACGATTTATACGGACAACAAGCCACTACGTTCGCGTTTCAACAGAATATGGAGAAAGCGTCGTCTCGTCAGTACCGTTATCCATAGACTTTATAGGGCAGCTTACGACAGATATTTGCCATATAGCCAGGAAGGAGAATGTTGTAGCTGATGCTTTATCGGGCATTGATGGGGTAGAGGTTAGATCGAATATCGTTTTTGCCGACATTGCAAGCATCAGCCGGATATGCAAGAGCTTCAAATGACCGAAGTAAACTGGCCTTTCATTCCCGATATGTTTAGCAATCAGATTTTCTATAGTGTTCATGATTTGACGCATCCTTGAGCTGCAATTAAAATAGTAACGCGCAAGAATGTTTGGCCATCTATTAAAAAGGATGTTAGAATTTGGGTGCAATCATGTGTATCGTGGCAGAAGTGCAAGATTAGAAGACATTGCAAATCACCGTTGGACCATTTCCCAGTAGTATCAAAATATATTGATTTGGGCCTCTGACGGTTTCAGAAAACAAAAAATATTGTCTGACCATTACTAATAGGTTTCATCATGAGAAGATTAATACAGACGCGCGTTGGGCCGAAGGAATTCCCTTGACCGACATTATATTAGACACTGTGGCATTCGCTCTATTCAGTAGTTGGATCGTTAGATTCGGCACGCCATCATACGTCGTTAACGACCAAAAATCCGACAAAGTATTGTAGCTTCGGATTAGAATTTTCAAATGAAGGATAGAAAAGTTGGGATATTAAAATTTTATTAATTTTGTCCTTAGTAAAATGTTTCTATAAGTGGGGGAAAAAGGATGATGCACTAAACGGTACATTAGTGAAGACCAGTTTTATCCTTGGTAAGCGATCTCGGCAAAATCGGACAAAAGTGTTTGTAATGGCGAAGTTGGGCGCCCTAGGGCTCGATACTAAGATCAAACACTTTTACTAGTTATTTAGAACTAGATTAATAAAATTATTCTTTTCATTTTTAAAATTTGGCCAGAAGAAGACAGAATATTGAAGCACAATATTTTTGTAATCCTAAATATAATTGGCAATGAAATAAACGCTAATCGCGTAATTTAAAATTATAACCCAAGCAATCACTCAAATGGCGGCAATTGGAAAGTAACCTCGTAGTAAGACATTTCGTTAACTGCATGTAATGTAGTGCAATGTTACTTGAAATAAAATAGCAGTCTAAAAAATCGACCTGAGCGCCCACAGTTTCGGGACTAGCCCAAGTTTGCAAAACTGAAAATATTTGAAAAGTTGCCTAAATTATAGACTGAGTTAAAGGATAGTTATTAACCATTATCATATTCGACAATCGAACCCTAAACTTCAAGAAAATTTAAATAATTGTAACTTATTTTAAACTTATTTAGATTATAACGAGACCAACTTACAAATTGAATTGAAATTTTTTTAAATTCTTTGAAGCGTGCTTGCCATGTTACGTGCCGTAACAAATTTCGTAGATTAATAAATTTGTGTTACTAAACAATCCTAGGATAGTTGCGCAATTTAATAAAATTTAAAGGTGTGATTTAAAATAGCTCAATATATAATCGGGTTGCATAAGTGTTGCTCCTCCAAAAGGACAAAAGAACTAAGTTCTGGAAAAAACATTTCCTCTCAAAACAAGTAAACCTATACTAGTGACGCCTTTTTCGAATTATTTGATAAAATAATACAATCATGAGAAGATTAATACAGAGGTTTTGTAGGAATATGAAGTCAATTTAAATTATTATAAAACGTGTTAAGATAACATAAAAAATGAACATGATGATCTTGTCTTAAAGATTACAATAGAGATCGAAGAAAATGAAGGGAATTACAATCAAGCGAGTGACAATCGATTATCGAACATTGAGATTCCTCATTTTTAAGGCGATTACTTACTTGGAGCGGAAAAAGACAGCTCGCCGATAGGGCCCAATTATTGTGTAGCCTGGGAAGTAATTAATAACATTTTCAATATCGAAAGATAGCTAGCGGCAGAAAATTAGATTATGAAACCTATAGCAGACCCAAAATTCAGGTATGAATAAAATGTTGGCCACTCCATTAACAACCAATCGACAACAACGATCGAGAAGAACCTTAATTCAATAGCATGTGAAAGTTTAGAACTGAAAACATATTGCAAAGTAATGTCTGGCTTGTTGGTCTGAACAGGCCACAGTTAGATAAGAAATTCATAGCAATACAAAAATTTACCCCGTTAACTCTGAAAAATATATACAAAAATACGCATAGAACTGGGCCGGGTGAAACTATGTAAGGGTGAACTGAGACCACCAGAAGAATATTTCAAACCAAATAATGGAGTACTTGACGAACAGGACAACCGAAAAACGTCATCCTAAAAATTTTTTTTCCATCTGGAAACTTGAAACAAAATTCAAATTCATGGGCATTGAAAAGAATCTTAGAAATTATTACAATAGTGGACTTTGTATAATCGTGTGGCTGCGTTTTTTTCCTTATCCCATAACATGACTTATAACTAAATTTTTTAATGTGAATACCTCTGAACCGCACCAGCTGGAAACTTGAAATAAAATCAATTTCTAGGTCACCGGATACTCGGGTATAATTCGGCAGGGATCTTGAAAATTGTACTGAATTTGATTGGACCCAAGTCCGAGCGTTACACTGCATGCACATTCATTTAGCGATATTTTTGGAGGCAGATCGGTCATGGTATGGGCGGGAATTTCGATGGAGACCGAGCTTTACTTGGTTCCAACGGGATCTGTAACAGCTGTTTGCTATATTAATGAAATATTGGAAGAATATGTTGTTCCCTGTGCACCATTTAAAGGCAATAATTTCGTGCTAATGCACGATACTACAAGCTGCCAGACTAATGTGCGCGCTCTTTGAGGAAAGGGAAAATATCTCGCAGTGCAGTATCCAAAAGATTATCAAAAGCATGGGATTGAGCATTTCTAAATTCGCTTCCACTATGATTGTATTTCGATTTTCCAAAATTTACCTCCTGTTCCTGAAAAGCGCGCATTCTAACGGAAACCAATTATGAGTTACTGTGGACCTACTCTAAAGGAAAACCTTACAGATTTTCCGAAATCTACGGGAACAGGTAGTTAGGATTGAATATTTCTAAATTCGCTTCCACTATGGTTGTATATCGATTTTCCAAAATTTTCTTCCTGTTAGGATTGAGCATTTCTCAATTCGCTCCTTCTGTTCCTGAAAAGCGCGCATTCTAAAGGAGACCAATTATGAGTTAATGTGGACCTACTCTAAAGGAAAACCATACAAATTTTTCGAAATCTAGGGGAACAGGTAGTTAGGATCGAGCAGTTCTAAATTGGCTTTCCAACCATTCTATGGTTGTATATCGATTTTCAAAAATGTTCCTCCTGTTCCTGAAAAGCGCGCATTCTAACGTAAACCAATTATGAGTTACTGTGAAACTACTCTAAAGGAAAACCACACCTATTTTCCGAAATCTAGGGGACCAGGTAGTTAGGATTGAACATTTCTAAATTCGCTTCCACTATGGTTGTATATCGATTTTCCAAAATTTTCCTCCTGTTCCTTAAAAGCGCGCATTCTAACGGAAACCAATTATGAGTTACTGTGGAACTACTCTAAAGGAAAACCATACAGATTTTTTGTAATCTAGGGGAACAGGTAGTTAGGATTGAACTTTCACTATGGTTGAAATTAACATGTTATAATGGAAAAATTATTTATGTCAAATTTTTTCGAGTGCACGGAACGCACATTGATGTGCAATACGTATTTTTTTTTTTTTTATTTATTTTTATTAACTTTGTTATTATTGTTAATTTTTAATATTATTTCACCTCCTGCTGTACATTTTATTGTAAATGAGCTACTGCTCAAGTGCTCGATCTTGTTTGAAAAATTAAGAGATTTTTATGCCTAATGGAAGCAATTTCATTATTTTTTTGTTCCGATTACTTTGTTTCCAAGTGTGCTTTTCCTTTTAATACTAAATTATTAATACAACACTATAAATAAATAAATAATAAACGTATTAACCGATAAAAATAAAACATATATTAAAATTCCCAATTTTTAAAATGAATTTTTGTATATTATTTACACTAATACACTTACAAATATTTAGGAATAGTAAAAATTTCACGCTTCTGCTCAAATTCGTAAAGATTTTCGTAAAATGGTCCTAACTTTTTTTATGAATAATTTAGCAAATACTTCACGTGAAACGTCCTACAGAGGATCATAGTCGTATTCTTTGCCTTTACAGATCACAGTAAATAAAAAATCCCGAAACAAGTGTTAAACATTGTGCTGTTTGGTCGGATTTTCATTTGTTTAAATACAACAAGACTGAAGCTTGCAACGGTGTTTATTTGTTTAAAATCTAAAATTTACTTATTTTTCGAAATTAACCGAAACCGATTTTAAAAACCTTACTAGTGCACAAATGCATTATTGTCTACATTGTTGTCTTAACAAATGAAGTTTAAGTACATTTAACGTGAAAAAGAATAAGTCGGCAATATTATTAAAATATTTCCAACATGTTGGAGAAAAGGCCTGAAAAACAGTATTTTGTAAGTGAAAGGAAATTTTCCGTATTCGAAAAATATGAATTTTAAAAATGTGCCGTTTTGCTTTATGAGCACAGGCACTGGCAGCATTTATAATTGTCGCAGGTACACTCTAAGAAATTTCTGTTGAATTTCACTATTGAAATTTCTATTGAATTTCCTCAGAATAAAGAAAAAATTGTACGGGAAATTGTTATGCAAGATTTTATATTGCAATATTTTATAATTGCAACTTTTTGTAATTGCAATATGTTGTAATGCAAAATTTACATACCAAAGTCAGTTTTCCTATGTCCCTTATTTTAAGTTGATTTTTTATATGAGTAGCTATACTCTAAGAAATTTCTGTTGAATTTCACTATAATTATTAGAGGTTATCTGTTGCCAGCAATTTTTGTAGTAAATTTTCATCGTAGCGTGCTTTAAAAATAATCACACCGAAAATGTGTGAATTATTTGATGTGGTTCACATGTCAAAGATGTATAACCGCACATTAAAAGTGTGAATTATTTATTTTAAATGCTGCAAAAATCGAACAGTACATTACTTCTAAAACTGCTGTAAAATACAATCCTATAGTGATTTACCACCAAATGCGCGTGAATTAAATTAAAGAAAATTTGAAATGCTGTCTTTTCGAGCAATAATTTAAATAATTAATATGGGAAAGACCAACTACACTAGTGTAAATTTAAAATTAAATGCAGTTCACGATTTTTATTAGTGAAAAGTCGTCGAAATTGTTGGAAATCATACAATGATAACAGGGATTTTAAGTAAAACAAATATTACATTTTATTTCATTTCATAAATTATTTATTATCAAAATATAAATTTATCTGAAAAAAAGTAGAAATATCTTCCCCCCTCCCCGTAATTTTGGCTGAAGGCCCAAAAAGTTATACCAATGTATTACTCTGCAAAAATGTGAACCTTCCAAGAGTTCTTTATGTTGGTAGTTTGGTTTCGTACTGAAAAGTTGGTCTACTCTACTCATCAGGTAGCTATGACCAAACTACAAAAAATTCCACTCTAGCCACTTTCATTAAGTATCTGGCCAGAACGTACTGACATAGCGAATTATTATTCACAAAATACGTGAAAATATGTTTTGTCTTTTCAAAAATAAAAACATGGTACATAGCGTTATTTACCACAAAAATAGTGTGGAAAAATATTGTTGAGAAAAAACGCACAGAAAAATTGTAAATCACTTTTACAGGGTAAAATACGAGAAAATTGTGGATAATTCACACAATTTGTTAGTAAATTGCACGTCTATATGTGTAAACTGTGGCGATTGAGTGATTTACGTCATTTTTGAATAAAACAAAATTCGTAAGTGTATTATTACTTGTCGTTCTGTATTTTACAATAATTTTCGGTCGTAAAATATCATTTTTTCGTGATATTTTACAATCGCTTTTTAGAGTGTAGGTATAAAGCAATCATACAAAGATTTACATTTGTACGCTGGTTTGAAAGGACTTAAATTAGTTTGTTTTGCACTTAATAACTAGATTTAAGAACAGAGCAGTTTTAATCAGTCACAGTTCTAATCCAACTTAATATTTTGACATCTAAATTTAGAATCAGAATTTGTTTTATTGAAGTCAGTTTGGATTACAATTTCGCAAATTTTACAACTAATATTAGAATTAGAAACTATTATTTGATGTTGGTCTCAAAAAATTGTTCCCATCAAATGGCCATTAAACATAAAAACAAAATTATCTCATAACAATTATCATTTATAAATAATCATCATCTTCACATCAATAAAAGTTCAAGTTTCCGCAGTTTAGTATATTTCTAACAAAAAAATAATAAAAAAAAAAATCCAATAAAACGACAATGAAAAATAGAAAAATAAATAGGAAAATTTCACGTACGCATCCAACTGCTCTGTATATATTGTATCAGAATATTGGGTACAAAGGTGGTTTTTGATAACGAAATAAAAATAATAAAAATTGTGAAAATTCTATTACCTATACAGTTGCTCTAGTAAAAAAAAAAAATATATTTTCAGTTCCAAACTATACCATTTTTAAAACGAAAAAAATTCATAACCCCTTTTTTGTTGCTGTTCCCGTATTCAGACACAGCGACAAGGAATAATGTTATTACACACCAGTACCCAAAATATTACAAAAATTGACAACGAATAAAAAATACGCACACACAAAGTTCTCTCTCTGATCATGATCATCATTATTACGAATCATCATCATGAACTTCCTTGGAATATATTTTTTGCTCCACTTCAATTTTATTATATTACACCAAAGGAAAAAAATAAAAAAACGAACGAAAAAAAAAATAAAATTTAAGTCACATGATATGAATCTTAAAATAAAATTGACAATAAAAGCGTATACATATGACAGAATTGAAAAGTGGGAAAATGAAAGGGAAAACTAAGAAAAAGAAAAACTCAAACGTGTTTAAGTACGTCTGTCGATTTTTTTTTTTTTTTTGTTTTGAATTGAATTGAATAAAATAATAATAAAAAATTGGTTATTGATAAATTTTCGTATCCGCACTTGAAAAGTTCAATGGTTGATCATAGTATATATACTACCGGAACGCATAAAAACCACACCCCATCCGAATCCAGCTAGATATATTTATGTATAGTGAACGATGTTTGTTTGTCAAACAAAATTTCGGAAAAGGTTTTTTTTTTTTTTACTTATGAACATAAAGAAAAATAATTTCCATCTTGTCTCGAATTGTGCACATCACACAGTACTCGCATTTAAGTTGAGATATCACATATGCGTTCGATATAATTTAATTTTGTTTTTGTCTTATTTGTACTTCCTTTGAAGCAAAGACGAAAAACTTTATCATTAGACGTTGTGCATTGTTTGTTTACTATACAAAACATTTGTTTATGTTCTTATCTACACTTCGTGTTGGGAGTTTATTGTAAAAAAAATGTATTAGATTAGGTTGTTAAGTAATCAGTGAAAAAGTTCGACCCCGTTTGAACAAGGGATTCAGTAAACACAATTTTAATTGGGTGTGTCTAAACAAAGGAGATTGGTAATTTGTAAATAGTATCTTGCCGGTTTTTACTTGCTTATACCTTTTTAAATCTTTTACCAGATGTATCGACAATGGTGGAGAAAACGGGCCACCCTAAAAAAAAATTGTGCTGGAAATTTGAAACAAAACCAATTTCTAGGTCACAGGATTGCTCGGCTACAATTTGCCAGCGAACAAGAAAATTGTACTGAACCCTGAGCCAAGCCTTATTCACCGATGAATCGTGATTTTGTTATGCCAATTTAAATCTTTTGCCAAATTTATCCCAAAACGGGTTCGTTAATTAAATTTCTATAAAAAAATATTTAAATGGCAGTTTCCAAGTAGGTATCTGTTTCGTGAACATCGACCGAATATTTTATTTCAAGATGGGAAACAAAAAGATCGTGGCAAGACTGTTATTCAAGATCGAACAAAATAAAATTCAAAATTGCACCGATAAAGTTCAAAAATGCGCCCAGCCTTCTTAAGCCAGCCCCAAATGTGTGATGCGACCAAAATGTATTAAACGTCACGTCACCGTATGACAAAATTAATTTAAAACTAACGAAACAGTGAATAGTATTCTTTTTTACAATAAATAATACACGAAAATGTACTATTGACGATTGTAGATTTTTCGATCCCTGATTTTTTGACGTTCAAACTTGTTGCAAACAAAACCAATTTTGAATTATAAAAACAATTTTTATAATTGTCATTTTATTAGTTCCATCATTTTAATTTGTTTCATCTAGAGGCGCTGATCCTACTTTTACAATCGACATTTGTATGCCTAAGGAAAACTCGTATTCTACGCAGTAACCCAAGTACCCCGCGGTTGAAAACCAATCTTATTTCCTAATTTCAGGCAATTCTATTAGTTCACACATAACTTAGATTGCAAATTATCGCTAGGATTTCCACCGAAGACACCGGCAGTGATATTGAAAAAATTTTCAAAGTATGTAAGTAGTTTTTGCTAATTTGATTGAGGTTAAACTGATAATTTTCTTGCTCGTACCTTGAAAAAGCCAAACCTATTCCTTTCCAACCTTATACAACTTTGAAGAAATAACTCGTTAACACTGTGGAATAATTGTTGCACTATCTGGATTACCGGGCGTTTGATCTAATTTGGTTAAAATAATTTGATTCTTGTCCCGATTACCTACCAAGCTGGATTTGGTGATTTGAAAAATGTATTACTTATCTTTTTAAAATTAAAATATCAATCAACTTAATTTATAATTAATCATTGTGCAAGTAATGGTTAATGAATCTTCATTTAAATCTACTCTTTGTGGCGCTAAAATAGCCCGGTCCACGCAATTCACGGTTGGTATTATTTTTATTTTCAATCTAAAGTATTTGAACTCAAACCAAAAATTTGACATGGCTCGGGTTCAGGTTCACAAAAATAATAAATTTCGAGATTATTCGAGATGTTCGACATTTTACTGACTTGATTTGTATGAACAACGTTTTCGAAATGTTTCTCTATTACGATTTTTTCCTGTAAAATAGTTATTTTCGTAATTATTTAAGATTGTTTTTGAGGTATTAGCCTTGAGTTGCCTGAAATGTAGTGTTACAAGACGTTAATCTCTTTCCGATAATAAAAAATTCTCAAGAACTTTCGATGTTTTTCGAGATTCCGAGATTATTTGAGACATAGAGATTTTTGAGATTTCCGAGATTCAAGATTATGCATTATTCGAGAAATTCAAGGTAAAACGTTACACAATGAGGTTTTTGAGGTTATTTTCAGAATTAATTAATGAAGAATATTCGCAATTGTTTCAAGGTTACTCGAGGTTTTCCACATTATTCGAGAATATGCATAGTAATTCGGAATTTTTGAGTTTCATTCGGTAAACTTACAAAGATATTTCGACTTATAAGGGTTTATTAATACATATATGGTTTCTTATAATACATCGTGATTTGTATAGTAATATAATACTTTGCTACTAATCCGATGATACAAACTAAATTTTTCAATAACAATCAATGAACACATAAGAAACAGAATGTAGCTTTTATTTTCAATTCGTTTGACTTCAAAGAGCTAAGTAAGTCAGCTAGATTTAACTGTTTACAACTACATACTATTTACCATCAAATTCAAGAAAAATTGTATTTGTTAAACTTAGTGAATCTGCAACCAATGAATTAGTTCCATTCAATTCTAGTTTGTGTCCTTTGTCAAAGGTGAAAATAAAGGGAAAATATAAAGGGGCTGAACCTCATGAGGTGATCAGAACTTCGGTCTTGATTAACCCAACTCCTAAATCAATACTTAAATGAACCTCTTAAGTCAATCTCCAGCTTAACCTCCAACTGAATTTACAACTAAACCTCTCGCTCAATCGCAATACAATCCTAAGTGCAACCACCAAATTAACCAATTGGATACGCGCCGCAGTATTGAAACTACTAACGGTAGTGCAGAGTTTTGGTATTAGAAAAATTATCTGATATCCTTATTCCCAATCTCGAATTTCATATTAATCGGTTATGGAATATCCAAGTTCCATTCTACTTGGATTCCAGCACACGTAAAATTCCATTAAAATTCATAAGAGAAAAGGCAAGTTCTATCCTAACTGCCCATACTCCAGAATTTCATCTAAAAATAATTTTAGAATCTCAATACTAGAGAAATAGGAAAATTCTATCATACTTGGCCATATTCCAGAACTTTATTTAAAAATGTCATTTTAAACGCACTTTTCGAATTTTATCATAATCGGTTGAGAATTAGGGAAGTTCCGTCCTAATTGGCCATTTTTCAGAATTTCATCCAAAAGGCATTTTATAATCCTATTTCCAACGCACATGTAATACACAAAAATAATTTTAGAATCCCATTTTCATAGCGAATGTCAAATTTCACTAAAATCCGTTAAGAAATAGATAAGTTGCATTTTATTTGGACATTGAAATAATTTGTTAAAGGTTTAATTTGAAATGTAAGGTTCAATTTGAGGTTTGAGATAGTAACGGACACCTGTCTTAAGTCTTAAACAATATTTGTGTACAGTTTGGTTCAAATCGGCCAAGGCGTCTGGATTTGTTTAAATATTTATTACATACATACAAACACTCACTTTATTTTATAGATTGCTCAACTGCTCATTACAGCAAACGGCCCCCAACTCAACCCTCAACCCAACCGCAAACTCTCTTTCAACTCAATCCTCAAACCAGCATATATAAAAAATTGGTTAACTTCTCACTATATCTTACCCCAACCCCAACTCAACTCCAACTCAACTTGAACTCAACGCGCAAATTGACCCCTAATTTAACCTTCAACTCAACCCCAAACGCAATACCCAACTCAATAGTCAAACCAGCATATATAAAAAAATGGTAAATATTTCTATAACCAGGTATTTTGGGTTAAATTCATATGGCAGGTACCCGACCATCTTGACGCACAGGTTCCAAAAGCTTTTCAAATCTCGACCTTAACCATAGCAACAGATTGGCAAAAAAAAATTCTAAATCGAACAAGCCGTTCTCGAGATACCATGGGCACAGACATCCAGACATCCAGACAGACGGACGGATATTTTTTTTTTGCTTTTTTAGACCGACTTTTTGATATCAGCACCTCTCAAAACCTGTATATTGGCTGATATAAGCACCTATCAAAGGTGTAAAGGGCTTGCAAGGATCGTTGGAATTATGACTGTACCACTTCAAGCAAGGATCCCGCTCGCGAGGAATCGTTTAAAATCAGAATTAAGTCCTTGTAACAGTTCCGGTATTAGCATATACCCG